>CM053987.1:19789727-20319727 GCA_028641955.1 Protonibea diacanthus
TTTTTTTTGGATATTCTCTTCTATTATATTCTCGTGTGTTCTGTTCACACTAGGCGACATGGTGGAATCAATTTGATTCATTTGTTTTCCATAGCCGCTTACCTGCTGATGCTGATCCCAGCTGACATTGAGACACATAGAGACGAACGACCATTCACGCTCACATTCACACCTACAGGCAATTTAGAGTCACCAATTAATTTGTAGACCTTTAATGTGAATCTGTCTCTCTGTGTGAATACGCATTTTTGAGCATCAGTCGCACATCACTGTGATTCTGTTGCGCTCTGATGATGTTGATGAGGTATTTCAGATCCGATAAGACTTTGATTTCTCGTGTTTCCTTCTGTGTGGACTCATCATCATCGCTCCGTCTTTGAACGTAGCGAGACGTGCTAAAGGAGCTGTGGCAGCATCACAGGACGCCGTTTTGTTTTGGATATGAAAGGAATATGACTTCGCCGTGAACAGATGATGTTGTTCATGACACCTCCCTCCCCCCTCCCTTCTTTCTCTTTGTAACCTGCACACTAACATCTGTTGTTGTGAAGAAAAAGGTGCAGCGGATGATTTTGTTCCAGCTCGCTGAGGTCGTCCGGCCCTCGCCTGCTCGTCGTGTCGCTGCTTTTATTTCAGTCAGGCGTCCTCGTGTTTAACGACACAACACCTGCTCCGACAGAGCCGCAGCTGACAGGAATGCAAACGCTCTCTCTGAGAAACATGCGTAGAAACGTGAGCTTTTGGTAAATATTGTAAAAATTGAAATCCAGATTTGATGTATTTTTTTGTTTCACAGTGTTTCTGCAGCCCTGTAATTATTTGGAAGGACTCAGGTGTGTGTAAATAGTGAAACAGCACAGGAACAGACCAGCCCATCAGACAGCAGCTGTGACCGTGTTGCAGTGACTTTCACACTGCAGCTCAGAGTTTTCTGACTCAGATCTGATGATTTCTCGTCATTTCCCATCTGGACCTCAACTATATGTGACTGAAGATGACCTGCAGCTGCTGTCTGAGCTGGTTTCATTTCTTTTTGACTGGTGTTTGAACTCTGTTAGTCTGTTAGCATTAAGTATAACAAGAGAAAACTGAGAAAATTGATGCTTCAGTTCAAGTCCAGGCCAATCTGCATGATTGGGACCAGGGTCATTTGTTTTTCTTTTTTCTTTCCATTAACATCTTAATCTATTTTTCAAGCTAAAGCTAACAGATATATAAAATCAGGTGGATTTATGACTGTTTGTATAAAAAGTCTCAACAAAATCTGTTTACAAAGTCCCAGTGACTGATGCCTTCTTTTACTGCTGAAGTTCCCGTTGTGGTCCTCCACTGTGACACCACAAGAAGTGGCATTAAAAACAGAATTCATAGGTGATTGGATTCAAGAGATTGTTGTTGCAAAATAGAAAACCTGCCCAAAAAATGGACATCAAACATTTACTGTCAGTTCAGATTCATTGTTGGATAAAAAAAGCAACTTGACACGTAACAGTGTCCCGTTGTAGTTTTTTAGTTTTTGTAGTTTTAAACACTGGTCTGATTATTGTTGGATTGTTATCTCAGACTTGACTTGGTCTCAACCACCTCGGTTGAATGTGAAAGAAACACTTTTATAAATTCAATTGTAAAATGTATGTTTCCTGTACGGGTGAATGACATCACAATCTTCTCTCATTATTTGTATGGGGAATTAATGACTTTTTGCCTCAAGTTTGGTCCGAGTAATTTTTTTATGGGCAAGTCAGTTCAAGTCTTTAGTTAAGGCTAGTTGGTATTTTGGCCCAAATGAGACATTTAATGTCGTGTAAAATGAATCTAAAATGTGATCAACATTGGAACGTAACATGGAGATTGAGATTGAATGTATCTGTGGTTTGCAGAAACGTAACGTTAACATGCTAATGTTATTGTTGTTATGTTTTATTGAGGCATTTGGGTCGATTAGTGATGTCAAGCGTTACCTGGCTAATGTTAGCTAGCTACAGATTGTTAGAACAGATTGTATCTGGCTAACATTAGCTAAAAACAAAATCTCAGATAGAAGTTTGATGTTGTAGTCTGGCTGTCAATGAGGAGGTCTTGATTTTAACAGTTCAGCTTTTTCCTTCGAGTGTGCCCAGTGATGCTACCCATCTGACGTCGTCATCCCCAGTATGTCTCACACAGCAGCTCCACATCACTGCTGTATGATAATGTTGATTTCAACTATGTCGTCATATGGTTATATTTATTTATTTTCATATTTTACATTTTACAGAGCGAACGACATGAGTACGATCTGTTCATGACACTGTTACACAGTTTTTTGCCACATGTAGATGAGTACAATATACAGCAGACCACGACTGCAGTCCGAGGCATCAGGTCAGTTCTGAGCAGCAGATTAACAGCCGGCTATTTGCATACGTCTACTGTTATAGAGCAGAGAGCAGGCGGAGGGTCAGAGGTCAAATGTATGGAGCTGAAATTACACTTCACTGCTGTCCAGCCTTCACTTTCACTGATTCTGCTACAAAGAGGTTTTATCCTTTTAATTTGTCCTGAATTGAAAAGGCAGGAAGCTGTGACCTGACTGGAGGAAGTTGAATTCATGCTGTCGAGTGTGAGACTTATTATCTGATATCACCTCGGTCTTTTCTGCTCACCTGCTGAGTGTGGAACGCTCTGAGATTTCTCAGAGGGAATGCGGCGATTTTTTACAGCTCATACAGACGAGAAACCAGTTTCTGTCTGAGGATTCCTGAAGGAGATTTATGCAGAAACTGGACTCTTTAGGGGAAATTTCCACAACAGCCAGCGTGTTTTCCTTGTTGACGGCCCAGTGAGGCAATGTGTTTGTTCAGTCAGGTGTAAGAAGTGATGGAGATGTCAATCACCTGTTGTATTTCCTGACGAATGAGTAGCAAACAAAACCCTCCTGAGCCTTTTAGACGACACTGAAGAAGGTAAAAACTGTGTTCTGGCTTTGTGACATCAATTTTCCTGGTACTTCGAGGTCAAACAGTTTAGTCAAGTTAAAGGTTTGTGTTTCAGTTTCATATTTTCCCTCTGGTCTCCAGATGGATGATTGAATTTGAACCCTGTTGGCCAAAACACCAAACCATCGCAGTTTTCAGTTTGTCACAAAAGGTTAACCAGTTTTTTTTCTGGTGGAAAAATCCTGTCAGTTCAGATCCTGACTGATGGATTTTATCAGCTTATTATCAACCTACCCGCTTGTCTGCTTCAAATCAACGGTTATTCATTTTTTTTGTAGACTTCTATAAAATATCAGAACATAGTTATTATCACAATTTCCCAGAGCCCAAGCTGATGTCCCAAACCCAAAGATATTTTATCTCCAATCATATAAAACAGGGAAAAGCTGCAGAAGTTCATACTAGAGAATCTTGCATTAGCACATCTATACTGCGGTCCCTTCAAGGCGACCACTGCTTTCACTAAATTTCCATTTCTATGAATCCTTTTAACCTTTTTTCCTTTGTTATGTTGTTGAGAGCAGAGACTGTTTTGTTGGTGCATTCAAGGATGCATCGAAAAAATGAGCAGTTATCTTCTTCAAAGTTATGTATCTTAGAAAGTTATGAATGGATGCCATCACAATCATGATGTGACTTTAGTCACTTCTTGAGCAATAAAACAAACGACACATAGGAGCATATCCATCTGCCTCTACAGGTCTTTACTTAAGGCGAGGCTGATTTAAGTTATTTTAATTTAATAAATTAAAGTCTAATTCAAAAGCACTAAAATGCAGCCTGTTACAACTTAACTTACGCTTTTTATTAGCCAGCTTTAGATACAAACTGCTGTATGACTGACATTGGAATACGGTTTCGGAATACAGTTGCGTCATGATTATCTGCATAAAGGTAGTTTGGCATTTCCAAGAACGCTGTGCGATTGGCTAGATGTTCAAGTGGCTATCATTGCTTATCAGCGGACCAGTCCTCACTGCTAGTTACCAGCTACAAGCCAGGCTAAATTAGTCTGGAGAAAGGTCTATAACAATTATGCACACATTATTTGAGAGCGAAGCAATCTATCTAGACATGTTTCCATCAGCAGCATTTTCATCGCAGGGAACAAGGAAACCAAAGAGGGCACTTTGGAAGACTGAAACTTGCAAACAGGAGATTGTATAGGTTTTTTTTTTTACAGATCCAAATATTGATTTATCACATTACAAAGGTTTGATGTCAAAATAATAAAAAAATAAAACCCAAAAACCCACAATTTTACCACAAGGTCTTTGAAGAATAGTTGAATAGTTCCCAGTGAACATAGTAGTCCTCATTTGCTTGAAATGCCCATCCCTATTCCTGAATTTATGCCCACTTGTGCTACAATTATGCCATCTTTCAGGTGGTCAATAATAATAAAACGTTTCAGGAATGTTATCACAAAATTAAAACTTCATCAGGACAAGTGAGGTCCAGTTCCACTCACTCTCAGGCAAACCAATAAAGAGACTCACTCAAGAGGATCTTGGGAATCAATATGTCTCTCTTCTGCAATCAAAGACTGTTACCCGGTCTCGCTTTAAGGTTCTGGAAATATCAGCATAGTTAAAGGAAACTAATATTTACTGTTGGCAGGACGGTTTACTAGAGTTTATTCTGTGAGGTGCTTGGTCACGCTATTAGAACATCCACCTACTTTCTGCCAATGCGGTTTGTGTTTCTGACTGTCAAACCTCAGATGTGTCCATGAATGCACCATCAAGGCGAGACTGCGAAGCAGCTCATGCTTGTAACTCCATCACATGCTGATGCCCCAACGTTGATGGGAGAAAAAAAAGGTGATTAAATCTTTTATTGTGATGAATTATCTCTCTGCAGCAGGTTTCCAGGCTCTGTGAGCTACTTTTCATAGAAATGAACAGAAACCAATGTCTGCCTGGAAGGAACGAAATCAATCTAAAAACTGATGGTTTGTTTAGGCAATAAAGTGTACACATTTTTTAAGTAATCCATCTATTAATTTCTCCTCACATCCATCCATCTTCTCCTCCCTCCAACGCTAAATTCTCCCACCATTTACTCCCTGCCTACATCCATCCCTCCATTCATCTCTCCATCTGCTCCCCTCCCCCTCCATCCAGCAGTGTGTGTCTGTGTATTTCTGCTAAAGGCTGTCAGGCAGCGACGGCGTTTTGGCTGAGCTGCTGTTTGTGGATCTATTTCTGGGGGCATTTCAGCGGCGATAGGCATCTGGAGGAGACCAAATTAATTTCCAGGTAGGGAGAGAGAGAGAGACAGAAAGAGATGGAGGGAGGGAGGGAGGGAGGGAGGGAGGGAGAGAGACAGAGAGAGAGAGAGAGAGAGGAAATGGGGGTAGAAGGAAGAGGAGGACAGACTTCATAGCCGACTGCACAAGTGCTCCCACTATCAGTACACTACAGCGGCTCTGGAGAGGAAGATGATGGAGAGATGATGGAGAGAGGAGGACTGAGCAAAAAGAGGTGGACATTAAAAACAACAAGGAAGAGAAAGGGAGGAGGGATTATATGATGGGGAGGTGAAGGCAGGGGAGATAGAAAGAAATATTCTGATATATCGTGGGAAGACCAATAAAAACAACATCATCAGTTTTTTAAGTCCCACAAAATGACACGTTTTCATCCCAATGACCCACTGACATCCAGAAGGACTAAAATGAAGAGATGATAGTAGAGATGGGTGACAAATGTGATGATGGAATCACTGATTGACTTGACTGGCTCACACCAGTGGACGATTCAAACTCACCCACAGGCTGGATAAGAGCCTCTTAAAGCCTGCAGGAGTGCCTGGTTAGCTGTCTCAGAGGAGGCAGGCGGGTGGGAACACCTGCCTGATCGCCCAAAGCCACTTCTGTGTGCGAGTGTTGTTTGTGATGTTTGAAGAGTCGTTTGGAGGCTGGTTGCATTGTAAGAATAAGTTCAGGCTCAATCGAGGAAGTTTGTATGAACTGTTATTGATGAGGATATTTAAACGTTAAGGAAATTAAATTAGTTCCAGTCTATTAGAATGTTGATGAATTATTATTTTTAGTTCAGTAAAACAATTTGAAGCTTCAGGTTAGATCCGACTATAAGCCGCTACTTTTTTTCACACGCTTTGAACCCTGCGGCCTATACAACAGTGTGGCTAATTTACGGGCTAATGGCCACCGGGGGGCACTCTCTAGCAGTAAACGCAAAAGTGAGACAGACGTGGGGAAAAATTATGCGCCAAAGAAGACACTAGTTTTGATTTTGATGTTGATTTTTTGTCATTTTTGCATATCATGCACACACCCTCATCGTGGAAAACACACAAAGAAATGCATGTGATGCAGCTTTTAAGTTAAAGGCAATCGATCTGGCCGCCAAAGAAGGAAATAGAAAAAAATCTTTCTTTCTGTGTAAATATCTCATGATACAACATGAAAACCTGCAGCTTATATTGTGCGGCTTATATTGTAAGTGCAGCCCATATATGTACAAAATTTATTTTCTTTTAAAATTTAGCTGGTGCGGCTTATATTCATGTTGCTCAATAGTCCCAAAATTACGGTACTAATGATCAAAAACTAGCAAGTCGACAACTTTGCTAACAGCCAAACATCAACAAGGTCAACAACACAAGACATAGCAGCCAACTAATATTACTTACTAGTCCAACAGCAGTCAGCCCAGCTCGGGGTCTGTCTTTCAGCCTTTTATTTCACCAAGCTCTCACAAACCACTAAAAGTCAGTCCCACATTTACTCTTGTCCGGCGGCTTCTTGCTCACTCACTCTCTCCTTTTCTCTTCTTAGCTTCCTCATCAATGTCCTCTTCAGTCTCTTCTCCTCTGCCATTATGTCCATAGAGGCTGGTGAGCCCGGTTACATTGCCCGCTCACTCAGATCTGGTTCTGGTATGACACCAGCTCCGCTCCCCTTCTGCATTCCCCAGGCAGCCCGACTAACAAACTGAGCTAACATTAGCTAACAGCAGCTACAGTTGGCAGCAGTTTACTTCACTGTCCATCAGGAAACTCTGTAAATCACAGAGAGTTGAGGTGGAGCAGCTGGAGGACATCAGAGGGAAAAGCAGAAAACATTTTCTCCATAAAATATGATCCAGTTTCACCAAAATCAGTCAAATAGTTGGTGATGTGTGACTTAGTGCCGTAAAGCGTTACGTACTTCTCCTGACCCGGAGCCCAAAGTTACATAGTGTGAGAACAGACGTACAAATGACAGAGACACCATTCACCTGATTACAAGTCAGTGTAGCATCAGCATGATTTAACAGACGTTAGTTTATGAGAGGAAAGTTACACAATGTAGTTTTAATTACACATCCTTTATTAAAAAATACTAAAGGATTCATGTGTTTTGTGGGTTGTATGCAGCCACCTGACTTTGTCTAATGTCAGAATCTGTTCTCTGCTAAAAAGAAGAGAAAGAGGAGGACAGATCAAGAGGAGAAAGAAAAAGACTGGGGAGGGAGACTGAGAAAGTAAAACTGGAAGCCTGTGGTGGTGGTAGTGTTGGCGAACTTTCAGAAACAACAGAAAAACCACAAAGCACAAAGTTGGCTTTGTCTCTGAAAACACCCCTCCTCCCTCCGTTCTTCCCCTCCGTCCTCCCCAGGGGCAAAATAACACAATAAAATGTCCCATTACCCCATTCTGATGAGCGAGAGACATAGACACAGAAACAGAGAGAGAGCCAGAGAGTGGCTGGTCTGAGGGTTTGGCAGCCGGGTGGTGGTTTGGTGGTTTTTGTGGAGTGTTTGAGCCCGGCCAGATCCTGACGTGTTGTTAGGAAACAGCTCGAGACGCTTAAACAGCCTGAATACAAAAAAAGAAAAAAGAAAAAGAGTCCTGATGCTTCAAGTTTTGTTTCAAATGTGGAGTTTTTGGTCCCACTTCCCTCTGTGATTTCACCAGATTGGTTTTGTCCAGACATGCATGTAAACACGGTTATCAGAGAGAGAAGGAAAAAAAAAAACTGCTGCCTGATGTGTCTGTAGTTTATGTCTGAGTGAAAATTGCTTTCCTTTTCACACTGAATTTACATTTGTCTTTGGGAAGAAAATGCATAGAAAATGTCTCCGGCCAGCAATTGAGGCTCGGCAGCAGCAGCAGCAGTTTGTACGTTGTTACCAAATAACAATGTGTAAATTTCCTGCACGCTGCTCTGACACAGACTCTGGTTTTTGTCCCAGATGGAGAAATGTATGAAAATGTAAATGATGCTGCACACGGCTGAAGCATTTTCCAGGGGCAGGGAAGTAGCACAAACATGTTGTTAGTAACATTTTTCTTGGTTTTACATAAACAAATGCCGTTTTTTTTTTTTTTTTTTTGTCTTGTTTACCAGCAGTGTTCCGACTTCTATGCAATTCCTCACAGCTTTTACTTTTCCCTTTTTGTTCTGGACACTGCTTGTCTGGAAGCTCCTTTCGGTTATGTGACATTTCTGGTTAGAACGACCGACTGATGAAGATGAAAAAGCTTCCCAACTTTCTGAAGTGGCCTGTTCTAAAGGCCTCGGTAAGCTTCAAATGAATTAGTTTATAAGTCTGACCAAGTTTTTAAGTTTCTTTCCTCAAAGGCATTTGTGCTGTTGCGTTCGGTCGTACGAACAAAAAGTGACTGAGGTTGTTGGAACCTGGCCAATCATCCATGGAAACATGAAGCTGTTTCTACAGTTATGTAATTACAAATATATATTTAATAGACTGTATCCTACTCATTGGTATGAACTAAACTGTGAATTTAGGAAATGAAGTTTATTTAATCCTGATACATTTGCTATTGGACGATGTTTCCCAGTTTCCATCTCTATAGTTTCTTTGTAGCACACAAGTTGCTTCATCAGTGAATCCTGAGTCTTAAAGTTAGTCTGTTCAAACAATGTCTCAGTTTGAATACTTTCATTAGTACACTTCTATGTAGTACTCTGAGTACTTACTGGCGTAGTTCTCTGATTTCAGCTGGGTAGTGTTGTCTCAGTTCAAATACAGCTGTTGTGAACTTACCAGAAATGATGATCGCATCATTTTCACAACATTTGACTAAAATATGAATGTAAAACAGATGCAAAACTTACATTTGTATATTTTGGTATTCACCGCTGCTGCCCAGGCAGAGGCTGTTTCCTGGGGGACAGTTCACAGAAGAGTCGGCCGGGAGGACTGACTGCATCACGCCGACTTTTCAACATATACACTTAAAGAGTTGAATCAAATCTGGTTTAAAAAGCTACAGATGTCACATGTTTGGCATCAAATTAAAGAGGAAGTTCCATTTTTTTAAATAAAAAGAATTTCTTGTTGTCAATTTCTTTGTTTTTGAGCTAGGACATTCAGCAACATTCGAGAACATTTCCCAGTCTGAAGCAATCATCGAGGAAATATACAAATGTTTTTAATCTTAATGTTCAGACGATTTTAACTTTACAATCAGACAATCATAAGATTTTCTTTTAAAAGCAGAAAAACCAACACACCTCTCTCCTCCTCCGTGTCCTCACCTCCTCACCTCTCCTCTTTCCTCCCCTGTATATTACTCTCCTCTCCTCTCATTGTTTCTCCTCCTCTCCTCTTTTCTCTCCCCTCTCCTCTTGTAGACAGAGGATGTAATCAGCTCAGACCTGCTGACTCTGCAGCTTCCCACCTCAGGACCAATATCTACCTGTCCTTGAAAACACACACTTCAATTATACTATACCTTAGATTGGTTAAACACACACACACACACACACACACACACTTCTCTATATTACTCTTTCCCACCTTTGTATTATTTTTATCCTCTTTCTTCTTCTCTTCCTCTTTTGTCGTTCCTCATCCCCTCTCCCAGTTTTTACTACTTTCTTTTCATCCTTCTTTCTCTGACTCGACAAACACGTCTCTCCTATCTCTGGCAGTGACGTTTATGGCCAGGGGAAGGATGGATAAGTGCAGGTTCCTTTGTAGTGAATGGAAAAAGATGATTCCACTGTTCAGCGTGTGTCGTTTTAGCAGTTCGATCACCGCCTCGTGAGAAGATGGAGCTGAAGTCTTGTGAATTTTGTTCTGTGTTGCTAACGGGACAAAAATCATCGTAGTTTATTCAGGAGATTCATGACATCATGAGGTGGAGCAGTTTAGATCTTGGGAGAGCAACATTTCTTATTTAGCTTTTGATGAAAGTTAATAGTAAGGCTATGTATCTGTACTTGATATCCATTTTCAGGTAACGTTACTGGCATTTACTGACATATACGATGCTGCTTCTTAATGCAGATAAAAAAAGAAAATGTATTTTTGTGCAGCAAAGTCTGTAGTTTTACCAATTTGTGTCTTGCGCTGTTTTGTTTTCTGTTTGGGACCTCGAGATCTTGAGGAGTGTATCCTGAAATAAAACATCTCTTGAACATCCATTCATTCATCTTTCACCTCATCCTTTAGTCATAATACTTTGCTTGTTTCATCGTTCACAGTTCTTACCTACAAAACGAACAGTCTGTTATAGTCTGTCCATCTCGGGAACTCTCTGCGTTACCACAAAGATCAGCTCCGTGTAAACTGTTTGTTGTTGGTCAAAGATGCAAATCCACGTCAAAGTTCACCAAAGTCGAGCTCTGCGAGCCAAATCCACCGACGGCAGCAATAAACCAGCCTGAATTTCCACTGCAGTGTGACGGAGCCAGTCCTCTAAGTCATTCATTATTTTTTAAGAGCGGTGGCATGCGATTTATTTATTTATTTATTTATGTACAAAAAGAGGAAAAGCGTCTGAAAAGACTGAATGAAACCAATATTCACAGAATTTTTAGACTGGATGGTTTCTCACCGAAAGCTTGCTGAATAAAGATTTGATGCTTTTTGAAGGTCTGAGCTGTTTTTTCCTCTTTTCTTTTCCTCGTAAAACACTTTACAAGGAAATTAAAGGCACACATAAACATTATAAAGACACTAAATAAACATAATAAAAGTTGTAAATGTTATTTTTATAAGTATAAACACAAACAGTCACCCGTCCCGTGCTGTGTGGGAGTCCAGCAGTTGAACCAGGTGCAGGAACATGTAGATTAGCCAGCTGCTCATATTGTTGCTTCAACCCCAAGAGGAATATTTGGAAATTAATTTGTGTGTGTGTGTGTGTGTCCAGGACAGGTGTTGTATCATGATGATGATCTGCTGCTCGTGTTGTTTTTCTCTCCGTAGTTTGATATCAGCCTTTGCATGTGTTTTTACTTTTTCTGTATGAAATAGCCATCACTCCTCCTCCTCCTCCCCCTCCTCCTCTCTGTCTCATCTCCTCTCTGTCTCATCTCCTCTCCTCCGCTCTCATTACCCCCTCTCGTCTCCTCTTTGCCCCCCTGTGCGGTCACCTGTTTTGCCCCTGTAGGCAGGAAGGAGACCTGAGGGTGAAATGACTATTGATTATTCTCTGTTAGACAGAGAGGAGCGGGGGAGGAGGGGGGAGGACGAGGAGGGACACCTCAGTGAGGGGGATAAATGATGCATTTGAGGAAAATACACCGCCTTGACCACAGGCTGTATAAAACCTGGACGAACGTCCCCCCACAGGTTTCTGAAGAGGTGTTGTGAAGCTTGGCGTAGCTCTGGCTGATCCTTGTGTGTGTTTTTTAAACTACCTGTTAGAAATACATTCTGTGTTGCAGGCTAAGATGACAAACATTAATGTAACTTGTGTAATGTAATTTATATTATAACAGCTGTAAAGATGCATGTAGTTTAAAGTCTCAGTGCTGTTATTCTCTATATCAGCACTCATGGAACGACTCATCAGATTACTGTTGGTATATTTTAGTTTTACTGGCATGTTATTCTGTGTGTGTGTGTGTGTGTGTGTGTGTGTGTCTGACAGCTCTTTGAAGAGCGCTCGTCTCTGATCAGCATGAGGTCGAGTCTTCTCCCAAATGTCACTGTGTAATGCTCAGCGGGTCGCCATTCACACACGCGCGCACACACGCACACACACACACACGCGCACACTGTTTAAATCCATCTGGTTCAAAGGTTGTTGGATGATGTCATAGATTAAATAACTTACTCTCCTTTAAACACATTTTAACAGGTTTATTGGAGGTTCGGATCATTTGTACATGTGGTTTCACATTTATATGCACTATATACATTTAGAAGTATCACTTACTTATATGTATGTTCATATAAATATAAATAAATAATGATGTGCATATGGTTATAAATGCAGTCAAGTCATTCTCAGTGCCCTATCAGAAGTTGAGAAAATTTTAATTTGTTTTTTTTTTTTCTTTTTCAGAAAAACAGAAACTGAAACATAATTTCACACCGCAGTAGTCATAGTAAATTCAGAAAACTGAAGTGAAATCACTCACTCTACTCCTTCTCACAATACTATGAATGTAATATGATGACAAAAGCTGGTTACTGGAACAGCACCCACCTGTCAATCAAAGTGTCCACACTGTTAATTATGCCTAACTTTAAGCCTTAATATCATTTGAACAGGTGAGTTGTATATAAATTCACCCTCAGTACAGTTGTCATGAAGGGGGAAATTAGCTATAGAGGCCAAAACTGTTTTTTGTACCAGGCTGTAAACATGTTTATTTCTGCTGTGAAGTTGGACATTTTAACATGGGGACTTATGGAGACTGACTCACTTCTGGAGCCAGCCTCAAGTGGACGTTTGAGGAACTGTAGTTGGCGCCTTCACATTGGCTTCACTTGAAAACACAAAAGCTCTGTGGAAATCTGCCTTCATTGTTTTGATTTTATTATGTGGAATTTATATATGATATATTTGATATAAACAAGTACACTCCTCTGCTCAGCCCTTCAGTCTGAGTGCCTGTTTTGGGATTTGAACCTTCAACCTTGTGGACACGAGTGTCTCTGTCACCTTCAGGCTGCTTGGCGCTGCCCCCTCGTCATCGTTGTTCTTGTTGTTGTCGTTGTTGTTGCGCCTCAATGATGGATCTGCTGTGTGTAATTTCATGCACGTGTCCTCCGGTTATTGATGTCTGTACTTATTCAGCCACTTGACTCCTGCCCTCACACACACACACACACACACACACACACACACACACACATACACCTACAGCCCTTGTCATTAAATGATTTCAGCCATTATGTCCTGCACACACATACAGGTATTCACATGCATATGGAAACACACACAAACCTACACACACTCATGCCGACACATATTGATGCACACATTTAGGCGCACACACACACACAGAGGCCAGAGGAGGTGCGGTGAATCCTTATTGCGTCTCTGTGACCTTATTTGAGTCACCCAGACGCCTCCTCATCGTCACACTGTGAATTCCAATAAAGTTTGAATTTATTCAAACTCTGCAGTGTTTCCTTCTTTAGTTTCAGCTGTGACCTTTGACCTCTGGTGGCTTCGAATAACAACACAGAGTCCGTCTCAGTCCTCTAACAAGGGAACTGTCTATGGTTTGTGAGTGACAGAGATTTTTCGAATTCTGATATTCTTCATGATATTTTAGAGTTTGTCATTTCCTGATAAGCCATAAAAACTTGTTGATGATGTCATCCTGCACTCGGGGGTGTGTACTAATTTTACATCCAATCAAACGCTTTCTCTCTTCTGATGCCACCGCAGTAGTTTACGCTATCCACCGACACCGCTGGTTTCGGAGGTTGTTTTCACTGAAAGGTAGATGCTGACACTAGCTTATAGTGCTAGTGGGAGTGTAATGCACACTTGCTACTGGAGATGCCAATAAATATGTGGTCCCTCCCTGACCCCAGTAACCAGAGATTTAAATTTGACATTAGAAAGCCTTTAGGATAAACAGTCTTCTCATCATGCTGAAGTAAAGCTAGTGTGAGTGGAGGCAAACCACTAGCAAACAAGCCGATTCTTGGCTTGTAATTGTTCAATTTTACATGAACCGTCAGTTTCATAAAGATAAAACCAAACAACGCTGATGGTTTTGGTTAAACTCTGCAGATAAAGCGTTTAGTTTGGAGTCAAAATCCGACACATTTAACAAACTTTCCGGTCTGTGTTTTTGTCAGTATTTCCGCAGAGAACATCAGATGATCCACATCTCATGAATAAAATATTAAATGTTTTTTTGAGCTCAAACAGAAGCTCTCTAATTTAGCTGATGTTTCCATTTTTCTGTTTTTTTTTTTTTTAAACTGCTTTCCATGCAAGATTAAGATCAACACCAGATTCGACACTGTAGCAGCTTCTCAGTAAAAGACAAAAATGTAAATTTGTCTTTGCAGTTTAACCGTCGCTGCTTTTATCTCCAGAGGTCTGAGGAATTAAAAGAAGCAGTTTTTTTTTTTTTTTTTTTGTATTATTTGATCTCATAATTGAGTTTGATCACTTAAACCAAATCATTAAGAGATTCATTACAAATATTTACACAACAGGTCCATTTATGACCGCCTCTGTGATGTTATGCAGGGTGCAAACGTGTGTGTGTGCGTGTGGAGGGTTTAAGGTGGTACTGAAGGTGTAAAAGTGTGTGTGTTTTCTCCCTGTATGTGTGTGAGAGAGGTCAGTGTGGCGGGGGGAGGTGACGCTCTGAGCTCTGTAGTGGAACAAATTGAAAGCCAAGCGAGTATCAATCACTGTGAAGCCATACTTAATTGTCCCGGACACACACACACACACACACAAAAGAAACAGTTTGGTAATGAATTCTTTAACACTGTTCATCAGTGAACGAGAAGAGCAGAAATCTTAGAGGAAGAAACACAATCACTTTACAAAAGAGCAGAGCCGCCATTTTAGCTGAATACAGCAGCTTCTTCTGTCGTATATTTGGTTTGTCCTTCATAAACGAGGGGGATGTAAACACCTTAATATTCAAACATTTCATAGTGTTTCATAGAGTTCATAGTGCAACAGAGAGGTTGAACCAGATTCAACTTTTGGAAAAACGCAACCCGACGTGACGTTGCGGTGGCCAATCAGGCGTTCAGGTCGACGATCAAACTGCTCCACAGTCAGCCTGAAATACCTGTTGTGTTCTGGCTTTGTTTATTTCATGAACCAGCGTCTAAATCTGAGTCTTCCTTTGTTTTTTGTCTGATGGTTAAAGAGAGATGGTCAGCAGTGGTCCAGTGACATAGACAGTGAATGAGGAGAGGGAGCACAGATAGCGAGGCCGGGTGAATCAGAGCAATGAAAAGTCGTTTTCTGATTGTTTCAGAGCGGTTACGTTCTGCACAAATGAACCACCACTGTGACTGACGTCATGTTGAACCAGAGGCTGCAAAGTAGTTGATCACGAGCACGGCTCAGCTGTCAATCATGAGGTGAAACTCCCTTTTTATGGCATCAAATAATTTCAAACCAAACTTATCAGAAAAGTGAACAAACATCAGTGTGATAAGAATGACCTAATATGAGAGGCACTACCAAATTAATTTGACATTTACTTGAATATTTTGTTTGTTTTTCAAGTGCGGTCACTATGGAGAACTGTTTAGACTCGTATCAACAATTAACTAATGCTCTGAATAAGTATTACTAATAAACACATTAATGAGCCACAAAGAGCCACATAAGAGTATCAAATGTGGTATTTTTATGTGGTATGTGTTTAATAAGAATCATATATGAAGTTGCCCTTTTTATCCTCAATCCTCAGAGCCTGGGAGCGCCTGTCATTTTAAAATCATTCCTAGTGAAACAAAACACAGAAAATAATAAAGTCCCCAACACATCATCAATAACCAGAACCATAAATATACGTCATTACGTTGCTATCTGTGATTTTATTTTGGCGGGTTTCCTCTGTAAACCATAAAATGTCATGCTGTGTGTTGTGACCTGCAACATTTGACTGGAGTCTAAAGGGTTAAAAAAAAAGTGAATATCGGGGCGGTGTTTGGCTCGGTTGGTGGAGCAGCCGCTCCGTGTGTGTGGGGGCTCAGTCCTTGCTGCGGAGGCCCGGGGTTCGGGTCTGACCTGTGGCTCTTTCCTGCATGTCGTTCCCTGTCTCTCTCTCCCCGCATTCCTGTTGCTCTTCAGCTGTCTCTATCAAATTATATATATATATATATATATACACACACACATACATAAAAGACATAAATAAGCTGATGCAAACATTTTGTGTCATTGTCTCCCTCTTTCTGTTCACCTTTCCTTCACCCTCTGCCTCCCTCTGTTTACCGGCGGCGTACGGTTCTCTCCGTTCGTTCGGCTAAATTAAAGGAAGATTCCATTAATTTTTCAGCGTGGCTCCTCTGCCCGTCGAGGTGAATTTGCATTTCTATCTCGCAGCTTAGCGGACGCTCGTTAAAAAACAGAAATGCTGAAATTGTAAATTGTAGAAAGTTTTTTTTTTTCTTCAGAAAATCAAAGTGCAGTCACTCAGACACACCAACCAACATATGCATCCTCACATGCACACACCTCACGCCTTCCTCATGTGCGTGTGTGTGTGTGTGTGTCCTATAGGTGTGTATGTTGTTGTTAATTGGAGTGTGAGGTCCATGACAGCTATCAGCGGCTCATTCACTACATTAATGAGAATGATAGCAGCTTTAAAAAGACTGTTCCACACTCTGACCAAACTCATTAACACCGGCTCGCATTTAAATACACCCTGCTCTTCTTCTTCTCCTCCTCCTCCTCCTCCTCTTCCTCCCTCTCTCTCTCTCTCTTTCTTTCTATCTTTCACTCTGTCCATCCATCTCTCTTCCAGCCTGCTTCCACTCTTTTTCGTCTTATTTCCGCCTTCTTCCACTTCTTTTACTTTCTCTCCATCTCTTTGTGTCTGATCTTCTTTTCATCTCCCACCATCTTTTGTTCCTTGACGGAAACATTTCTCCTCCTCTCTCTCTCTCTCTCTCTTTCTGTTGTTTGTTCATTCCCACCTTTTGTGTCTTTTTCTTAAGTTTTTTCATTCTTTTCTTAATTCCTTTACTTCCGCTTCTTCCTTCCTTTTTTCGTCTTTCTCTTTGACTCTGATACCTCGGCTCAGGCCGAATTATTGATCGAATACGAGAGGCAAGGCAAGTTTACAACAAGGCCACAGTTCTTTATGTGAGACTTTAAGGGAAGAAACACAAAGCAGAAAATACACCGAAATAGATTTAAAAGAGCAAAAACAATAGAACATAAAACAAGAAGAAAAATGAGATGATAACTTTATTCACTGTCGTATGAAGGTCAATAAAGACAGTATGGTGTCGATACTGAGAGTGTTTCAAGTTCACAAGCGATCGATTCAAGGAAGCTAAATAAGTGTCTTGTAAAAACATAAAAATATGAACAGAGTCTGCGGGCATTAAGCAAAGAAACACAAGATGAAATACTTTGAAATTAAATTTCAAAGCACAAAAACAATAGAACATAAAACAAGAATTCAAATGAGATGCAGAATAAAAAAATCAGCATCTTTGAACTAATTTTTAGAAACTGTATTTACCGTTGTGTGATGTATGATCAATATCCACTTGTTACCGAACCGGCTGTAAACTCTTTCTGTTACAAATGTACAAATATCAATGAGATTTTTCTCACGTTTGGAACAGATTTCTGTTTTCAGGACTACATAATTCATCCAGTTTGTTTCTGTTTTGGCTCGTTCGAGGCGAGGCCTGCCCAGAATCAATTGCAGCACTGCATGCTGGTTAGTTCTGTGCACACGTGGGCAATGATGACGCCACGAGATCGAAGCGGCCGCAGTTTTACGAGCCAGGCAGCTGAAGTTGCTCTACATTAACTGCAAAACCCAGGTCAGTCTGTCAACAAAAAACAGTATTCATATTTATAAAGTTTATTAATACACCTGAACTTGGTCTAAAAACTACAGGTAGCCTACAGATCAAACAGGATGTAAATACTTCTGTTACTTCCTGTATGTTCTTTATCACCTCGTCCTGCTCCCGCCGCTTTCCAGACACAGTTTACCGCCAACGATACGACTGTGGCGACATCTAATGTTTCATCTCAAGAACAAACGTCTTTTAAAAGAAAGCAGAACTGAAGATTCTTTTATTTTGAAAAGTCACTACTTTAAAAGAAAAGCCAAAAAATCAGAGATCTGCAGTTTGAACTGAGAGCACTGCGGCAGTCTGTAGCCAGCTTCACTGTGTATTTTCTATTAACTGTGTGTGTGTGAGTGTGTCGCTGTGGCCAGAGGCTGTATGAGCTGTGGAGTGTGAAGACGGTGATGGACTGATCCACTTCCTGCAGCACTACATCACACACACATGCACGCATGCATGCACACACAGACACGGACACACACATATCACGTTGGTGTAAAATAAAAGGTGTCTGTAAATGAGCGATTGTGTTTCAAGAGGGTAAAAAATAAAAGTGACTTGATGTTACCTGACGGCACAACCTTCTGGCGTGCGTGTGTGTGTGTCTGTGTGTGTTACAGTTTCTATATTTTCAAAAATAGATCCATTTTTAGTAAAAAATCTCTCTTCACTGTTTTTCATCTCTGACTTCATTTTTCTTTTCCCGTTTAGAAAGTATTCTTCCTTGATACGATGCCAACTCAAACACAGAGGGGTTAAGACGTGTGTGTGTGCGCGCATATGTGTGTGTGTCAATATTTGGACAGTTACCACGCAGCTCACCAGATGAGCCCGGCATCTGCTTCTTGGCAAGACTTGGAGAGAGCGACAGAGTGTGTATGCATGCATGCATGCATGTGTGTGTGTGTGTGTGTGTACTATCTGTGTGTGTGTGTGTGTGTGTGTGTGTGTGTGCACTGCAGCATATTTGTTTTCCTCACATGTGCTCACCATCCAGTTTCATTTAGAAACAAAAGACTTTCTTTCTTAACACTTTAATGTCTCTCTCCCCTCACTCACCTTTCTCTCACCCACCCTCCCTGCCTCCCTCGATTTCCTGTCTTCCTTTAAAGCCCCGTCTCTTTCCTTCTTCCTGTTGTTTTTTACCTCTTTACTCGACTGAATGTCTCATTTATTTTAGTTTTAAACATTGAACTGAATTGTATTTATTCTCTATGTTCTCCCAAAGAGAATAAACAACGTCTGAGCAGGTGTCTCCTATGGCAACAGTTGACTGACAGCTGACGGTCGGTGTTGCTATGAGGTGCACCATCATCTTTTGTGACCGTGTGTATTAGCGGAAACCTTTAAAATGTTTACAACATTCAGTATTTAGGAAGAAACATTGTCCTGTTAACACGAGGCACACAGCATTATAGCACCCAGTCTATGGATCAGCAACACACTCACTGTAAAGCACATTGCTAGCTAGCTTAACGCTTAACTTGATCAGATTTTAATTATAAAGCTCCAAATCATAACAAAACTTATCTCATGACATTTTCCATATGAAGCAGATCTATGCCGAACTCTTCATAATATTATTTAGAGATCCAACAATTCCCACCATGAGCAAACCCTTGGTGACAGTGGCAAGGAAAAACCTAATTTAAGAGGCAGAAACCTCGAGCAGAACCTGGCTCATTTACGGCAGACATCCACCACGTCCAGCGGTTAAATCCACGCAAACAGCAGTGTGAAAATGAGCTTTTCTTTCTGTCTGAACACTTTTTAAAATCACCCTGAAGTGATATCACAAGCTTTTTTTTTTTAGTGCCCGCGTTCATGTGGAGATTTACAACAAAGAAATGACAGCAAGACTTTACAACACTTTTTTTTATGTAGGTGGTTACATTTTTGATTACATAAGTCAAAACAAACCAAAGATACACAGAAAATAATTATGACTGCAGTTTGACAGTTATGTATTTATGGATTCAGTTTGTTCTTTCTCTCTTGATTTACTTTATTTACATTTTATTTCCAGTTTTAGTTTCCTCTGTTTTCTTTTCCCTCTCCACCTCCTCCTCCTCCTCCTGTCAGTATCCGCACAGCATGACTCGCCTCAACGAGACTAATCCCCGTCTTTTAAAATAAAATAAAACTATCAAATGAAATAAAATCACAAAATGAGATGTAAGAGGGTTAAAGGCGGATCTCGACTCGACGCTGTATAATCCGCTCCTCACATGACTTCAAAGGAGGCGGCGAGGAGTGTCGGGCCTCCTCCTGTTTACCATATCAAGGCTCGGCTGCTGCTACTGCCGAAGAGGAGGTGGTGGAGGAGGAGGAGAAAGAGGAAGAGCCTGCAGAGCTAAGGAGGCTGGAACCGAAACACAGCGATGAGTTTGTTAACTTGTGACGTTCATTCGGAGGAGGAGGATGAGGGGGTTATACTAATTTTCTCCTCCCTTCATCCATCCCTCCTCCTCCTCCTCTTCCTCTCATCTCGGTTCTTCTCCCCAGAGTTGCTTCTCTCTGATTCTGCTGAGGCGTTGACCTCCTCCACTCGATTTTGCTTTTTGCCTCCATCATCTCTCATTCCTCCTCCCTCCCTCCCTTCCTCCCTCGCTCAGTGTCTTTGCTGTAGTGATGAATGGTGTTTAGTGTCACTGAGGATGGACTCACAGCACAGACTCATAATGTGGACACACACACTCCGTACAGCTGCTTGTCTCGGTGTGATGGATAGTTGAGATTGTTGCAGAGATACTGACAGAGGAGAGCTGTCCAAACAAACAAACAATATTTAGTAAGTATTCACAAAACTGAAGCGTGATGTGACTGAACCTTTAAACTAAAAGCTGAAATAATCTGAATATTTCACCAACCTGGAACCAGCTGAAGGCAAGTTAACATAAGTAATGTATCTTCTGAAGGAAGCCTGGTTACTGAAACCAGACACCTGTCAATCAAAGATTCACCCTCAGTACAGTTGTCAGGAACGGGGAAATTAGCTATAGAGACCAAAACTGTTTTTTGTACCAGGCTGTAAACATGTTTATTTCTGCTGTGAAGTTGGACATTTTAACATGGGGACTTATGGAGACTGACTCACTTCTGGAGCCAGCCTCAAGTGGACGTTTGAGGAACTGCAGTTTCTGTCACTTCCTGTGTTAACTTCACTGTGAGATGTTGTTAGCATCATGCTATCATGTATTGCTAACAAACAAACAGCTACAGGTTAGCTGTCTGGAGACTTCCACAGATTTCTTTAATGAAAATACAATATGTGTACAACTTATTTTTGTATTTTTTCTGTCGGGTTGCATTATGGGAAGTGTGGGAGGCTTCCGCTGCTTTGATTTTGACAATTTAATCTGTCTCCTGTGAGTTTTCCAGCTTTCTGAGATGTGTTTGTTTATTCTTTTGTTTCATCAGCCTGAATTCACTTCCAGGAACTTTCCAGAAAGTATATTTTAATCCATATACTCTCTGTCTGTCTGATTTGATCATCCTTTCTCTTCATCTTTCATATTTGATCCCTACACGTTGCTTTTCCTGCTGCATGTGCACGACTTTTACAAGATTTTCTGCACATGAAGTGAGACATATAAGGTGTGTGTGTGTGTGTGTGCTTGTGTGTGTGTGTGTGCGTGCTGCAGCAGTTGTTGTCCACTTTCTCTTGTCTTCTCTACACTGGACCTCATTCGGTTCACATCACTGAGAGAGACACAAAGAAAGAGAGAGAGAGGAGGGAAAGCAAACAGAAAAGAAAGAAGGAATTTAAGATGTGCAGAGACGGGAAAGAGCAACAGGAATACAAAAAACATGGAAGGAGAAAGAGAGCCTGAGATATTTGATCAGCTTCTCTTGTCAATTTTTAATTCTTAATAACTTATTGAAACGTCCTCTGGTGTCTGCGATCAATACTGCTGCTCACTCTGCAGGCTGAGAGAACAAGTGTGTGTGTGTGTGTGTGTGTGTGTGTGTGTGTGTGTGTGTGTATGAGCGTTAAACATGTACAGGATTACACAAACTCATTTGTTAATCTTGTATTTATAAATTTTTGTTTAATTTTGATGGCAGTATTTTGTTGGAGTGTTTGTTTGTTCTCTATTACTAAGACAAAAATAGTTATATGGGCACCAGTGTTCCAAAAACTGAAATAAAAGAATTACAAATATATTTCAGTGAAAATAAATAATTAAAAAAATGGCTTTCATCCTTATTTGCTCGCACATAATATAGAACAAGACAAACTCAGAAAAACAATGGTCTTCTTCAAGAGGCTTTCTGGTTGTACAAAGAACTATCATCAGTTGAAGGAATGTTTCGTCACAAACTTTATGTGAAGCACTAAAGGTTCTTCATCTTATTTTTTCTTAACAGCATGAAATTTAGTCAATCACTGCAAAGGATCATTTTGTATTACAGCTACCACCTTTATTTTTGTAGATAAGTAATAAAGTGAGAGTGTGCTGTTATACTGAATATCAGCACTGCTGGGATTCAGTCGTAGGCATGAGATGGCATGTCATGGTTACTTTGGTAACAGCTAAAAACAAAATTCCTAAAATCCTGTCACACAGCGTGTATCTGATCCACCAAGCAGCTCTTATTTTAGTGAGAAATCTTCATATTTGGAACAGTTCACCTCATTCCTATGCTCGTCCAACACTAAAATAACGCTGGTAGAGAGTTGTTGAGTTGTTGAGGCGACAAACTCCAAAACATAAAGTTTGTAAAGAAACACAGTTTATCTTTATGGATTATATTGATGCTGAATTGACAGTCAGACTGTCGACATATGACGTCCTTTATCTGGTGTTTGTAGAGTGATGTGTTTTTACGGACACGTAATGAATTGTTCAGATGTCATATTTCTTAAAGGGAGTTTGGTGTCATATTTTCCCCGGACAGCGCAGGGAGCTTTAGTTTAATTCAAACTGATAATATGTTTATTTTTGAACGTTCTGCCAACGCTACAGAAACATTAGGTAACTGTTAAGTATGGTAAGGTTGTCTGACGTTGACTGCTGTTAGTTATTGGTTTGTTATTGGCTGTGTATTGATTACTGACGGTGGCTGATCAGGTTTATTATCAGCTGATCATATTCAGTTTCTAACAGCAGTGTGCAGGAAGTGGTTGATCCTTGACTGTGTTTTTAAACTGCTTGTAGAAATGTATTCATCTTTGTTACAATTTAATATGGATGACAAATATTAATGTAATGTTAATATAAACAGCTATAAAACAGTGATAGTCTCAGTGCTGTTATTCTCTATATCAGAACTCATGTAACGACTTTCATTTAATTAAATTACTTGGTCAGAACTAACTGTCGTATAAAAATAAACCTAAAATAATAATAAAAAATACAATAATTGTAATAAACGAGTAATGAAAAGTAAATAAAAAAATAATGACAATATTTTTTAACTGTAATTCGAGGTCACTTTAAACAGATAAAAGAAGAAGAGATTCTAACTCAGGAAATTGGAAATATGATAAAATTATGAAGGTTTTGTGTTGTGTGTGTGTCGGCATCTGTCACATTGTGTACTCAGGCGATGAATGCCCCCCTTGTCTCCCCCACAGACACACACACACACACACACACACACACTCCTGTTTCCCTTTTCTCATTCTCTTTCAATTACTCTCTCTCTCTTTCTCTTCCTCTTTTCTCTCTCCTTCCTTCAGGGCTTTGTATATATGGGTCAATGGAACACACACACACACATGCGCACACACACACACGTGCGCACACACGCACTCTCCACCCCCCAGTGTGTGATGGCGGCGTGGTAAATTAAATGTAGAGCTATATGTTGCCACCATCCAGATGACAAATGACGTGTGGTAATCGTCTTAGCTCTGATAGCAGCCGTAGCCCCTGGCAACGACACACACGTGCGCACACATGCACACACGCACATATAGACACACCTCTCTGTCAGTGCATTTGTTTTGTTTGACTGCATTTGTCCTCTATTGTACAAGCGTCCATGAACATATGTCTGTCTGTATTCATTTATGTGTGTTTGTGTGTGTACATATTTGTACACACACAAACACACACACACACACACACACACACACACACACACACGTCCTTGTAAATATCTCACACGTGTCGTGTACGTTATGAGTGTGTATGAGCTGTTTTTCCCATTATTTTGATTTTGATGCACCTACGCTGATAAGTGTTTCCTCGTCTACATGCATACACCTGTATGTGTGTGTGTTTGTGTGTGTGTGTGTGTGCGTGCCCTCTGTTGGAGGGTGTAATAGCCGGCAGACAGAGCAGCGGTGGCGGTGGCAGCGGCAGGAAAAACAGGCCTCCAGCAGCAGATAAGAGCTTCTTCCAACTTTCCTCCGATAAAGACGACTCCTGTTTATTTACATTTAAATAACACTCGTCCTCTCTCTCATCCTCCTCTTCTTGCTTTCTTTTCTGGTGGCTGCTGTCTCGTTTCATCGTCCACTTTTTCTCCATCTTCTCTCTCATCATTTATTCCATCGTTCCTGTTTCAATTCTCAGAAAAACAAAAGGACTGAACACCGTGTCACTTGAGGAAAAGTGTGAGAAAACTGAACAGTTAGTGATGTGGAGGTCCCAGTTCACACCTGGCCAACATGCGTCTTTGGTGACCCAATCACAAGCTTTAATGTGATCATATGATCAGATCTCACTGCCTGCTCTATATACAAATAAACACGTTCATTACTCCAGTTTGCAGAGACCAAACGTTTTGTTGCTTTTAGCGGTAGTAGCCAACACGCTGGGACACAAAATAGCACAAAGAAATAAATAATGCTTAATTTACAAGACAGCCCAAGTAATTAAGAATTTATCAGAAATGGTGTTTAATAAAGTTTCTTCTCGCTCGACAACACACAAGTCATCTGTTACAACACCCACCTGTCAATCAAAGTGTCCACGCTGTTAATTCTGAATAACTTTAAGTCTTAATATAATGTGAACAGGTGAGTTGTATATAAATTCACCCTCAGTACAGTTGTCATGAACGGGGAAATTAGCTATAGAGACCAAAACAGTTTTTTGTACCAGGTTGTAAACATGTTTATTTCTGCTGTGAAGTTGGACATTTTAACATGGGGACTTATGGAGACTGACTCACTTCTGGAGCCAGCCTCAAGTGGACGTTTGAGGAACTGCAGTTTTTTAGCACTTTTCCCAGCCGGCAAACACCTTGCTGCTAAATGTTAGTAAGACACACGGAGTATCCACCAGTGCAGAGATGTTGTGACAAACGAGGAAATAAACAACATTGTGTGTTAAATTCAAAGGCACATTTACAAGAAGTTTCTTCTAACTCAACTACTCACAAAATTTTGAGATTGATTTTTTTAAGAGACGTTCATCACCAATGATAAAGAAGTAGCTTATATGAAAGACAGATGGAAAAATGGAGGACAGAAGACAAAAAAGGAGACCAAAAAAGGGTGAAAATACAGAAATGGAAAGAGGGAGTAAGAAAGAAATAGGGGAAGTTAATGGAAGAAAGTAGAAAGAGAGAAAATGAGATAAACTTTATGGGCAAAAGTATGAACTGAATTAAGAGAGAAGAGTCTAAAGTGGTCGAGGTTAGATGCTGAAGGAGAAGAGAGTGAGGTGGAAAGAAAGAGATGGACGAATGAAGGGGTCGAAAGGAGGCAAAATAAAGAGATAAATGGACAGAGAGAAGAGATGGAGAAAGAGAGAGATTACTGAAAGGGAGAGAGATGAGTGGTAGAACGAGGTAGACGGACAGATAGAAAGAGAGAGTCTCTCTAGTGTCAAATGAAGAGATAAGAAACTAACCCTCCCTCCATCCCTCCATCTCTCTGTTTCGCTCCACAGAGAAAATGAGTGGGAATTCCACAGGGAGGCCTTAATCCATACCCTTTCTCTCTCTCTCTCTCTTTCGTTTTTCCTGTATATTCTTACCTCGCTCGTCCACTGTCAGAGTAAATCTCTCTGTCTGAGTGCTGCTGGCTGGATGTAATGATCTACTCTCCCTGCTGTCACACTCACTGGTCAAACTGGAGAAATGAACTCTCATTTACTGGTTAAAGTTAAACTCCTGAGCAGAGGAACTCCATTTGAATCACGTGTGATTCAGTAAAATCTTAAAAGTTTTGTATCATAATTTTATTGGCAACTCCGTCCACGAGAATTTACATTCACTAACTGCTGGAGCGAATCTGCTTTCATCAGGTCAAATCAAGTTTATTTATAGAGCACGTTCAAAAGCAACAAACGTTGACCAAAGTACTCGGCCTCTTTCTCGATCCTCTTGATGAGGTTTGCACCAATATCATTCTCAGAATCCATCTCTCGCTCCGCCATCGCACAAATCACCCAAATCACACATAACACTTGCGTTGCGGATGCAAATCGTTCACTGACGTCTCACTGAATTTCCTCACCTCACCCGCTTCATGATTATGGTGGCCGCAAAACACATAAAAGTCCCTGTCTTGAGCCAGTATTTAGTGTGTTACTTCTGGGCTACTGTAGAAACATGGCGGACTCTGTGGAAGAGGACCTGTGGTGTTTCTAGATATAAAAGTGTCACTGTAAGTCGAAACAGAAACATAATGATTCTTATTTCCAGGTGATTAAACATTAATGAAAACAGAGTTGTGTACATTATGTTCAAGGAAGTTGGTGGTTCTTCGTTTAAAAACTGAAAATGTCAAAAGTGACTTAGAGCACGAGGCAGCATGTGTTTACCCCCAAACCACAATCTTTCCCTAGCCTTCAGCAAAGTGCTTTTGTCGCCTGACTTTAACCACAGACGGGACTCAGGATGTCAAAGCACTTCACCCGAAAAAACATTTCCGGTAAACAAAAATCCACGTTTCCCTCAAAACGTAGTCGGAAAAACAGATTGGTAGTGTCTAAACAGGATCGTGTTCACTAGCAACACTTTTTCCAGCCCAGGAGGTGTTAGGTTCTTGTACTGCCAGGTCAAAGCTCATTAATTTCTTCATGTGTCCACCCCCCAACACTGGTTTTGGTAAAACATTGAAAGTTTCGTTGTGCTTTAGGTCAATGTTGACTTTATCAATATATATTTTTTTAATTTTCATAAAATCCTGACTCCTTTAGTTGCCACAAGCAGATCATGTAGGAAAATGGATGAATGTGGTGTCCCGCAGAGAAGTTGAGTATGTATTTTGCAACAGATATCAACGTGCATCAATAAAAGAAAGCATATTATGTAATTTAGCTTTCATATTTCATTGGATGTTTATTACTCTTCTTCTGTTATGTTTCGATCCTTCTCTTCCAGACAGAGAAGTTCTTGTCTGAACTAATGCATATGGAAATATGTGGAAGTGTCCATGAGCAAGCTACTGAACCCAAATTTCGCCTGATGATCAAACCAGCACCTTGGCTGGCAGCTCACCACCATCAGTGTGTTGTCGTACATCCTCCCCCTTTCTCTCTCTCTTTCCTCCCTCATTTCTTGTCACCTTCATACCGTCTGCTACTTTATAAAAGGCAAAAAAAAAAAAAAAAGTAAATACTAAAAGACAAACCTGTGAGGTTGAAGTGAAACTTGTTGGATAAACCGGAGCGTCTGAATTGAAAGTGACTGGTTCAAATGGGCTCAGTGGTTTAACTGAAGTGGCAGTGAGACTTTCCATCTCTCAGCGCCTCTGGCATTTCCTCCGGAGGGCCTGGCTCAGGAGTAACAGTGTGTGTACGTGTGTGTGTGTTATAGTGTGTGTGTTATAGTGTTGTGTATGTGTGCATGCTGCTGGCAGCAACATCAGAGCAGAGCTGGGCATGCATCCCCTCTCTGTCACCCAGTTTATAAAGCAGCACGGAACAGTATAAACCAGTCTGTGTGTTATTAATGGGCGAAGTTACTTTTTTACTGTAAATGATGAATAATGGCTCCTGCTGTGGGAGTACAGTGCAGCTGCTGGATCAGCTCCGAGGAGACGCACTTTAAAGAGGAGAGTAGCTGGAATAAAAACGCTATTTAAACGCTTTTATCACAAGCTATCTCTAATCCTGCGTGCACTTGTGATCAGGAAAATAAAACACAAACGGGATAAAAACAGTCGGCCCTCGGCTTAAGTTTTGCTGATATGGTTTTTGGCGATGATCCTGAGGCGGTTTCAAGCCACAACAACTCATGCTGCATTCATCTTGCTGCTTGAATATCAAACGTGTGCCCTGTTGCACCAAATTTTTTGACATGCAGGCTGTAATTTGCCACATGAGATCATTTCCTGTCGCTCATTTTGACACGATTCTCGAACCAAAACTAACAGTCGCGGCCTGTTGGACTCGCAGATGGAGGACTCGCAAATGTTTCTGCAATTTCGGAGAGACAATCGTTTGTGAAACGTGTTGCTGTTGTTTGTGGTGTATATGTAACTGTTTTGATTTAAAGTGGTTTTAGTCCCTTGTGGTAATCTCGGTCAGTCGCTACACCGCTTTGGTCCAGACTGAAATATTTCAACAGCTATTGGATGGTTTGCCATGAAACTTGATTCACACATTTATGCTTCCCACAGGATGAACCGTGATCACCTGATCCTTTGATTTAAAACCATGATCTGGTAAAATGCCTGGAACTTGTGCTTGCCGCTAATTAGCACAGATGAGTACTTGGGTGCTCATTTGGACAGTCAGTATTTGTTCACAGGCAATATGGCGACCAGGCAAAGAAGCAACATTTGCAAGTATTGTACAGTATGCAAGTATTTAGAAGAAGTAAGACAAAATGAACGTACAGCTCAAGCTGTGCGACATTAAACTTCATAGAATGATTCATAAAACATCCATCCGTTTCCTTCTACCTATCCAGGGACAGGTCACGGTGGTTTAGCAGGACGTTAGAGACGTCGCCCAGCAACACATTCCAGCCCCTCTAAGGGATCCCGAGGTGTTCCCAGGCCAAGTGGGTTATAAAGTATATAGCTGGTGTATTTTCGAACTTTTCAAACATTCTTTATGATTACGTTATGATTACGATAGAGCACTGGTTCTTAAACTTTAGTACATATACCACCAGTGATACGAGAGCTCCCTCTATTGGCATGTGGAGGAACTTTTTTCATAAAATAAAAACTTAAAAACATACGGCTATCATCATCATATCATGCATGCATCCATGATTATGAGCCATTTACGAACTAAAATGTGACAATAAGAATGATTCAAAAACACTGCAATCATGGCTCCACCTGGGAAACATTGTTCCTTGTCCACCCCAAGGGCAGAACACCCGGACACAAGGGGAAACTAAACAGTCGCCACCATCCCTCAAGAGAGGAGGGGGTTGTTATGACACAACCTGTCAGCTGTGTACAATGCAGTCCTAAAATCATGTCACTCGCATGAGGGCAGGGTCAGTCAGTGCCCCGCAGGTGTCCTCAGTGGTCCACTTGTGACCTCAACAGTCCATTTGACCTTAACTGCTCACTGGATGGAGGGTTGGGAGTCACATGCCTTTGAAGGTGTCAGCGACCCCACAGAGATAAATATCTCTCCATCAGTCAGTTAAAACTGAAGAAGAAGCATCTCGGACGACAGGCGAAATGTCTTCAAGAAACTAAGCAAGTCAAGTTCAATGGATCAGGAGTAGACCTTTTCCACCAAATTAGCCCTGGTTCTTGAACTGGTTGTGTTCAGGACTGAATAACAGTTAACAACAAATAATCTTCTTATTTGGAATAAACCTGTGCTCCCACTGCTCTATTTTAACTTGATGGTGGTACTACATCTTGACTGAACACCATGATACGAAAGGGTCATTGATCTTAGATAAGCATATTCCCGAAAAGTTTTCATGTCCTTGCTTTTACAGTTTTGAAAAAATCTGATATTTCCAAACCCAGTTATTCATCTTTTGTCCTGCTGATTCAAGCTGGACAGCTTCATGCTCATCCGAGCCTTTAAGAGCTCACCTAACACCATCTATGAGGAAATAAATGGGACTTTTACCGTCAGACACCCGAATGAACACTCTCCTCTTCTATAACACAGCCGCTGTATAGAGCGTGAATGAATACTGTCGGCCTGTAGCTCTGTTAGTGCTGAGAGAGAAGAGAGACAGTACCAGCACATTCACCCAAGCTAACCTCTCTCCTCTACCTCTCTCTCTCTCTGTAGATTAAAGGAACAAAGCAGACAGCGTCTCTCCAGAGAGTGGGCCACTTCAGGGCCAGCCCCCCTGGCTATTTTAACACACACACACACACACACCCTCTTTCTCCCTCCGTCTCACACTGAGCAGTGACTCCTGAGCGCAGGAATTCCCATGCTGTCATGGGAAAACCGGTCACTGGTCTGTTCAGTGTGTGTGTTGCTGTGATCCTCTGAGTGTGTGTTTGTGTGTGTGTGTGTGTTGTACTTGTAGCCTGGTGAGAAAGTAGGTGTTGTGTGTCTTGCAGGAATCCCTCTTTACGGTGTTGGCTCGTTTTTCTTCTTTGGTTATTATATTCAGCAGAGGAGCAGCTCTGCAGAAGCATGATGTTTTCTGTCAATGACATCTTGAGCTGTTGAGTGAAAAAAAAATGTGATTGAGGTACTTAGAGCAACGTTACATATGAATTTTTGGGATTGAGCTCCTCCAGTTTCAGAGTTAGATCCCACTGTGGTAAATATGGACAGCTGTACATGTGTATCTGTTCTGATTACATTACTTATGATCAAAAAGTCACAGATTTACTTTTGTCCGGCGGCTTCTTGCTCGCTCTCGTTTTCTTTTCTTAGCTTCCTCTTAACGTCCTCTTCAGTCTCTTCTCCTCTGTCGTTATGTCCATAGAGGCTGCTGAGCCTGGTTACATTGCCCGCTTGCCCAGCTCCGGTTCTGGCACGCCATCGACTCCGCTCCCCATCAGCATTCCCCTGTACCCTGGGCCTGAAAACCTCCTCTTCTCCCGGTGGTCCAAAACACCCTACCCCGGTGCTCTGAGCTCACAGTCAGAGCAGCCCAACTAACAGACTGAGCTAACATTAGCTAATAGCAGCTACAGTTGGCAGCAGAGGGAAAAGCAGAAAACATTTTCTCCATAAAATATGATCCAGTTTCACCAAAATCAGTCAAATAGTTGGTGGCGTGTGACTTAGTGTGAGAAAATTTGGATGCCAAAAAAGTGGATTATTTTGGTTGTATGGTGAATCACTCCTCGCAGTTGTTTTATGTTCCCCTACAAGTTAATTGTCCAATAAAAATCCAGTTAAAACTGCTGATTGGTGGATGTGTGTCTGTACTGGGCACAGCCTGAGGCTCTGATCACATCTGTTGACTGATATACAGTTTTAAAGATGTGAACAGCCCTCCTGATGAGCATGCTCAGTGATGTCTGACTGACACAGAGCTACTTTCCACAGATGAAAAGAAAACAGTGAGGGGCGTCCTGGTAGCATGCGCCCATAGCGGCCTGGGTTTGATTCCTGCCCGCGGCCCTTTACTGCATGTTGTTCCAAGTCTCACTCCTGCATCTCTTCAGCATTCACTCCAACGAAAGAATAATATATTAAATATCTGATCTACAGCCAGTGTTTAGTTTGTTTGTTGTGGGCTACAGTAGAAACATGGCGGTAAAAAGCTTCAGTAATATAATTACAGCTGCTTGCTGTAGTTTTTATCAAACAAACAGGATGTAGTGCATTTGTTGGGGACTATTTTCAGCAGCGCATTAATCCACATTTGGTGCTCCTGTGAGTATTCGTAGCAGCAGAATGCATTAATAAAGTCTGTCTTATTTTGCTTCCATTTTTCATTAGTTTTATCCTGAGACAAGCCTCTGATTGGCTCAGACTAGTTGGAATATCAGGGCAAGCCAATCAGAAGCAGAGTAGGACAGTTCACAGTAATCATACTGAAACTGAGAAAACACTGCCCTGCTGAAATTAGCAAACTATGCCAAGTACACAGTGCACCACACAGAAGTGTACTAACTGAAATATCTAGACACAGCGTTAGATCTTTTACTTCAACTCGTGAAAATGGGAACGAAAACAGAAGTGTTGATATTTTTGAGTGTTGCACTGCCTTTGACACACAAACACAATACTTGTCTGCAGACGCATTCAGCGCTGGCTTTGCTCTCTTCGGGCGACTTGTTTTTAGTAATAAAATGATAAAATAACATCAGCTTTACCCTTTTTAAAAAGTGCAGTCAACAGTGTTTTATTCATCTTTTCTTTGACGGCTTGAAAAACCTCAACTGAAATGATGCATTCACACACCTCATCCCACCCTCCGTCCCTTCGTCCCCGCCCCTCCAGGAACCCACTTGTCCTCTGTCTCTTTGTCCTTTAGGCATCTAATTGGGTGCCTGTTTAGAAAAGGAAAGGTGTTAAGTAGGGGGGAATTCCCATAATGCTCTTTTATTGGGAGAGGGGACAATGGGGACTAATTGGTTCCTATTAGCAGATAGAAGAGAGAGAGAGGGGGACACTTAAGGCATTTAGAGGGAAGAGCGGCATTATGGGTAGATGGTTTAAGTGTGTGTGTGTGTGTGTGTGTGTGTGTGTGTTGTGGGAATAACAGACAACTCTAAGTGTGTGTGTGTGTGTGTTGACATTATTAGCTGTTTTTTGGAACAAGACTGTGTGTGTGTGTGTGTGTGTGTGTGTGTGTGTGTGTGTGCATATTGTTTATGTTCTGAGCAATCATAGAAATGACTAAAACTTTCCATATGTATTTGTGTGGTGCATTTATGATGACACAGTAACATTGTGGGGACATACAGTAGTTTGTACTTGTGGCGGTACAAACTGTTTCTCTTTGTCATGCTGTGGAATAATCATTTTAACCATTAAAAAGATGATGAAAGCAGTTTGATGTCATCTGGTTTGGTTCAGATAATCAAAGCCACAAATACATAATGATTCTATACTGAACAGCCAGAACAACTTTTAATAAAGCAACATTATGTAGAAATGTAGCACCCCCAGTGTAATCCCCCTGTGGTAAATATGGACAGCTGTGTGTATTTGTTCTGATTACATTACTACATTACATTAATATTACTTACTAGTCCAACAGCAGTCAGCCCAGCTCGGCGTCTGTCTTTCAGCCTTTTATTTCACCAAGCTCTCACCAACCACTAAAAGTCAGTCCCACATTTACTCTTGTCCGGCGGCTTCTTGCTCCTTCACTCTCTCCTTTTCTCCTCTTAGTTTCCGCCATCAATGTCCTCTTCAGTCTCTTATCCTCTGTCATTATGTCTATAGAGGCTGCTGAGCATGGTTACATAGCCGATTTCCTCAGCTCCGGTTCTGGCACAACACCAGCTCCGCTCCCCATCAGCGTTCCCCCACACCACCCAGGCCTGAACACCTTCTCTTCTTCCCAGTGCTCCAAAACACCTGTGGTACAGCACTGACATTCCCCTGGTGCTCTGTGCTCACAGTCCGGGCAGCTCAGCTAACAAACTGAGCTAACATTAGCTAACAGCAGCTACAGTTGGCAGCAGTTTACTTCACTGTCCATCAGGATTCAGTAAATGCACTGAACTTCACTCTGGACTGAACGTCTTTAACATGTAATGACTCAAAATACACACTTTGAAATTTGGCGTAAAATTTCATCATTACCCGGATCAGAGTGAGTAAATTTTGTCTTTGGTCCTGGTGACCTCCCTGAGTTTCATGGTTCTGTATTAGTTTTATTTTAGAAAACTAATTAATTAATTGGGTAAAGTAAATTTTAATAATTCTCCTGTGAACAAAGAAAAGCTGGAGATCAAGGAGACACACAACTAGAGGGAAACGCATAAATACATAAGACGATAATGTGTTACTGATCTGTAGTTTCCAAGTTTATTGAGAAAATCTTCCTGAATAATGAATAACATACTGTAATAAGAAAAGTTTCTTGTTATAATGCAAGTTTGTGTCGTGATAACGTGAACATATCTTTTTTTAACAGGAAAAATATCTTGTTTCATGTTATAAAGTGATACTGATCACACTGCTGCAGAGACACATTCAGGTGTCCTTCCTTCCCTTATTGATAAAACATCCTGAATATAATTTCTACAATCAGCAACTTCACCATCAACAAGCATGAATAATGTATGAGTCTACCTTGTTTCAATGTGTTGCTGCATGTATGTACATGTCTCATGTCAAAACATGCGTGTGTCAAAGTTCAGCATGTTTCATTCCCTCTTCGAGTCTCCCCGACACATTTTTCTTGTCGTCTGTGATATTTTTCAGCCGTTCTTCTGTCTCGCTGCCTGGGCCTTCACATTAGGCCAATTTAATTAGAAGCCTTTCAACAGAACTAATTAGGCAGCTACGCTAGCCTCGGCTGAATGAGGGGCGAGGGGAGGTGATTGAAGTTCTGCTACCCGAGGAGAGCATTGTTTAACGGTTTGATTCCCACTTTTCTTATTTTTTTTTTAAAATACAAAACAGGCTAATGGAATTTGAGGGCTTGCTTCAAAAGATTTTGGGTTTGGGCGGGTGGGAGCGATGGCTGCTGAAGAATCGTCTCACAAGGCTCCATTTGAATTCCTTCGTTTTTAATTAAGAAGCTTGGAGGCTAAGACATGACAGATCATCCTCTGTGATACTGCTATATGGTAAAGATATTTCATTTGGGCTCATGAGTTTAGTTGGCTTCTGTTCAGGAAACGGCATCGGGTGTTGATGAGATGTGAAAGGACATTTACCTAAAATACGTGATCCAGTGTAACTATGTACTTGTGCTGTTTTGGATCGGCGCCTAACAGGAAAGTTGGCTCAGATGAAAGTTGACAGCTGTTGGTGTTTGGGAGCAGGTGTGTCACTGGAATGATAAAACAATTTTGTTTACGTGCTTCTGGTTTTTAGCCACATTAGCGAGGCTCAGTCTGCATGTTGGTCCAAAATCTCAGCATCTCTTGGATGGATAAAAGCCTCAGAATATTCAACCAAACTGTCCAACCGCCTTTCTCACGGCTGCATTCGCCTTATGCATTGGATGGCCAGATTTATTCTTGTCCAGTGGCTTCTTGCTTGCTCACTCTCTCCTTTTCACTCTTTCTTCCATCAACGTCCCCTTCAGTCTCTTCTCCTCTATCATTATGTCCATAGTAGGGATGCACAATAACTTTTTTTTTAAATCGATACCGATAACTTTCAGCTCCTAAAGGCCGATACCAATAACACACACACATACATATATATATATGATCATGACCTAAGATCATGACATTAGTACTATGAACAAACCCAGAAAAACTTCTGACTCTTTAAATGGAGATATTTATTTTTTCCAATGAAAAACTATAAAAAAATAAATAAAATAAAGGCCCCTTGACCTGATGCAAATACATACATCGAGATTACAATCTGAAAAAGTGCATTCCAGAAGTTCAAAAAAATAAATATATATAGAAAATTGATGCACTGACACAAGTTAGATTCAAACATTTCTATGTAAACACAAACTGAAAAAGTGCATTCCTCAGTAACAATAAATAAAATGTGCATAATGCACTGACACAAGTTAGACTTGTCACACATCAGAAAAGTAGCGGCAGCTCTGCAGTGTAAACCGTGGCTCCAAGTGATTAATCAGGCAAGAAAAAACTCTGTCCTCAATGAGGTTGAGGGCTGGTCGTCAAGTGCCATCATTTCCATGATTAAGTCTTCAATAGCCTTAGCCTGTGGGTCATTTCTTCGATTTTCGAAAGCCTCGCCGATGTGTGTAAGTCCTGGTAACTTCTTTGCAGCTGGCTTTAAGTTGCTAGTGTCTTTAGCAGCTTAGGCTTTCATAAGTGTCGAAACAATGGTTATGTTTCAGGTGACTTCTCAGGTTTGACGTATTGAAGCCTGTGCTACTTTTACCTCCTCGTGGAATTTGCTTGGAACATTTGTTACAAATAACAAGCGACCTCTCTTCTTCAGAAACTTTGAAAAAGTCCCACACAATCGACGCCATGTTGTCTGTTTTTAAATGTAGGCACGCTGTGCTGCATTTACAGTGTGACTAAAATTACCTGTTCCCACGTTTGCTAGTTGTTCTTTCTGCCTTTTTAAGTTCACGTTTCTATTGTTTATGTGTAACATGTGGAAAGATACTGTGGTTATCAATTGAAGTCAGCAACTACCAAAATTATGACCTAGTTAACGAGTTCTTTTCCAACATGAGGGGGCATTCTCGAATTTTCCCAGTCAGAAAGAGTTTTTCTGATTATGACTATGTCACTTGAATGCAGTATTCAGTGCAGGCCATTCAGGTGTCACGGGGCACTGCCATGCTGACAAAATTATATATGTTATCAGGGCTATTTGTCATGATATCTGACTTATCGGAATGACATAATAATTTCCTGTTAGTGGCCCAATAAATATCAAACATCCCTAATCCACAAACATGCCCACTTGCCCAGCTCCTGTTCTGGCACGACAATGGTCTTAGGCGGACCAGCCGGAGGACATCAGAGGGAAAACCAGAAAACATTTTCTGCATAAAATATGATCCAGTTTCACCAAAATCAGCCAAATAGTTGGTGGTGTGTGACTTAGTGTGCCATGTGTACCATGGGTAGTTCAGGGACCCTGGGAATAAAAAGCCAGATAGACTCTTCCTGTTTAAATAGCTTCAAAATGACTGAGTACACCATCAAGGTTGAATTACCACGATGCTAAAACAGAAATTTTCATCAATGTGATTTGCTTGTGACTTGTTGCCGTGGTGAACACGTGTCTACAGTGAACGGACTCATTTATATTCACCCAAATCTCTAACGTGGTCAGAAACACGAAAAACGTAATGCAACATAATCATTTGCTACACATATGCTCGCGTGCACATATACACACACACACACACACGTCGAGCTCGTTGTTGCTAATTCTACTTGTGCCACCTCACCTCTCAGTGCAATAACAAGCTCACACACACACACACACACATACACACACACACACACACACACACACTGCTGTGATTAGCTTTGGCAGCACAAGGCCATCCAGCACTCTCAGATATAACTGCTTCTCTTTGATAAACATGAGAGCTCAGACACACCGCTGTCTACAGCTACCATCTCACACACACACACACACACTTCAACTGAAGCTATGGACGTGCACACACACACACATACACACACTTCAACTGAAGCTATGCACGCACACACACACACGCGCGCGCACACACACACACACACACACACACACACACACACACCCAAGCCTTCGGTCAGCGTACAATATCTCAGAGTTTGTGAAGCCTGGAGAATATTTGATATGTAGATAAGTCTTAAAAAGGGTGAGATTTGCATATTGGGCTCCTGTTGCACACGGCTCAGAGTCGCATGTGGTAGGTACATTTTTAATCAGTGAGCAGAGAAAAAATTAATTTGTTTTTGGTGGGAGGAGGAGGAGGAGGAGACGATGCTCCTCTCCGTTCCATTAGCGGCATTTTGTCAAAACAGTTGAGCTGGATTCAGACGGGCTGTGAAACGAGAGTCTTTTAAATCTCGGCGCCGCAAGCAAAGCGTGTATGTGCTTTACATGCATTTCTGTGTTTTTGAGCATCATATTACTTTCCTGCAGCAAGTATTTATGAGATTAAACCTCCTCAGTTAAACATGTGTTTTGTCACCTTGTTGTTTCAAGAAAAACATTTTTTTAAATCTTAAATTGTTTCATTTTGCTGCGTTTCTTTTATTCATTCTGGTCGTGTTTGTAGATTCTTCTATAACCTTGTTTGCAATTCATGTCCGCTCTTTGTGTTGTTTATTTTATTGGCAATTGTATTACAGGGTTTATTTTGTCTGGGAGCTACTTTTTTTTCTTAACTTCAGAAAGTGGTCTAGAAATTGACTTTGTGATTGTCGATTGTCTCCGTCTGTCTAGTTATGAGTTGACGTTTTATCAAACTTATTTCATCCTTTGCATTTTGTTCTGTAAAGTTCTGCCTCTTTGAAGATGCTTCAGGGACACAAACACACACTGTTGTGGGGGGAATCGAACCCTCAACCTTGGAAGTCTTCCTGCACGTCTCATCTGATATGTGTTAATCTACATAATATAACTTTGGATCTGTAGTCAGCTGGAGGCAGAGGCAAAATCTCTTTGGGTTCCTCTGTTTCGCAATTTTTATTTTATTGATTTGAAGAGATCTACCAAGAATCCCAAGATGTCCTCCTAAGCCTGGAGGACAAAATCAGAGATCATGTCGTAGTATTCTTGATATTTTTACTTTCTATATGAACACACATATTCCATTACATTGTCTGCAGTTTAAAATGTGAAGGTATAAACAACAGGGATCTAAAAGGCATATCATTAAGTCATGACCCCGTTCTGTTGGCTGCTAATGGCAGATTCAGTTAGCAATTAGCTACTTTAGCATGTTGTTAGGCTAACACTATCTGTCCATCTGGTTACTGTGTAAATCACAGAGAGTTGAAGCTGAGCAGCTGGAGGACATCAGAGGACATCCATGAGGACATCATCACTGAATAAAGTTATAATGTTGTAATTTGTACAGTAAGCAGTGAGGCCCGGCCATAGATGACTGTAGCAGGCCTCACAATCACTCATAGACTTTATCAAACAGGAAGCACTCCGCTCTGGCAGCATCAGAAGAGAGAAAGCGTTTGACAGCTGAGATGTGACAAAAAATACTTGAGTTCATTGGGACTTGATGATGACTACATGGTTTGTTGGTGGAAATAAAAACTCCATCAATATAAAACCGATTTCCGAAAGCAGTAGAGCTTTCTGAAAGCAAGTACATTTGTTCCCATAACTCATCTCAAACTTCTAAATGATCACATTGTTGAGAAGTTGGAAGATTTTCTTTAAAAAATTCGCCTTCAGTCAGACTTCAAATTGTGGATTCAGATGTTTATCCTGGTTCAATCTATGAAAACTTTCCTAGCGGTACAAATTGAGTGGAAGGTAAGTGTCCTAAACCTCATTGTTCTCAGAAAGATAAAACTCCTCTCTGAGCTTCCATCTGTCTGTCTGCAGCTTCGAGCAGCACAGACGCTCTTCTCTTTATTACAGCTGACAGTTTGTTTATGTCTGGTTTGAAGCGTTTTTTTTTTTACAGCGTTTTACAGCTTCCCTCGGTCTTCTCGGCTCACTTCTCTGACCTCGAGCTGACTGCTGCTTGTTTAGACATTAAACAGATTCAGACCCTTGGTGCCGTTACAGCGAGCAGCGAGCGAGGCTGAGAATCATCTGGAAAATTACCATACAAGCCTTGATACCAACACACTTAAAGTGACACTGATACCAAAGCAGAACTTCATTTGAATATGAGTCATCTAACTTACTTGATCATGAGGTGCACTGTACTGACCCAAAATAATAACAATAAATAATAATAATAACTATTATATAAAAAGAGAAAAAAAAAAGCAAAGGACAAATCTTAATTACACGACTAACAAATAAGTAGGCATTTCATAATTTGCAATGTGAAGTAACATCATAACGTGAAGATCAAATTTAGACCAGCTTTAAACATTACATTTTTTTGAGAACTTTTCATCCACAAGTAACCAATTTAGTGCGTTTAGTGCATCAGAAATGTTCGAAAAAGTTCCTCCATTTTGCTCTTGTGGTCTTTTTGTCTTGTCAGTTAAGATTTGTGACAACTTCTGGAACATTCCCCAGGACCAAGATAGCTCCTTACAATGAATATGACTCTTTCAGAAACTCGATGTGACTATGATGCTTATAGAACCAGTTTAGGACTTGTAGACGTGGATACCCCTCAGAGACATCCTCAAAAAGTTGTGCGGTCCTCCGAAACACTTAAATGACCCCCCCAACAACTCACAGGCTCTGAAACCTCCAGAAATGAGGGCTGAAATATTTGATAGACCCATAAAATGTCTTCAAGGCCACCAAGAACCCCTTCAAAGAACCCAGCAAATCCTTTTCAACGTAGTGGATGGAAAAAAGCGTTCTAAAATTTGTGACACATTTTGATGGAAACACAACAAATGACTCTTTGTGTTTGGGTCCAATCAATGAGGCATGTATGACGGCAAAGGTTTACACCAAATTCAGTTCAAATAATTTCAGCGACAAAATCTTTAACCTCTAAGTTGAGCATTCACAGGTACAATGTAAGCCACCTTAGTTCAGCTTTGTACTGCATGTGCACTGGGTCCCAGTGGCAAAATCTCCTGTTATTAGAGCAGATCTGTTAGTTATATAAATATTGGTTGTCACGTCGATCCATTAGTTGAAGTCTTTTCTTTGAAAAGAGTTCCCAGTTTTCAGGGTGTGATTTTCAGTCTTGCTCAGCGATCCTCCAGAAATTTTGAGCATTATTGGATTTAAATCTGCAGTCATGCAGCTGAAGGACGTCCTCTCTGCTCTCTCAACACGTCACTCTCCTCCCACTTAGTAACTTTCAGCTGAACAAAATCTAAAGTTATTATTATCGTTCAATGAAGCGGGGATACTGTGGGGATTTTAACTCCCTCCTTCCCCTTTAAAAAGCGACAGATCGAGGCAAGAGATCTTAAAGGGACTCTGAATGTTGGCGGCGTTCCCCACCGCTCCAAGGCAAACTCTCCACCTGGTGAGGCTGCAGCAGCGCTGACAGCGTGATACGAGTGTGTGTCTGTGTGTGTGTGTGTGTGCTCAGCAGTATAGATTAATTGCACAAAAGCACTTCTGGACTGACGTCAACTTGTGTATTTCTGTATGTGTGAATAGCAGCTTTGAACAGATGTAGAGAGCGGCTGTCAGAGAGAGTGTGCAGCCATTTGAAGCCTCTCTGGTGGCAGAAGATGTCCTAGTTTCAGGACGATGTGTTTCATCCCAACGTCGAAGTGCTCCCACCACTTTAGGAAAACATTTATACATCAACTGTTTTGACATTTTCTTAGTTGCATAGTTTAGTTTTATGGAAAGTCACTCCGTGAATTGATTTGGTTTCTCCTGAGTCCTTTGACAGATTGCTGTTGAATTTGAGTGTGTTTATGGAAATGAAATGATAAAGAGACAGATATTTCTCCCAGAAGTTGATGGAGATCCACTGGTGCTAGAAGACAGTGAATGTCTGGCTTACATTCATCAGGTGGACACACACATTTCCAATGGGATGAAAATGTTGCTCTTTGGCTGCTGGACGTATAAATGGGCAACTGTTTGTGTCCACATGAGTGAGAACAAATAACATGACTTGCATTTGACATGCCATAGACTTGAGTTGTAACTTTTACTAATAAAGACTTGACACAGTATTTTTTCTGACTGGAATGACTTGAGACTTTTGAACTTTGACAATTAATATTTGACTTGAGACTTTTCACTGTTGATCTGAGACATGGCTTGCCCTTCAAGAACCTGGAACTCAAATTTAGACTTGATTTGCAAAACTTGAGAGAGTTTGAGCTTGATTTGGGCTTTTCTCACTTGACTTGCCTTTCAAGAAATTGAGACTGGACGGCTGCTATGACCAAAACCTTCATTCACTTGAGATTTGATTTGGACTTTTCCTGGTCAACTTGGCTTGCCCTTGGACTTCATACCTGATTTGAATTTTATTCTTGGTTGACTTTAGCCTTGACTTGAGAATTGCTTTGACAGGACTGAAGAATTAACTTGGAATTTTCTCCATTAACCTGAGAGTTGACTGCTCCTAAAGAACTTTAGACTAAAGTGAGAAGACTTGACTTACTCTTCGAGAACTTGGGACCTGAGGGTTGCTTTGACAATATCTGACTTATATCTGGCTTGTTCTGATTGACTTAATTCTTGCTTTCAAGTCTTGACTTGAGAATTGCTTCAACGAGGCTTGAGACTTAACTTCGACTTTTCTTGATTGACTCCAGACATGACAAGAACTTTAACAGGACTTATATCTGACTTTTTGTCACTTGATAGGTGCATTCATTGCATTCACCTGAGACTTGCCCTCAAGTACTTCATACTTAACTAGAGATTGTGACAAGACTTGTCTTGCCTTTAAGAACTTGGACCTTGAGGGCTGCTTTGTCAAAACCTGAGGCCTGCCTTGAGACGTCTCTTGATTGGCTTGAGATTTTGGACACTTCAGTTGACTTGAGACTTTCTTTGATAAGGTTTATATCTAACTTTTCTAAGTAACCTGACATCTGCTTCAGATTTGCCTTGGACTTTTCTTGGGTTGACTTTATACATGATTTGAGAATTGCATTGACAGAATTTAAGAGTTAACTTGGACTTTTCGCCATTGACCTGAGACTTGACTCGCCCTCAAGACTGTGACAGAACTTGAACTTTCTAATACCTTTCATAAAACTCATCTCATTGGAAAAATTCCAACAACCAATGCTGAATAGGTCAAAGGTCAGAGCACCCTGAAAATACACAGAAATAGAAACCTGTTATAAAGTTGTTAATGAGTGCTGAAACGGTCGAGGTCTGGGGTGTCAAACATCAGCTGAAATGAATTGAATGTTAACTGGAGGCTTTGGAGTGTAAATGGACATTTTGTTATGCAGTTTAATCTCTCGCTGGTCGCCATGACGCCGCTGAGTTTCCTCCAGCCGAGACTGTCAGAACATTTCAGCCTGACAGCCTGACAGTCTGTTCATGGGGGGAAACACACACAAACGCAATCCACATGACTACATTTGTCACTGCAGGGGTCTGAATAAATGTGTGTGTGTGTTTAAGAGAGAGAGAGAGCGTTAGAGAGTGTGCATGGGGAGAACAAGAGGGGGTAAAAGTAAAGTGTGTGTGTTTGACAGCTCGCAGCATTGATCAGAAGATAAACCGGCAGCCTTTCTGCTCCATTGTGGCACGTAATGGTTGTGGGAGCATCAAAATACACACACACACACACTCACACACACACTGATATATTGGCGATGTTCGTGTGACTAAACTTACAAAGGCACTTGGGATAAAATCTTTATAATGCTGACAGTCTTCAACTTTTTCTACATTTGGATCACTGAGTTTCATCTTTGAAAAAGTGCAATAGCTTTTCTTTCAAAGTGATTGATAGCAGCAAATCAAAACTAATATTGGAGCTTTCTCAAGGACAGGAGGGAACTTGAAGTCCTCCTTGGACACGATAATATTTTTACAGACTAGATTCTCACAATTTAGAGACACATTTTCACTTTTTTGTGCTCCCTCAAGTTTTGAAATAATCTTCAGATAAAGTATTTTTTCTCCTCAGGGTTTTGGTGGAAGATTGACGATAAAATACGGCAGCATGTTTCATCATGTTGGGTCATGTCAACAACAGTCCCGTATTGCAGTTCTCAGTTCTTACAGAAGAAGTTCTGATTGGATAATGGTCAGAAGCATTTTGCCCTTCATGTTACATGAAGAGCGAACAGTTACATTAGTGTGCTGTGCTGACACCTAATGAAAGAGACAGAATTAAACATGTACCTATGTACACTTTATTTATTATTACACTTATAATTTCTAAACCATTCATTGTTCCCTGGAGGTTCGGCTCATTAATTACATATGGCTGGCAAGTATATATGTAACATTTGCTTAGCGCAGCAGTTTGGAGTCACTATTACATAGTGAACCGAGATAAAATGAATGATCTCAGTGTCACATTTCTGCTCACCTAATAGTTTATTTTAATTTTAAAATTTGTCATTTTTTGATGGTAAAATGTTTTTAAGAGTGTATTGAGTCTATTACATTTTTTTTCATTATTTTTTTTCATAATATTTCCGAGATTCCTCCGCATACCACTAGAGTGAGGTTGCTGTATATTGGTCAAAAGTCATTTGTAAGGTTCCTCATGACAAAAATATTTGTTTCTGATGTACTTAAAAAGCAAATATTGGCAGATAATATCAGAGTTATTAGCATCAATTTCTCAGTGTATCCTTACAAGGTCTATTTAATTAGAAATGACTGATTATCAATACTGATAAAATTACTTAAAGTCAAAGGTTGACAACGTGGTGACAGCAACGTTTGTATTTAAACAACATACTGCCTCAAATGTACAACATTTGTACACGTAGATTGGCTGGCAGGTGTCTATTAAAGCAACTGGAAACCCACAACAGCCTTCTAACTATGTTATGTTGGGTCTTATATATAACATAATAAGCATCTAAAAGTGTTCAGATTAAATTATTATTCAAGATTTCTTGATTTTGGGTTGGCTTGTGTTCTTCTTATTTACTTATTACACAATAATTATGCAAACCAATCATAAAAAAATCCCACAAAACCAAACTGTACACTCTCAATGTGCCTCAAACCAAAGCCAACTACACCAAACTACACTACGCTTAGTATGATGACTAAACTCATAAACTGTCGACTGTTCACCTTCTAATTCTTCTAATTCTGGACCAACTCTTTGACTGAAGATTAGCTGAATCGCCTCATTAACTATGAAAATCATACTAATGCAACAAACAAAATAAAACTCACTGAAAATGTCTTGATGAGTCTTTTCACTGTTCCAACAATTATCAACTCCAGTTTGGTTGATATAAATCCTCAATTCACAGAGTTAGATGTGAAAATATTCTGGTAAAATTAATGTTTTTGTCAAAGGAGTCTTTTTGAAGAGTGTAGATAACGGCTTCAGTTCCCTGTCAGAATGTCTGATGACAAAGTAAAGTGGCGAAAATATTCAAAATATATTGTACACTTAAACTGATACTATTTTTTTGTTGCATATAGATGTATCTTACTTCACATACTTACATTAACGAACATCAAAGCTTGTTAAAGAGCACAATGATGCTATGTGTTAGCTACAAAATCACACACACACACACACACACACACACACACACAGAGTGCTATTCATTCAGTTATTTGTAAGAGTGGAGCTCTGGTAATAACTTCACTGAGGAAGAGGAGTCCCTACACACACACACACACACACACACACACACACACACTCAACTTCCCCGCTCGCAGCCACAAAGCAGCCGTGACAGAAATTGGGCAGCAGGTTAATAACTACTGCCCATCCTCACAGTGCCCAGGGCCACATACACACACATACGCACACACGCACACACACACACACACACACACACACACACACAGTCACAGACAGCATGTCCAGGTACTGCAGATGATAAAGTGTTAGGTCTTGGTATTGAGTCAGTGTGTGTCAAGGATGTCCAGCTCTGCTCTATTTCCTCTGTATGCTATTAGATTAAGAAACTGCCACACACACACACACACACACACACACACACACACACTGAAAAGTGCTTCACTCCTGGTTTTCTTGTTGGCGTTCGTTCATCATCCTTTTACCTCTTAGCATTCATAAAACTTGATTCACTTTTGCTTTTTTAATCCAAATGTGTCACAAATTTTAACCAAATTTTGGATGAAATGCTCGTTTCAGTCCAGGACCATTATACGGGTAACAGCAGCTGGTTCACACAATCATTTAGAAAACATGAACACAGGTAGTAATTGGTATCTACATGATGATTCATAACATGTAAAACTGTACTTTTGCAAAAAAAAAAAAAAAAAAAATCAACATGGTCAAAATCAAAAGACTGATTTTTAAATTTGAGAGCTGTGCCACAGATCTTTGCTGCTGTAGTTTTTATTTTACAATGTTCGATTAAACAACTATTTTAACAATGATTTGACTCTACAGCGTGAAGTTAACTGTGTCGAGACAGTTTGCACAAATTTGTAAGTGAAAATTCAAGTTGAACTAGAGGTCTGCACGGGACAGAATTTTCAGTCCGACTCCCGCCCGCTCCCGCATTGTGCAGTCCTGCTCCTGCCCGCTCCTGCAAAGAATTATGATTTTCAGTCCCGCTCCTGTCCACGCCTGCCATATTTTGGCCCGCTCCCGCCCGCAAATCCAGCAAGATACGGATGTTATTTCTCACGAAAGTTCTTTTCATTGGCTTGGGAAATTAAACACGCTGAACTTAGCTGAGCTCTCTACGGACCAATCCTTCACCTAGTGCGCATAGCGAGGGTGTGCGGTGCCAGGCATTTCTGCCATGAGATCTCAAACAATGGAAGAGCGGAAACAAATTGTCAGAAACGTACGCGAGATTAGACCACATCCGCAAATTTAGGCATCTTAAAATGTTTTTATTAATGCCAAATAAAAATATCCAGCACAAATTATATATGATAGACATAAATGAATCATTTATACATTTTATTTTATACACGTTTTTAGTTTGCGGGACTGTGCACTCCCCCTCCCGCCCGCGCCCGCAATGAGCTTTCAAAATTTGTCCTGCGCCGCACTGCTTTGCGTCGCGTGCAGGGCTCTAAGTTGAACCTCTGCAGAAATTCATTTTACTGATGCAAACCTTTGCTGTCACGCATGCTTCAGGGACTGGATCCAAACACAAAGAGTCATTAGTCGTGTTTCCATTGTTTAATGTCAATGAGATAAGCAGTAGGTGGAGCCAATTCTCCAGTCGGAAAATCAGAAGAAGAGGCCGAAGAATTTTAATGACGTTACTGAGTTATTTGAGGAGGTTCTTGGTGGCCTTGAATATATTTTATTTATATTTTATCGTTCAAAGATTCCAGCACTCATTTTTGGAGGTTGAAGAGTCTTTACCGCAAGATGCAAAAGACTTCGGAAGTCATCACGGAAATAAAAATATCAAACCTGAGATCTAAGAAATCAATATTCACATATTTACCAATCAAGTATCACATTGACTGTCCTCCTGACTGAAATGATAGCCGGCTGCATTACCCGTATGCTTCTCCTTTACTCCTAGAATGCTTTGGCCTTTTTCACTGTAACACCTCCTCTCCTCACTCACACATATGGTGTGAAACACTGGAAATGTGACAGGACGCCATTTATCGTGAGTTAAACCTCCAAAAACCATCGTGGGACAGAAGAGGAGAGGACGGATGGAATGTGTTGATTCATGGGCTCATGCAGCGAGTCGTAAAGCGGCTCAGTGTTGTGGGTAAACAGGTGAATACGGAGACTGTACGTCTTCCAGTCGGTGCCGCGCTGAGTAATGACGCACATTAGGAAGAAGAAGTGGAGGGAAAAAAGAAACAAGTGCACAAGTAAACAAAAATACTGCACACCAGTCCATCATACAGAGATACTGCAGTGATTCTGAGTTAAATGAATCACAGCTGAAATATTATGAACTCTCCATACAGGATGAGAAGGTGTTCTAACATGTTTGTTTCTTAATACTGTCTGACTTCCTGTTTGTGGCTCTCAACTCAAAGCCCATTGGTTCCTACTGAAGATGTGAATCCATAAAATGTAAAGTTTCATTGAAGAGCTTATCAAACAGGAAGAAAAATGTATTTATTAGGGCTATTTTTAGCAGTGGATTAATCCACAAATCCACTAGTTGTGTCAATGTGTATTTAAGGCCTTTGGTAAAGTAGAAAAATATAGGTGATCCAAGACCCTCCAGGCCTTTATTTAAGGTGGACTATACTGTAGATTTTTGTTAAAGAGATGCAAAGCCTGTGTTAAGGTGGAATGTTGGTTTCTAGTTGGTTCTAAGAACATGTTGATGGTCAGATATGGAGAGGCTTATCATGACTGTTTTTTGGCGTTTATGGGAGTCAGTAGTAACTGTGCGTTACAGCACTGCTATGCACACCAGCTAGCGCTTCCAGTGAATGCGGCCAAGACCCAGGACCAAACACAACCTCCGAAACCAGCATTGTCCAGTGAATACAGTAGCCTACTGAGGTGGTTTCCTTGTCGGGTTTGGCTCCTGACATCTCGTAGCTGAGTCAGATTGGCTAGCTACACAGCTGGCTGAGCTAACGACAGTTAGCGGTTCGCTACATCGCAATCTTTCCATCAGGAAAGTCCATAAATCACCTCAGTAGTTCTTCCCTGTTGGTCTCAGAGGCTGCACTTAAACTGAACCCAGTTCTGTTGCCTGCTGAAGGCAGATTCAGTTAGTTAGCAGTTAGCTACTTTAGCAAGTGGTTAGGCTAAAGCTATCTATCCATCAGGAAACTGACGTAAATCACAGAGTTGAAGCTGAGCAGCTGGACAACAGCAGAGGGGAAAGCAGCAAATATATTGTGTATGAAATCTGATCCAGCTTGACCAACATGATTTAAAGAAAAGTTACTTCATGTTTCTTTCAGGTGGATTTTGTCTTTAAGTGGAAACAAACAATGTAACTGTGCTCATGTGGATTTGAGTCTAGCCTTGTTTTTAGATGGAAATCCTCTGAAGACACTCAGCCACAGTTTTGTGAGAAAACCAAAAGGAATTAGATTCAGTCTGTCTCTGAACTCTGGATGTTTTATTTGTCCTCTTTTTATTGTGTGAAGGCAGAGAGACAAATTGTAAAACGTAGTCAAGAGAGCAAGAAAAAGAGGAGAGATGGATAGAGAGAGTCTGAGAGAGGGATAGAAAGAGGGGGAAGTTGTGTGTGTGCGGCCGATGGAAGGGAAAGATAAACGGCTCTTCTTTGATGGTGTGAGCCGTTGATTGAAACGGCGAATAAAGGCCGGCTTTCATCGGCCAATGGGCTGTTAGTGACACTGGGAGAGCGAGCCAAGCCGATTGGCCGGCAGCCTGAGAACACTTCCTGGGCCAGTAAACTGCACGCTCTGTCACCCCACTATTCTCCCCCCTTCATCCCTCTCTCCCTCCCTCTCTCTCTTTCATTCATTGTCTCTCTCCATTAATTACTCTTCCGCTCTCTCTCACTTTTCCCGAAAATCGTTGTGACGACTTCTCTCTCTCTTTTTACTGTCGAATACCTCTCTCACCCTCTGTCTGCCTCTCCTCAGTCGTCTCTCCTCCCTCTCCCTCACCTTCTTAGCTCCTCTACCTCCTCCCACTTGATCCTCCCGTCTCCTTTCCTCCTTCTCTTCTGTGTATAACTTTTGTCTCTTACTTTGCTGTTTTCCTTCCTTTTTTCATCTCATCTCCTCTTTCCTCCCCTTTTCTCCTCACCTCTTCCCTCTGTCTGTCTTCATCTGCACCCTCTCTTCTCCCTCTTCCTCACTTCCTTTTCACCCCCTTTTCTCATGCTGTGTCTCCTTGTGTCCTCTCCTCTCTCCTGCTCACTCCTCTACCTTTTCCAATTCCATTTAATCTCCTGCCTCCTTTCTCTTCTCCTCTTGTGCCCCCTTGTCCCATCAGTTTTTCCTCTCCCTCTGTTTTCCTTCTTTCCTTTCCACTTACTCAAACTTTTGTATCTCATTTTCCCCTTTGCCTCTACTTCTATCCTTCCTCCCTTAATCTTCCCTTCCCTTTTCTTCTCTTTTCTTCCCTCGATGGGTCATCATCCTCACCCTCTCCTCACCTTCTATTCCTTACCTCCCTTTTTCATCCTGTGTCTCCTTCTCTTGTCTCCTTTGCCTTCTTTCCTCTTTTCTCCTCCCTTCTATTGTTTCCTTCTTTCCTTTCCTCTCCTCTTCTTTTCTCTTTTCATTTCAACTCCTATTACTCTAAATTTCTTCCCTTACATTTTCTCCTCCTCTCTTCCTTCCTGTCACCCTCTCCTCTCCCTCCTCCTTACTTCCTTTATTCCTTTACCCCCCTTTTTTTTTATCTAGTGTCTCCTTGTTTCCTCTCCTCTTGTTTTCTCTTCATTTGTTTCCTTTCGCCTTGTCTCCTCCTTGCTTCCTTTCGGCTCTCTCCTCCTGCCTCTTCACCTGCCCTCTCATTCCTCTGTTTCCTCATTCCTCATTCATTCCTCATTTCCTCCTCCCTTTCTTTCCTCACTCCACCAGAGAGCGAAAAATGAAACATCATCTTGTCACGTATCAAGAAAAACATTCTTCCCTGCAAATTGTTTAAGAAGAGGGAGCGGTGGAGGGAGCTCAAGAACGGAGGGAAGAAACAGAGAGAGAGAGTTGGGGATGGAGGGAGGAAAAAAGAGAGGAAAATCATTTTGCTATGAAGTAGAAAGAGAGAGGGAGCGTCGCTCGGCTGCCTCAGAGATCGATTGCTTTGCGGAGCTCCTGACAGGTGTAATTGTAAGGGCGTCATCTGTTCTTGTTTGCACAAAATAATTTTTTTCCCTCTCTCTTTTCTTTTTTTAGTTTTTTTTTCTTTCTTTTCGTTCTGAAGCCGCGACTGTAGAGACGTGGTGCGCGGCGTCGCCGTCACCGTCGCCTAATCTTCCCGCCATCATCCCATTCTTGCGCTTGCCACCGGACAAATCCCCTGTTATTTGAACAGATGGTCGGAAATCCATTCTGGTGATAAGTTGCCTCTAGTTAGCATTTAGATTACCTGCAAAAATGGAACAATTTACTACTCTGCCTCCCAGCATAACTTCCTCCTCCTCCTTTACCTCCCTCGTTTTCTTCACCACCAACCTTCCCCCCTACACCTGCCACCTTTGGATGCCCCCCTCCCTTCAGCTCGCTGTCATCTTTTGTACTGAAGCTTTGACTCATTTTGTAACGAATTACAGGCAACTTTGACGAGTGTGTTAAAGAGTTAGAGGAGGGAGGGGAGGAAGGAGAGAATGAGGGAAGGAGGGAGGGGTTCAGGAAGGAGATGAGGAGGGAGGAGATGACAGAGGGAAAGGAAAGGAGAGATTGAGGCAAAACAGTTGTGGAAATGGGAAACAAAGAGAATACAGAAGGAGGAAAGAGAGAATGTGAAATAGGGGGAAGGGTAGGAAGAAAGGATGGAAAGACAAAGAGGAAACAAGGGATTTAGGCAACAGGAAAGAGAAGGAGGGAGAGAAATAAAAGGAAATGAAGTGGTGGGAGCACAGACAGATTTTATTCTCTGAATGGGAAGAGGTGAAGAGGAAATGAACAAAGTGTGTTAAAGTGTTAGAAGGAAGGAGAGGAGGAGTGACGGGATGAGAAAGGGAAAGAGGGAAGGAAATAAGGGATTTAGGCATTAAGGAAGGGAACCAGCTAGGATGGGACAAAAAGAGAATGAAGTAGGGACTGAAAGAGAAGAAGAAGGGAGGTTCCTTTCCTCTTTCAGCCCCTACTAAAACGAAGGATGAGAAACAAAGGATTCAGGCAGCAGGAAGAGAAGGAGGGAACAGCTGAGAAAATAAAAGGATATAAAGAGGTGAGAGGACAGATGAATGATTCAGAAAGGAGATCTGCTTCCCAATACAGGAAAAGGTGAAGAGGAAATGAAGGAAGTCTGTTAAAGAGAGAGGAAGGGGGAATGCAAAGGAGGAGTGACCAGAGGAAGGAAACAAATGACAAACAGATTGTGAGACCGAAAGGAGGAAAGGAGGGGAATAAAAGATAGAAAGAGGGAGTGAGAGGAGGGAGTAAGGCAAGACAGATAAAGGAATGATGAAGAGGAAAGGAGAGATTTGGGGAAATTAAAAAATGTGAGAGAAGATAGGAAAGATGGAAGGAAGGAGGCACAGAAGTAGACAGTATATGGATAAGAAAATAAAAGGAAATGAAGAGGAGGAAACACTGATCTGATTTCCTGGAGACAATGAAGAGAGAGCAAAGAGGAAAGGAAAGGGAGGGAATAAATTAAGAATAAAACAGGAAGTGAGAAGAGAGATGAAGGCAAAATAGATGATTCAGAGGAAAGGAGAGATTTGGGGAAATTAAACGTGGGACAGAGAGAGGCCAGAAGAGGAGGGATTCACAAGAAGACATTGGAAATGCAGAAGAAAGGTAGCACAGAAGTAAAAAGATGGAGGGAACAGATGAGGAAATAAGGAAACAAAGAGGAGGGAGCACACATGCATCTGATTTCCTGGACAGGAAGAGGTGAAGAGGAAATGAAGGGAGTGTGAGAGAGGAGGAAGGGAAATGAATAATTTAAAATAAGAGAGACTGGAATAAGGGAGAGAGGGGCAAAGAAGGAAAAGGAAAAGAGGGAGATAAAGGATAGAAAGAGGAAGTGAGAAGAGGGATTAAGGCAAAGGAGATAACAGTGAGGAAAGGAGAGATTTGGGGACATGAAAAAATGTTGGGAAGAAAGAGGCAGGAAGACAATGTGTCTCATCCTCTTCTTCCTCTTTTCTTTTTGCTCCTTCACTCACTTTCTCCCTCCATTTCCTCTTTTGTCTCGAGCAATCTCTTAAGATTCTTCCATTTTCCCAATGTGTCTTTTCCTCTTCCCCTCTGTTTTCTTTCCTCTACAATTTCTTCCACTTCCTTGTACCTTTCTTTCTTTTCTCTTTCTTCCCTTTCATCAGGGATCATTCACGGGAAGTATTTCGATAAATCTGTCTCAAAGTTTTCAGGACAAACTAAACTCAGATCCAGGTGTGCAGCTGAATGTGACAGATAGCTGTGTTTCTCTGCACATCGCCATGTATTTTTCCCTGTGTGTCTGTGTGAGTGTGTGTATGCGCGCACATGTGTGAGTGTGTCCGCTCCTTCCTCGCTTGCTCCTCTTCTTCTCTGGTATAAATTACATGTCACTCGCCTCCCAGAGCTGTGATGAGCAGCTGATCTGCATAATCCAGTTAGGGGAGTCAAATGGCGCTGTCTGCTAGCAGATTTGGCATGCTAGCCCAGACGCTAGCTTCATTAGCATGGACCATTACAGCCTGGATTTAGCTTCACACACACACACACACACACACACACACACACCTCGCCACATCTGGTCCGCTCTCTCCATGTCTGTGTATTCACACAGCATTGTGTATGTTTCCAGATGCATTTACAGTATATTGTGTGTGTGTGTGTGTGTGTGTCTTTATAATGGGTTTTACATGCTGATTTGACCACCTCCTGCATGGACTACATCTGCCTTCTCTGCATGGTTATGGTGAGGTGCATGTGTGTGTTTGTGTGTGTGTGTTGATTCAGTCTTTGCACTCGTTCAAATGAAACTAAACTGAATTCCTTAAACGTTTTGTGTACATTTACTGTGGTGGACCTGTGTTTTATCTGCTGCTGATGAAGTCTCAGGATGAGGTTCACATTCTCGCTCCCTGGAGGATGAATCACTAAATGATCCCATCAGCTTTTCTTTAGGGCCAACCTCAGGACAAGCTTTACAATTACCATGTTTCCTGCCTATTTTGGCTTTATTCTAGATAGAGACAGCTGAAGAGTGACAGGAAATGTGGGGAGAGAGATGGGGAATGACATGCGGGAGCGGGGCATGGGGGATTTGAAACCGGGCCCCGCAACGAGGTTTCGCATATGGGGCGGTTGCTCTACCAACTGAGCTAAACGCCACCCCTCTATGTTCCTTTTTACACTGCATACACCTTCATAAAATCATTTTTACGTGTTTCCTGTAAAAACATGAAGTTGTCGCAGATATTGACTGCCGTTTACAGTAGCCAACAGCAAGTGTGCATTCCGAAGCGCCATTATGAGGTTGAAAATGCATTGGTCACTTTAAACCTTTGCAATGAAGGTGAGCTGGTTTTCTTGGTTTGGCTCCCAGCATCCTGGGACTGAGTCAGTTCTGTTGGTTACACAGTTAACCAAGCTAACAACAATTAGCGGTTCGGTACGCATCAATCTTTCCATCATAAAGTCTGTAAATCACCTCAGTAATGTAATGTTATTCCTTGTTGGTCTCAGAGACTGTGCTCGAACCTGGTCTGGTCCAGTTGCTTGAACTTGGTCCAGTCTGGCTGCTGAGCCCGGTTCTATTTCTGTTGTTGCTTTAATGACAGACCCTTCATGAGCACAATAATCCTCTGGAGGCTTTTAATGAAAATCTGTGAGGTTTTCTCTCTGAGGATCGATACGGGTTCACATTATTAATACATTAATCTGCACTTTCAGAGATGCCTGATGATATTGACCCAGACAAACCCCACCCCGCCTCCACCCACTGCTACCCCTCCCACCTGCTAATCGTGCATTGCACGGTTGCCATGGCAACATGCTGCAGTAAGCAGTATGAAACCTCAGTTGTCGGCACGACATGCAGCAACGTGCCAGAGATCCATCATGGCTGCACGGGTTCCTTATGAGACTGAGCATGACCTCTGATGTCACCTGATCACTCTCTCTCTCTCTCTCTCTCTCACACACACACACACACACACACACTCACCTCCAAAGGTGGCCACGTGGCCGGCTTTATCGTGTTTTCTGTTTCTCACCGCTGCCCCACAATCCTTCAGTCTCCCACAACAGGAAATTAAAGGAGCGTGTCGTGGCGCCCCGAGCGCCTCGACTTTTTGATTTGTGCGAGCCGCTATCGCTAATGAAAATCAGCGCGGCGCTCCGGACAACGGGGGCCACTGATAGAGGACAGACTTGTTCACCGCACAACAGCCGGCATCTCCCAACAAGTGAGCACTGTAATCGCCTGGTGGGGGGAGGAGGTGGAGGAGGAGGAAGAGGTGGGGAGGTTAGAGAGGCCGGGAGACGCCGTGAGCGCGTGATTCCACTCATGGATGCAGATTACCAGAAAGCAACAAGTTTAAAGCTGAAACGTTTGATAAAGACTTTGATGTTTACTCAGGAAACTCCTCACGCTGCAGATGCTGCCTCTTATCTGTTTCACTCATTTTTTACTGTTTAATTTCTATTTCCTGTTCCTCGTTTCTTCCCATCCGTTCTTTTCCTTTTCCAGGAGTTCTTCTTTGTCTTTCTGATCTCTTCATCCTCATTGTTTGTGTCGCAGTCTGCTTGTTTCTCCTTCCTTTTCTCCTGCCAACTATTTCACTTTTTCCCCTCATCACCTGTCGTCTCTTCCTCCTTCCCTTCATCTCCTCATTTTCTGTCTCCTCGTCTTTCTGCGGCCCTCAATCATCAAAGATGTCTTCATCGCTCCTCTCTTCTTGTGTTCTCTAACCTGAACCCCTCTTGTATCTGTCGTCATTTTCTTTTACCGTCTTCTTTTCTACTTTTTTTCCATTTCTCCTCTCTTTCTCTCTCTCTCTCTCTCTCTCTCTCTCTCTCTCTCTCCCACTGTCTCCTCTTCCTCCTCCTCTTTCTCTCTTATTATTTCTGCCACTATTTAGTGTGCTGCATTCAGACAAGGTCATGGAGCAATTTGTGTATATGTCTGTGTGTGTGTGTGTGTGCTGCCTCTCTGCCTCGTCTCATCCAGGCACTCAGCCAAGAGAGGACGTCTTGATCCTGCACTCAGGACACTGTATGTGTGTGTGTGCGTGTGTGTGTGTGTGTGTGTGAAGCATTTGTTTGGTTGTACACAGTATAATATGTGTAATGCTCTAATGGCTGACAGAGGCAGAGGTATAGTGACTTTCACTGTTGCAAATCTTTATATCTGTCCTGCTGAGAGGTTGTCCGTGTGTGTGTGAGCTGTAAATTGAGATTTTAGACTCGTCATTGACACATGCAACACAAACAGCAGCTCAGCAAACTTTCTTTCGGCATCTATAAAATCCAATGTGTTGTGTTAAGATGCTTGTCCTCAGCTTTAGTTAAAGCAACACTACAAATACAATACGTACAAATTCAGTAGTTGTGATTTGTCTCCTCCAGTTTCAGAGTTAGATCCCACTGTGGTAAATATGTTCAGCTGTACACGTGTATTTGTTCTGATTACATTACTTATGATCAAAAACTAGTGAGTCGACAACTTTGCTAACAGCCAAACATCAAACAAGGTCAACAACACATGAGATAACAGCCAGCTAATATTACTTACTAGTCCAACAGCAGTCAGTCCAGCTCGGCATTAAATTAACCAAGCTCTCACCAATCACTAAAAGTCGGTCCCAGATTGTTGCTCGGTCACTCTCTCCTTTTCTCCTCTTAGCTTCCTTTGTCAACGTCTTCTTCAGTCTCTTCTCCTCTGTTATTATGTCCATAGAGGCTGCTGAGCCCGGTTATTCTGCCCAGCTCCATTTCTGGCACAACACCGGCTCCACTCCCCATCAGCATTCCCTGTGCCGCAGGCCTGAAAACCTCCTCTTCTTCTTCCCAGTGGTCTAAAACTCCTGTAGTACAAACACTAACACTCCCCTGGTTCTCTGAGCTCATAGTCTGGGCAGCCTGGCTAACAAACTGAGCTAACATTGGCTAACAGCAGCTACAGTTAGCAGCGTAACAGGTTTCCGCTTTGACCAAAAAATCAAATATTTCAGAAGTTGTTAAACTTTTCCTTTGTTAGACGGTGGAGTTGAAACCTCTCTACTAAATAAATATTGTCCTCATTCTTTACAAACCTCTCTCTCTCTCTCTCTCTCTCTCTCTCTCTCTCTCTCTCTCTCTCCTGCTTCCAGTTAATGGAGCTCGCCCACATACCCCACACTGGTGTTTGTCCTCTGCTCTCTCTCCCTTTCTTTAATTTGACCAGAATATTTTGCTTTAATGCATTTTTTAAATAAAGTCAGCGTTAATATTCAAAACTGCAGCTTATCAATGTTTCTCTCTTTGCAAAGCAGCCCATAAATATTAATGTCAATCGTCCATGCTTCCTCGATGCGCCGCCGCATCGCCGTCTTCCTGCATAGACATTTGTGTGTGTGTGTGTGTGTGTGTGTGTCAGCCTGGCTGTGATTTTCTGAGTTTGTGCAATTGTATTTATTGTCTATGTGTGTGATTGTGTATTCAGGCGATCCACAGTTTGTTGGAGGATTTGTGTTTGTATCTTTATTTCTGTGTGTATGTATGTGTGTGTGTGTGTGTGTGTGTTGGAGAATGATACAGGGAAGCTAAATGCCCCTGCAGTAATTCTTTTCAGGAATAATTGCCCTGCATGTGGTCTGACGCTCACACTTACTGGCACTGAAACAGAAAGGCTGGACACACACGCACACAAACACACAGAAATATAAACGCGTGCAAACATTCACACACAAACATGCAAACACAGACACACCATGTCCACATTATAAAGCAGATAAATGTGAAAACATATCTTTCTCTCTAGCAATCAATACCTTATTTAGTCAGTTGTCATTTCTGGTCATTTCTTCACCGTCCAATACTCTTTTTTAGATTAGGTTTGGTCTCCACCAACTCCTGAGAACAATATCAGGCTCATTTCTGTCGCTAGGGGGTCTCAGGTATTTTGTAGTGTTTTGAGGCTATAGTGTCACTTTCATGTCTGTCTTGGCTTCTCAAATCTTACAAATTCACCACAAAAATAAAAATAATGGATAAGGAAAAATAAAAGAGAGAAGGTGAAAGAGAGACATGAAGAGGAAGTGATAAGACAGGGAGAGAGAGAGAGAGAGAGAGAGAGGAAGAGGTATAGAAGGTAGACAGTGATGTAGTGAGCTGTTGAATTCTTCTGAAAGCTGATGGAAATCAACACACACACACACACACACACACACACAGAAAAGCCCTGACACTGACAGTTCATGGCTGTGAGCTGTCTCAGTGGACGCACAAACGCGCGCACACACACACACACACACACACACACACACACACACACACACAAGATCATTGAAACCCATACATATGAATTAGCTGACTGCTTATGCTGTATAGCTATATTGTGGCTGTGCGAATACTGTGTGTGTGTGTGGGAGAATATATACATACCAGAGTTCAACTTTGGTTTCAACTTGTGGGAAACTGTAGGCCTGTCTGTGATTCAGTTGTAGGAGCAAGTACAATATGATGTTGATGAGCCGCCATCTTTAGAAAGTAAAAAGTGCAGAAAGACTCAAAATTTGCAAAGTGGAACAGACATTTCTTTGATCAGAAAGCCAAATCCTGAAGTTAACTTCAACTTAGTGCTCTTTTTTTTAAATATAATTTTGCTGCTAAAAACTGTCACAATCCAAACTGCGAACACTTTTGACTAAGACGAAGTGTTAGATAAAGTGATGCAAACTGCTGTTTAACTGAACTCTGAGCTAAGCTGAAACTGTTTGTTGTAACTGATCATTATTGGATTTGTGAACGTTTCCAGTCCAGGCTTGTTCCCTTAAACTCATAAACACATTTTTAAACATGAAGTTTATTTTTAGCAGCTGTTTTAGCTTCTTTTTCCCCCTCCTGTTTCGGTGTTTGTGACTCCTGCTTTGCTGTAAATGACCTTGACAGTCATTGGTTTTTAGGACTGTATTAGTCCTTTATGTGTAATGAAATTCACACATATACTAAAGGCGTGATTAGCATATATATTGTATTGACACAGTGGCAATATGTTCTCTCTCTCTCTTGCTTTATCTATCTGTCTTCTCCTCTCTCTATACCTTTCTCTCTTTCATTTTGCTCTTTATTTCTCCCCCCTTCTCCTCGGGCTCCCTCCTCTTTCCGTGTCCGTGCTGCACTTTGAAGTTCAGCTGTGCTGTTTTCTGTAATTTTTATCTGCAGAACACGCGGGCGCCACATTGCTGCGATTATTTACAGTAAGGGGATAAAAAAAAAAAAAAAAAAAAAGCATTACAACAGACAGCTGAATATATTTTTTCCATTTCATTTTACATTTCCACAGCTCAGCTGAGCCTGATATTTCTGTTATTTACTGATGTACAGTGAAGAGACGACAAACAACCAACCTGACAACATGTCAGAGGCTTTGGGATAGGGTTAAAAATATAGTCTATATCTTTATCCATGTCATATCTCTTGTTTTTTTCTCTGTTTCTCCTCTCATCATCTCCCCATCTTCCTATCCTTGGTTCAGTGAGTTTCACTGCCAATAAGCTTTTAAAATTAGTGTGTACAATCAACAGCAACGCCATAACAGAAATAGAGTTGCGCATCCTTTTACATTTTGCTGCACAGTACAGTATGATGCTTTACCTGTGTTTCCACCCTGATGTTCCAGCCTGTCCTTAAGTCATGTCACTTGTTATCACAAGACCTTATTGCATATCATTTCACGGCATTTTGACTGATTTACTTCATATTGTGCAGAGATGGCGCATCATTTAATGTGCTAATATCAGAGACGAAGTATAAACAAGCAACAACCTCTGTGGCTGTGAAGTGAAGTCAACACAGGAAGTACCAAAAACTGCAGTTCCTCAAACGTCCACTTGAGGCTGGCTCCAGAAGTGAGTCAGTCTCCATAAGTCCCCATGTTAAAATGTCCAACTTCACAGCAGAAATAAACATGTTTACAGCCTGGTACAAAAAACAGTTTTGGTCTCTATAGCTAATTTCCCCGTTCGTGACAACTGTACTGAGGGTAAATTTATATACAACTCACCTGTTCAAATTTATATATATATATATATATATATATATATATATATATATATGAAGACTTAAAGTTATGTAGAATTAAAGCATGGCCGCTTTGATTGACAGGTAGGTGCTGTTACAGATTGTTGGAGCAACTAGGTGTCATTCAGCCTCGCCTCGAGCCTGCAGGGATGATCCAAGTGCCAAATTTTAGATTAGCCAGCAGGCAGAAGAGGCAGGGACTGTCAAAACAACTCTTCAGAAAGCCGTGGATGATCTCATGCACACCGCCAACCATTCTTTTTACCGGCAGTGGCTAAACATACAGTCAACCATAATGTGTTGGCATCATCTGTAAAACACAGGGCCTCGTTGATCCGTACCACCACTGATATCCAGTCACAGCCATGACTTTGATGGATACCTGCCGTGAAATGAATGCAGAACTAAAGGGCGTCATCACAATATCCAAAGAAGATAAACCAGAAAAAACTAAAAGTTTTGATGAGCTTGATATTTGTTCTACATTAGTTTTCTTAGTAGAAGTCGATAGTAGAAGTCGATTTTTGTGTTCTGTGGTAGAGTTTAGCTTCAGAAGGCCAAACTATAAGACGTCTTTTTTCTCTCGTTCTTTCATTCTTTCATTCATGGTGTCCATTAGCCCTCTGTCTCTGCCAGCCATTCACATTTCCTATGGAGACAGCACACACACACACGCACACACACACACACATACAGGGACTGTGTTAAGTTTCCTTGGTTAATGAATGCTCTTTTTTCATTGGACTGTCCAAGGTTACCATGGAAGTGAAAGGGACGAGAGGATGATTAGAGGAGAGAGAGAGAAAGGGAAGGAGGGAGGAAGGAGGTGTAGGAGATGATCAAAAGAAGGAAAAACAAGACAAAAAGGTACAAAAACAAGGAAGGAAGAGTGAGAATGGAGCGGAGGAAGGTGAAGGGGGTGATTAGGTGAAGATGGCAGAGGAGGGAAAATAAGGAGGTGGTGAAAGAAAGAATGCCATTAAAAAGGAGGAAGAGGAGATTTCTTCCCTTTTCATCTACAGTAAAACTTCTTTTCTGCAGCTTGTCCACTCTGATCAGGATGATTTCTCTTATCAAAAGGAAGTTGATTTGTGGATCAGACGATTTGATTTGTCCGCAGAGAGAGAACACAAACACACACTGACACACACACAGTTTGATTGACATGCATAACTAGCTATGCATAAATACATGGCTGTAATCTATGAGGAGAGCACATGTTACAGTATACAGTATCTGTGTGTGTGTAATTGCTGAGCAGCATCTTTGCTCTGATCCATGACATCAGTGTCTTTTTCGCTTCTTCGAAGTTAGACTGTGATTGGCTGGGACACACACACACACACACATACGCATATTAATAATAATGCTGACGCCGAGGCGCTGAAGCTCACCAACGGCCAAAAGTCAGTCCCAGATTTACCTTGTCCAGCAGCTTGCTCACTCACTCTCTCCTTTGTCTTCTTAGCTTTTCCTTTGTCAACGCCTTCTCCTCTTGTGCTCTGCCATGCTCTGACTCAGCCACGGTTCTGCACAACACTAGCTCCTGTCAGCATTCTCGCATGTCCCAGGAAAACTTCCTGCTCCAAAACACCTGTGGTACAAATACTAACACTACCCTGTGTCTGAGCTCACAGCCTGGGCAGCCCGGCCGAGCTAACATTAGCTAACAGCAGCTAAGCAGTTGGCAGCGGTTTATCACTGTCCATCAGAAACTGTAAATCACAGAGTTGAGGCGGAGCAGTGGGAGGACGTCAGATGGAAAAACAGAAAACATTTTCTTCAAAATATGATCCAGTTTCACCAAAAATCAGTCAAATAGTTGGTGATGTGTGTGTGGCTTAGTGCCGTAAAGCGTTACGTACTTCTCCCAACCCGGAGCCCAAAGTTACATAGTGTGAGAACAGACGTACGAATGACAGAGACACCATTCACCTGATTACAAGTCAGTGTAGCATCAACAGGATTTAATAGATGTTAGTTTGAGAGAGAAAAGTTACAGTATTCTAAAAATGGGTTTAAAATCATAAAAAAATCATAAAAAACAAAAAATGTATTTTTAATGTGGTTATTATATTTGAAGTTTTCTTATTATTTTACTGTATTTCCATTATTTCTTTTTTCTCTGCGTCACTAAGCTCTGCTGCTCCTCCTCCCCCTCCCTTCTCCTCCTCCTCCACCTCCCCCTCTTCGCTGCAAATCAGATATGACAGGAAATATTGTCCTTGTAATGGAGACTCAGGGCACTCTGCCTCTGAAACACACACACACACACACACACACACACACACACACACACACAGCTAAATACACAGATATACATCAACACAAAATGAAATGCACCCTTGTACACACACACAGACACACACACTATACCTGTTGGAGGTTTGAACCGACTCATGTTGAATTATTTTCCTTTTGTTTCTCTCCTTGACTTCCTGTCTGTCTCATACCTCCGATCATTGTCGCGGCCTAACTGTCAGTATTAGCCTGACAGTAAACTGCTCACAGCATTTAAATGATTATCTCTTAATTGACCAGCAGAGTTTAATTAATAAGATAAAAAAAAAAAAATAGAATTATGACAATCGACAATGGTTTTTAATTAGCTAAAGAGGTTTAAATCAAGCTTGTTAAAAAGCATAAAACATCTGATATTTGCGATAATAAATTTTAAGCCTGCAGCCAGTTCTGATGTTTGAATTGTGGTTTGAGTTTCAGCCATTTTATATTTTCCTTCTTTCGTTTGGCCGTTCACATTTTGTTTTTCAGAATCAGTCTCACATGTAGCACGCCATTGAAGTCAACGCAGAGGCTGCTGAAGTCAGCTTAACGGTTTCTTTTATGAGTGGATGTGTAGTGGAAGCCAGCGAATGAGAGAGACGAGATTGTGCAGAAATATTTGGGTTGTAATTTAAGCTGTAATTGTAGTTACTTAACAACAGGTCTGATTCATCTAGTCGAAACCATAAACTGTCTAAAACGTGGATGTAGTCTCTGTGACATCCCCCACAGGTTTCTGAAGAGCAGTTGTGAAGCTCAGTGTGGTGGCTCTGGTCGTCTCCATCTTGGCAGTCCTTCCTCAGCCTTCTTTATATTATTCCTATAGAAATTCAGGGAACAAATAACTTCAGAACAATGAAGTGATTCAACAATATTTAGAATGTAGAATGAAAAATAAGTACCTCAGTCTGAACCTCATTTGAACATGAAAATGTTCTTGGCTAAAAGGCCAAATTTAATATGTCTCTCCTCAGGAGGATATCATTGATATCACCTCCTCTTCACAGGGCTTCCTAATTTATAGAACAGTAACAATAAATCTTAGATAGCGTAGGTGATTATGTTGGAACAAATTAATAATCCTTCGACATCACCTGCATCCTGCAGCTGCAGTGCGACAGTTTAACCTGACAGAAACAAAGGACGCGCGGCCGCGATTTCCAGCATTTGTGGTGACGGAAATTTCCATCTCTCTCCACATCTCTCTGTGGATCTGTACGCTTTCAAAATGTCTCTATCGCACCAAAATCACTGTTTCAAAAGTCAGCTCGACAAAGGAAAGTCACCCCTGTCGTCTTTCTTCTCCCAAAAATAACACTCACTATGACTTTCTTTGTGTCTTTTAACCACATTTTAGTTTTGCCCTTCAACTTGGACTTCAATGCCGCACTCAGATGTCGGCTTCCTCGATGTTTGCCCCCGAAAACTTCAGTCCAAGATTTATTCCCTTTTCAACAAGTTGACGTCTGGATGGAGACGATGTTTTTCACTTCTCCTTGACTCTGAAGGATCAGGAGATGGAGGGAGGGAAAGAGACAAAGACTAAAATAATAAAAAAAAAAAACGGAGATTCAGAGGATTAAAAACTGCAAATGAAAGACATGTAGAAAAGTAGAATTTTTCTTGTGTCAACTTCCTCGTCTTTCAGGAATAACAGACAGGTGTTGAAAAGAGAGATTGAGGCATAGAGGAGGAAAAAAGGGAGGTTAAGATGCAACAATAATTTCTCATTCTCATTCTCAATCTCATTTGCATAACAGGCGGGGTCTTCCCCACGCTTCCCCCAATCAGAGTGTTGGGTAAATGCCTCCGATTGGCTGAGATGTGAAGGGCATAGCGACCGCAGGCGACACCTCAGTGAATTATTAACGAGGAGCATCACTCTATCCATCATTTTAAACACACACACTCTCCCAGATAACTGTATTAACACAGATATGGACGGAGACGGACAGAAAGAGGAAAAGACAAATCTGTCCTTCTTTATCAGCGGCGTTTAAAACGAGCAGCGCTGAACTGGGGTGGTTTCACATTAAGCCAAACGATTTTATCAGCCAGACGTCTCTTTAGTGTATTTAAATGGGCTCTTAGCAAGGTTAAAGCAGCTGCTGTCTGTCTCTGTGGGAACCAAAACTTACAGCAACACAGTGAAGCTACAAGCTAAATATTTTACATTCCTGCCGAGCTTTTCGATCACTGGTTATTTCCCTCCATCCACACAGCTACTGCTCTCAGTTCGATTGTATAAAAACTAAAATCTACAGCCGACAGATGATCTCTTCAAATCTGACAAGTTTAAACATTTAGAGGTTACCAAACTGGTGTTTTACACCTCATGTTAAGTTAATCATTAAAAAAGGATGGATGGTTTGGATGGCTCAAAGCTCAGGGTGCTGGCTCTGGCTGTCGCCATCTTGCCAATCCTGTAACAACACCTATCTGTCAAGTGAACATTTTGTCCTCAAAGCAGGAAAAATGTCTGAATTTGAGCAACTTTGAAAAGTGTTGATTGTGATGTCTAGATGACTGGGTCAGAACATCTCCAAGAATGCAAGCAGTGCCTATGAAAAGCTGTCCAAGGAAGGAAAATCTGTGAACTGGCCAAAGGGTCATGGGGGATCAAGGCTCACATGGGGATTGAAGGCTGGCCTGTGTAGGTTCATGCTGGTTCTGATAGAAAGGTGTCAGAACACACAGTGGATCTCTTTGGAGCTGTGTAGCCACAGACTAGTCAGGGTGTCCATGCTGACCTCTGTCTGCTGCTAAATGCACCAACAATGGACATGTGAACATCTGAACTGACCACGGAGCGATGGAAGAATGTGGTCTGCTCTGATGAATCACATTTTGTTTTGCATCACATGGTTGGCCAGGTGCATGTATGTCGCTTACCTGGAGAAAACATGGCACCAGAATGCACTATGGAAAAAGGGCAAGCCAGCTGAGGCAGTGTGATGCTTTGGACAATGTTGGGAAACCTTGGCTCCTGCAATTCATGTGGATGTTACTTTGACACGTACCACCTACCTAACACACAATCTTTATGGAAACGGTATTCCCTAATGGCAGTGACTACTTCCAGCAGGATAATGCGCCCTGCCACAAAGCAAGAATGGTTTGAGGAACACAACAACGAGTTTGTTGACTTGACCTCCAAATTCTCCAGGTCTCAATCCAATTGAGCATCTGTGGGATGTGCTGGACAAACATGTCCAATCCATGTGGAAAAAGTGGAGAGTGATGACATTTCTACCACCACAAGTGTTTGAAAACGTGGTCACGCGTCCTTGTTTCTGTCAGGTTAAACAGTTGCACCAGAAGCTTCCTGTAGATGACCTCCTGGTTCACAGAGTTTTCAGCAGAAGTTTTCCTGCAGACATGTTTATGTGCAACAAGTGTCGATAAACGGCCACTGAAATGCAAATCTGGACTGTGGGGAGGGTTGAGCAATATCATCAGCTGATTGGATAACGGTGTGTGTGTGTGTGTGTGTGTGTTTGGGCTAAAAGCTGCTCTATTCTCCAGCTGAACCCCCTCATCCTCTCTGTTTTCATACTGACACACTGTGAATGTCAAAGAGCTGCAGGAAGCCAAACCTGTCAGTCAGCGACCGACCGAGTGTGTGTACACGTGGTGGAGTACTTATGTGTGTGAGTGTGTGTGTGTGTTTATGCTGTAGAGGAGTGGTGTGTACTTTTGTGTGTGTCCGAGTGTATTGTGAGTTGCTAGAGGATCTGTGTGAACAGTGATGTGTGACAGAGAGAGACAGAGAGAGAGAGAAAGAGAGAGAGAGAGAGAGAGAGAGGGAAGAGAGATTTGGAGCTCAGAGAGAAAGAGATTGAGCGATCGAGCTGTGGAAAGAGAAAATCAAAAGAGAGAGAGAGAGAGATTTGGAGGCCAGAGAGAAACCAGGCGAGAGGAAAGAAAGAGAGAGAGAGAGAGAGAGAGAGGAGGGGTGAAGCCCAGAGAGAAAAGAGAGAGAGTGAATAGATGAAGCTGTGATCTGTGTCTGACTCTGCTGGATTTACTGAATCAGACACTCCTCTGTCTGTCTGTCTGTCTGTCTGTCTGTCTGTTCATTCCCTCGCTCTTTCAATCTTTTGTCCTTCTTCTTTCTTTACCATCTTGAAGGCATTATAAAAAATTGATAACCTAATAACCTTCCTAAAGTTTGTGTCACATTCTTCAAGATTTAAAGTCAAAATATGCAGGTTCAGGTCAGATCACAGACTGTATAAAACCTGGATGTAGTCTCCGTGACGTCCCCCGCAGGTTTCTGAAGAGCCATTGTGAAGTGACCACACTGTTAATTCTGCATAACTTTAAGTCTTAATATAATTTGAACAGGTGAGTTGTATATAAATTCACCCTCAGTACAGTTGTCATGAACAGGGAAATTAGCTATAGAGACCAAAACTGTTTTTTGTACCAGGCTGTAAACATATTTATTTCTGCTGTGAAGTTGGACATTTTAACATGGGGACTTATGGAGACTGACTCACTTCTGGAGCCAGCCTCAAGTGGATGTTTGAGGAACTGCAGTTTTTGTCTTCATTTACCACTTGAGGTCAGACACATCTTGATCCTTGCAGACAGACAGTTTCGAGGCTGTCCGGCCCTGTTTGTATCACTTAAGTCTGACTGTACAGCCATTTTTGTTTTGTTCGTTGATACATTCACAGTTAGTTCTGGTATTTTTATGGCACCTGTGGTGGCTGATTTGTAAGGTTGTTAGTCATTGTCTCATTTTGTCATTGGTCATTTTCAGTCAAACCTACAGACTCCCCATTCACATAGTGTGATTGGCAGCAGATCGATCTGGGCAACCCTAATTGAAATGCACATTAAGAAAATGATCTGAATCTTAAATTAATTCAATTAAAATTAAGCTGAATCTTCACAGATTGCAGCTCCTGCTCCACCTGTCTGACTCACCTGTCCAAACCAAATTTTGGACATATTTCTGCAGAATAAACTGTTTTTTTATGGAGTTCAGACAAATCTAAAACATTTTCTATTCAAGTCAACAGAAGATTCAGAACAAAAGATACAAACTGCTGCAGCCCTGCTCCCTCAAACACACCTGCAGGATGTTGTGTGTGTGTGTGTGTGTGTCTGCAGCCTTTTGATTGGTTCCAATACGTGTGGTGTATTACACACACACACACACACACACACACACACACACTCTTGTTTACTGCGTCCTGCTGGGATGTCTGGCGATGCAGAGGTGAGGCGCAGAGAGAAAACAAGAGATTCTCTTGTTTTATTTCACCTCCCGCCTCTTTCCCTCTTTCTTCTTCTTCTTCGTCTGTCTGCTGAAAAGATTTTTTTTTTTATCAAATAATCTGAATGAAAAGTGTCAAAGCAGATCACAAAGTGTACGTTTAAAAAAACAGAAATAATGACATCTTTTAAACCATTGTAACTAGTTTGATGTTTACAAAGAGGAGAAATTAAACTTATTGACAGTGATGACAGTGATAATTAAAACATTCTGACATCCTGTTGAATTCAAATTCTTTATATTCCACATATTTTAGATGTATTTATACAACAGATAGTTCCAACTAAGTAATCTGAGTGCTGATATAGAGAATAACAGCACTCCACTATCCAGCTGTTTGAATATCAACATTAACCGTATTCATACATACAAGCAGTTTAAAATCAAGGATCAACCATTTCCTGCATACTGCTGTTAGAAACTGAATACGATCAGCTGATAATAAACCTGATCAGCCACCGTCAGTAATCAATACACAGCCAATAACAAACCAATAACTAACAGCAGTCAACGTCAGACAACCTTACCATACTTAACAGTTACCTAATGTTTCTGTAGCGTTGACAGAACGTTCAAAAATAAACATATTATCAGTTTGAATTAAACTAAAGCTCCCTGCGCTGTCCGGGGAAAATATGACACCAAACTCCCTTTAAGAAATATGACATCTGAACAATTCGTTATGTGTCCGTAAAAACACATCACTCTACAAACACCAGATAAAGGACGTCATATGTCGACAGTCTGACTGTCAATTCAGCATCAATATAATCCATAAAGATAAACTGTGTTTCTGTACAACCTTTATGCAACTCAACAACTCTCTACCTGCGTTATTTTAGTGGGTCAGATACACCCTGAATGAAACACAGACTCTATACACTGTTAATTCACCCTGTGTCGTGTATGTGACAAGATTTCAGGAATTTTTTCAGCCATTACCAAAGTAATTACCTGGTTTCCTGCTTCCTGTTTGGTGCTGAAGAGAGCAGACCTTCTAAATATTAACTATGTTTGATTTTATCAGAACGTCAAGATGGATGGAAACAGACAGATATTTCCACCAAAGCGACTGTCAACAGACACTTACTGTATTTCACTGCTTCATACATGATACAAAGCAGCTTCATCTCTCTCTGATATTTCCTCTCTTTGCATCCTGTTTCTTCATTTCTACCTCTCCTCTTCTTTCTCTTTTCTTCTCCTCTCCTGCTGAATGTCAGAACAACCTTTCACCCAGACGTGAGGAGCGCTTGTTTTCTCTTATCTCGCAGGTGACATGCCCACTCCATGGTGGCTGTTTAAGCTTGTGACAAGACCCCTCGAACATCAAACGCACCATGAGCAGTTCAAACACAGGGCTCCCTTCCAAAACGCTTCTCTGTAATTCTTCAGATATAAAGGGACGGGGAGCCAAAAGTCAGAATATCTTTGCTGATGTCACACGACAGCTCGCTCTTTAGATTCTTCTTCTGTGAAATCTGCCTCCTTTTGTTGTAGTCGGGAGCGAAAAAGACACGTTTTATATTCTTTTTTAGGTCAAATCAAAAGCGTTTTCATCCCAGTCACTGCCCAGCTGATCCTGTATGAAACACTCTGATGAAGCCTGTCTTTCAGGTCGTCAGAGACATGTCCACACCTGGAATTTATACATCCTGTTCTCACTTCCAAGCCTTAAAGAGTGAAAAATACACATCTGAAAGAGGTTGGGGTGATTGGATGGGTCAAACAAACACAGCACTTTTACCAAGGAGACCGCTGTATGTGTCCTGTGTGAAATTAGAAGTCAGTGTTAACTTGTAATTAACCTACAGATGTTACGTTACTTGCATTCTGTACTTATTTCAACACCAATCAATTAGGTTTGTTCCTAAACCATACTGCAACTGTTTAAAGTCCAAAAATGTGGATTGTTCCTTAGTTAGCTTTATTTTGAAAGTCTAACCGTACATTATTTTGAAAGTCTAACTAAATATTATTTGAAAGTCTGTCCGGATATTGTTTTGAAAATCACTGGACATTGGGCTTAATGAAATAAGTGCAGTGCTGCCGTTACAGTTGATTCAGCTGATTAGGAGACAAGACCGAGACCTTCAAAAACTGGTCTTGAGACCAAGGCTGATGTCAGAACGTGTCGGTATTTTCATAGAAATCAATAATTAATTATATGTACAAGAGAAAAGTAAATCATCACGTGTGATGTAGAAGAGTAAAACGTCTGCAGGTGTTTAAACCAAGCCGCAACCTCCGCTGCTGGAGCGAATGCAGAAATGTTAAAAGCTGTAATTTCCTCAGGTCCACCGAAGAGCCACGTTTGTTTGCCGATTTTTAGATTTTAGATTTAGAGACGGTACATCCAACATGGCCGTGTCCAACGCCGCGTATTTCAGTTTCAAAGCTGGAAACCTTTGGGTGACGTCACTCATGCCTGGTCCATTCTTTATACTGTCATTGGTGTGAACACAGAGAAAATAAAACAGTGTGTGTGTGTGTGTGTGTACACTTCTTCATGCTTTCATGCACAGATTTATTGCGCTTGAGTGTGCGTGCATAATTTGTACATGTGTGGAGCCACCTGAGCTTGTGCTTTTATGTTTGTGTGTGTGTGTTTATTTGTGTGACACATACTGTAGAGTGCTTCTACCTGTACATGTCAGGCAGCTGTCCTCAGCGGCTGACAGCTCAGAAATCAGCAGTAAATCAGGCCGGTAGCTCAGGCTAAAGAGGTGATTAATAAACATGTCATATGTGAGTGTGTGTGTGTGTGTGTGTGTGTGTGTGTGTGTGTGTGTGTGTGTGTCACTCTGCAAACGATATTTGCTTTAAGACATAAAGGGATGTAGAAGATGGGATGGAAAGCTGTCAGTGGACAGAAAAGGGTGAAGAAGCGACGCTGTTGATTTACAGTAAAATTGACAGGAAGTGACCCCTTTAAAAAATAAAAGCGCCTTTTATTTTCATCTTTATTTGCGTGTTTGGATTCTTTATGTGTGTCCATCTGCTGAGAGGAAATGAAAAACTCCTGTGGATCTCAGGACTTTCTTTTTTTTTTCATTGTCGTTGTTAAAACAAAAAGAGAGATGCTGAAGCTTCGCCCTTCATCACACTTAGCGCTTCCGACCACGCCGCTCTCTAATGGAACTTCATCCATTTCAAATGACAGAATCCATTACGGCCGCGTGCGCCGCTCTGCAGCGCAAGTGTTGCATGCACTGGATTTATTCTTGTTATTTGCTGATAATGTGTGCAAACTAAACTGAGACACTTTTTTTCTCTCTCGCTCTCAGGCTGATGAGTAAGGTGAGCAGGTGTGGTGGAAACACACATTTTAAGCTGGTTAGAGGAATAATTATTACACTTTGTACAGAAAACTCCTGGTTATTGATACACGTGGCCATTTAGACATCTCATGTGTTTTAGTTCAGGGGCAGGATGAAGCTCCAGAAACTGACTTAACTTGACTTAAATAATAAAAAGAAACGTTTTGAGCCAACTGGGTTTGTATGAGACAAATATCCAAGAAAGAAGAAAGTCTTGTCTGAGGCTTCAGAGCATCAAGAAGTGAAACATTGTTCCAGATATCAGGAATCAAAATGGCATTTAAAAAAAAATAAATTATGAATAAAAATAAATTATTTTAATATATATTCAAATATTTCTATAGGTATCACTTTTATGTTCTTTCTTTAACTTGCAACTATTAAGATCTTTAGTAATTTCTCTGGACACATATTCTAAGTGTTGTTGCACATGTCAGTTAAAGCTAAAAATTCACCCTCAGTACAGTTGTCATGAATGGGGAAATTAGCTATAGAGACCAAAAGTGTTTTTTGTACCAGGCTGTAAACATGTTTATTTCTGCTGTGAAGTTGGACATTTTAACATGGGGACTTATGGAGACTGACTCACTTCTGGAGCCAGCCTCAAGTGGATGTTTGAGGAACTGCAGTTTTTGGTACTTACTTTTAGGCAGTTTGTCTAAAGAAAAAGGATGTTTGTGCTGTAAACTGTGTGTGTGTGTGTGTGTGTGACAGAGAGATTGGCAGCTGTGGACCTGTTCAGCTCTGCACTGTGGGAGGTCGACAGATCAGGAAGAACGCGTGTCCACCTGTGTGTGTGTGTGTAAGTGTGTCACCAGGGGTTTCAATTTACACACTATTTTTACACCTGTGTGTGTCTGACAGGTTCTTATTACAGTTGAGTTTCTTTCCCCATGAGTTGATGATGAAGAAGATTTATGAAAGAGAGCTTAGTGTGTGTGTGTGTGTGTGTGTGTGTGTGTGTACACGTGTATTTGTTCTGATTACATTACTTGTGATAAAAAACTTGCGAGTCGACAACTTTGCTAACAGCCAAACATCAACAAGGTCAGCAACACAAGACATAGCAGTCAACTAATATTACCGACAAGTCCAACAGCAGTCAGCCCAGCTCGACGTCTGTCTTTCAGCCTTTTATTTCACCAAGCTCTCACCAACCACTAAAAGTCAGTCCCACATTTACTCTTGTCCGGCGGCTTCTTGCTCGCTCACTCTCTCCTTTTCTCTTCTTAGCTTCCTCCATCAATGTCCTCTTCAGTCTCTTCTCCTCTGTCATTATGTCCATAGAGGCTGCTGAGCAAGGTTACACTGCCCGCTTGCTCAGCTCCGGTTCTGGCACAACACCGGCTCCACTCCCTGTCAACATTTCCCCCCCACTACCCAGGCCTGTAAACCTCCTCCTGGTCCAAAACACCTGTGGTACAAACACTAACACTCCCCTGGTGCTCTGAGCTCACAGCCTGGGCAGCCTCGCTAACAAACTAAGCTAAGATTACATTTTCTTCCCAAAATGACCTCACATTTATTTTGAAAACTTTCTTTTATTTATATGTCTATATTTTCCAGAAATTTCCTCCATTGTTAACATCTTAAATTGAAATTAGTCCTCACAAACATAGGTAAAACACACACACACACATTTTCTGAGGGGATTTTGTGTTGGAGTTAAACCTCCTCTAGCTTTACTGCTGCACTGAAGCGCGACTGACCGGCTAAACCTGGACCAAAACATCCCAACCGACTTGGGACAAAGTGTGTATTACGTGTGTGTGTGTGTTTCGTAATGTGTGTGTGCATGTGTGTGTGTGTGTGTGTGTGTGTGTGTGTGTGTGTGTGTGTTTGTGTATACCGCTGGGTGCGGATTTGACCTTAACCCTGGAAGTGTTTGAACCTTCTCATAACAAACGGCTCATAAACAAGGGAGCAGGAGTTTGTGTATTTTTTGTGTGTGTGTGTATATATATAGGTGTGTGTGTGTGTGTGTGGTGCTGCTCACTAAACTGACACATTTTCAATCACATGCTGTATTCTGGGGAAATTGTTGAAAAAGAGGGAAAAGGGCAGATTTCTGCGGCTCTGTGGGGCTACAACAGGACAAGCCAGGATTAGTTTTTCACATTTTGTGTGTGTGTGTTTTAAGACAATGCCCTGGTAGCCAATTTGTAATATATAGTCAGCCTTGAAAAATGGCCCAGATCTCCCCTTCGCTGTCTGCAATTTAGCTCTGCCGGCGCCCGGCAATACCCATTGTACTGCCTCCCACCACTGCCATTTTGTCCTGATGGAGTGTGTGTTTGTGCCCCGTGTGTGTGTGTGTGTGTGTGTGTTTGTTTACTTGCTTATGTGCATCTCAGTGTGCATTTACCCATGAGTCTGTCTTTTTGTGTGTGTGTCGGCGTGCGCAAGCAAGCGACTGTGTTTATACTCCGGTTATTGAATTTCTGCTTGTGCGTCAGAGTCTGTGTTTGTGTGTGTGTGTGTTGTTCTTGGTGTGTGTGTACAGTTGTGCTGTTTATTTAATGTGTGTATTGTTGATTTTATGTGTGTGTGTGTGTGTGTGTGTGTGTGTGTTTGATGCAGTGCAGTCAGTCGTCCGCTTTCCAAAATGACAGCGAGACACCTGAAGGCATCATTCTGGAAGTAATGGACAGATTGGTGAAAGAGAAAGAGTGAGAGAGAAAGGGAAAGGGGGGTGATGGCAGGGAGGCGGGGGGATTAAAGGATGTAAGAGAGAAAGAGAGAAGGAATTAAGTGAAAAGAGAGGATGGAGGAGGGAAGGATGAGATGTGAGAAAAAGTGAGGGACTCGTGTAAAGAGACAGGATGACAGAAAGGAGATGGATGGAGGTAAAGAAGAAAAAGAGGACTGAAAAGATGAAGGAGTAAGAGGGAATGGAGGAAAGGAAAAGGAAGGATTTAAGGATGTGAGAGAAGGAGGGAATTAAAAGACAAAAAAGACCCGATGGCAGAAAGGAAGGTAAAGAAAAAAGGAGGATGGAAAGACAGTTTAAGGACAACAAGACGAAGGAGTGACGGATGTAAGAGAGAAAGGGAGAGAAAGGAGTGATTTGTAAAATGAGAAGGAGGGATGGAAGTAAAGAAAAACAAAGGCGTGAGAAAGGATGGAGAGAGAGAAGGATGGAGGATAAGGAATTAAGGAAGGAGATGGAGCAAGGCAGGAGACTGAGGATGGAGGGATGGAGGAAGGATTTAAGGACGTGAGAAAAAAAGAGGGTAAGGAAAGAGGGAAGAGAAGGAGGAAGTGGGATGGAGGGAAGAAGGAAGAATGATTGAGGAAGAGAGAAGGGGAGAGGAAGGAGTGATTGTCCCGCCCTGGTAAGATCATGAGTGACATTTTTCACACATCATACAGAGTCATTGAACGCATCGTTCATAAAGATGTTTCTTAGTGCAGCTTTAATGGAGCAGACAGATTCACAAATACTGTATCTGTTTGAAATGTTTATTTCTGTCCACCACCAAAAACCTCAGCTAATGTTCAACATGTCCGCTTCTGAAACGGACCGCAACACTTCAGGTGAGGTTTACAATCAAGCACACAGATGTGTCGCAGCCATGACTGGTGGAATTTAGCCGTGAGAGTCAGTGTCCGGTCTCTAAAGGCCAAATTCCACGAGAGACGGATGTGACGTGTTCTGTGTGCTCTGCGGCTGATGGAGCTGATGGTGGCAGCTGTCTGGTCAATGTTTCAAACCTTACCAGCAGCACCGCGAGTAACCCACGTCAGTCTGCACAGAGCAGTCAGACACAGGAACGGCATATAGAAGCTGGTTGATCTTCAAAATAAAACACCCTAAAACAGCCAAAAGGGAAACAAATGAATTACTAATGGTAGAAGCACATCAACCAAAAGAAAAAAAAAAGTTAACAAAGGCAGAATGCTCCTGAAACGCCGTGATGTGATGGAAACATACCCGTGGTGGTTTTGCCGTAACTCTTCAGATGGCAGAACAATTGAGTAAAAACTCCTTTTCTTTACCTCTAAATAGAAAGTTTTGGACAGGCTGTCGTGCTCATCTATTTACCCAAAGATTCTTTTTTTTTTTTTACTGTTGAGTCCTGAAACAACAAATACTTTGGCTGTAATAACCCACTTGTTCCCGTTACGTGGACTGAAAGTGAATCTGTTCATTTCTGTGTTGAATCAGACTGTGCGTCTCTTGAAACCTGCTTAAAGCTCGTTGTATAATCAGTAAAGTACACCGACCTCACTGAGAACAAACCTGTTTTTATTCTTGCAGATGGCTGCTTTCTTTTTATCCTGTTTTTTGTGTTTGTGTGTGTGTGTGTGTGTCCCGGACAGCAGCGATATGTTTCCTAGTCATGCATCAAGAGATCAAATCTAAAAGTAATACAATCTCTGGACTTACATCTCGGCGGTTTAATTTGAAAACCAACTCTCTCTGCTTTCTCCCGTAGCTTTAAAACTGAAATAAGTTATGCCGGCGGTGCCCTCGCTTCACCCTCTGACAAGAACAATAGCGGCCGGCTCGCCTCAGAAAACTGTGTTTTACAATAATACTCGTCCACAAAGCAAGACCGACAATGTCAATGGTTTTATGGTGCGCTACACAGTGCAGCTAATGTTCTCCTGCAAGCCAGCATCGCTTCACTGCCTCTCCCTCGCTCTCTCCTCCTCCCCTGTCTCTCCCGTCGTCTCTCGCCCTCCCCCTTCTCTTCTCCTCTTTTATTCTCCTCGGCACTCCCTCGCTCCCTCTCTCCGTATGAAAAATCCATTCCGGCATGGGTTTTGACAGGCTGTCTTTGGTGGGTGTGTAAAATTCAAATAATTCACTGTGCATAGACAGTCACTTTGGGGCTGCTTTGTATTTTGTATTTGACTCCGTGTCACTTCGAGTCCCAGTCGGCGGAGTTTAGCTTCTCAGAAAAAGAACACACAAACTGGAGGTTTATTTCTTTATTTTTTTGAATATTTCCAAAGGCAGGTGTTTCGTTGACCAGCTACGGTGGCAGGTACATGTCGAAATTCACCAGACACTTTTACCAGGCCAACAAGGCGGTTTTCTGTTTTGAGCATACAGATAAAAAGTTTTATCCACAGACAAAAGAAATAAAACAGTTTTGTCTCATTGCCCTCTTTAATACAACTTTTTGGAACATTGAACCCAGATTTTCACTTTTCCCTGAATCAACTATTTGTTAAATCCCTTAAATTATATCTGGTATTCGTTGCAGGTGTGAGATGTTTACACTGGCAGTTTGACATAGCAGCCAGCTAATATTACTTACTAGTCCAACAGCAGTCAGCCCAGCTCGGCGTCTGTCTTTCAGCCTTTTATTTCACCAAGCTCTCACCAACCACTAAAAGTCAGTCCCACATTTACTCTTGTCCAGCGGCTTCTTGCTTGCTCACTCTCTTCTTTTCTCTTCTTAGCTTCCTTCGTCAACGTCCTCTTCAGTCTCTTCTCCTCTGTTATTATGTCCATAGAGGCTGCTGAGCCCACCAGCTCCGCTCCCTGGGCCTGTAAACCAAACGATTGTGGTACACTGTGGTTAAAAGTGCACCTAAGTGACTTTAATAATAATGCTTTTTCTTGGAACCCATGGAGAATCAACCCGACGCCCCAAAGTTTTTTTGTTTTTGTTTTTTTTTTTTACAAAAGAATTATTGTGTGTCATTTGTTCCATGCACATTTCTTCAGCATTCACAAGTATTTTGGTATCTTTGGAAACTTAAAATGAAGTTCTGTGGGTCTGAATCATGTTTAGTTTCACAAATCTACCTTGTGAAGGGGGATGTCCAGCTGCTGGTTTGGGTTTCATGTCATTGTTTTTAGGTTTTATAGTGAATTACTAAAATTTTTTTTCACTTTTTTTTTTTTTTTTTTAATATTTAAAAGCTCATTAGAAAGATGTTGTCTTTTGTTTTTGTCCACTGAGCTAAAAATGCCCAATTGTTCATTTTCCACATGAAGCTGTTGCCAAATGATCATTCACTGCTTGTCTTGATATATTTTGGGGCAATTTATTCCACAAAATGTTCTGTTACTGGCCCCAGATGTTGCATTTTTCTGTGTGTAATTTTTTAAATCCCCTTTGATATCTTTGATATTGTTTCTCTCTTTTTATTTCCCCTTCTTCTTCTTCTTCTTCTTCTTCTTCTCCTGCTCGTTGTTTCTTACGGCTGACGTTAAAGAACCTCTTCACGTTTTTTTGTGTGTTTCACAGTGACCCCTACTGGGAGCGGCCGGCTAATGCAGGCAGCTGCTCCGCCGCCCGGCCCAAGACCCTTCACCTGGCCGGCCAGCAGCATACCTCCTCACCATGGTAACGTTTGTGTGGGCTCTTAGTAGTAATCGTAGTAGTAGATCTTTAGTAGTGGTCGTAGTGTATGTTTGTTTGTGTGTGTTCTGTTGGATATGAGCAGCTTGAGTTGTTTGCTAAACCGTTTTTGTTGTTGTTGTGAGTTGAATTAACTATTCCCATGTATTGGACGCTGCGATGGTCAGATTAGTTCTGTTCTTGGAGACGTTTAGCGATCTATGGAGGGTTTCTCTTTTCTTAGTTTAATCTCTGGATGTTATTTCAAATGTAGAGGAGCAATCACTGTGACACTTAGAGATGAAGAATGCAAATGGAAGCGTTGACACTTTCTGAGTTACCCAATGTTGTCATTTTGTGTTCCCCTTGAGTGTCTTTTAAAGTTTAAAAAACATTTCCACAGACTTGAAAGTACCAAAAACTGACCTGCTCCAGTTGCCAGTTAATTTAGCCATCTTTGACTGTCAAGTAGTAGTTTCTGTTCTGTGCAGTTGATAGTCTGACATGTTTTGTCGAGGACCCGACAGTAAGGGTTTGAATGGACCATTGAAAATCCAGTTGTAGGATTTATTGGAATGTAGAGCAGGACTTTCGTTTGTCGGTTCTGTAGCATATTCTGTAAATAGAGCCTCCTAAATCTGACACACTGGACCTTTTGTAAAAGACTAAATGAAGATGGTAGAATCGAACACAATTGCAGAACTAAAGGGAGGTCAAAGTCCTTTTGCTCTGCACACGTGAAGAAGTTCTGTCAAGATATTACCAGTATTTTCCACTTCATGTCATACTGGCATACATCTCGTCTCTTGGATTAATTCTGCCATGGTGCAAATTTTAAATAAAATTTCCATCTGTTGTCTGTCTGCATCAGTCAGTGATGTTGCAAGTTGGTTTGTTGCAAGTTGACGCAAACTTTTTATCGGACTGCTGACGTCTTTCCTACCCTTATGAAGACTTTTGTGATCATGTCCTTACTTGGGGTAACACTTTACAATACAGTGCACAAAATTATGAGTAGTTACTGAGGATTTAAGTTTACACTATTTAAAAGACACTCACCAAACTCACCAAAAACGTCCTTAAGAGTCTTTCCACCGTTCCAATAATCTCCTTCTCTGATTTGGTCAAAATAAAGGAATGCAAGGGCAGTGTTTGGCTCAGTTGGTAGAGCAGCCGCCCCATGTGTGAAGGCTCAGTCCTTGCGGAAGCCCAGGGTTCGAATCCGGCCTGTGGCTCTTTCCTGCATGTCATTCCCCGTCTCTCTCTCCCTGCATTCCTGTCACTCTTCAGCTGTCTCTATCAAATAAAGTTTGAAAAGGCCAAAAAATAATCTTAAAAAATAAATAAATAAAGGAATGCAGCAAAACTACTGAGAATATTGGGCCTTAACTCAGCCTCTTTGTGTTGAACGACAGTTTGAGACAGATCAAAAAGGTCAGTCACACGAGTGATAACCTTTTACGTGACATAATAAAGTCAGCATTTCATAACGCTTTATGATTACCTATATTACTGCCCTAAATTGCACCAGGCAAGGCTTTGTGACATTGCAGTCTATTTCAGTCTGTTCTCCATGTGGCTTCAAACCACACCAGAGCGTTTCAGAAGCGTTTTGCCTGCCACATTTTGTAAACTTGCTCAGATTTGGTCATATTCTTAGTTTATGTGCTTCTACTATAAGTAAGTAAACTACGTAGTAAAATTGTCAGGAATTGGGGAGTCTGCACAGGGTGTTTTATTTTGAAAATATAACTTGACTTGACTTAACTTGACTTCCTGTCAGCTCTAACTTCTCTGTGAAGTCCAGTGAAGTCTCTGTGAATAGTCCAGATGTTACCGCCAACAGTGATCGTAAATAATTGTCAGGTAGTGTGATTCGTTTTTCACACTGTCCTCAGTAACTACTCACTGTTTTGTGTCCTGTATTGTAAAGTTACTGATAACTGCACTTCCTGTTTGTGTTTCTGAACTGTACGACTTCAGGGTTAAAATCTTAAGAAACTGAACGGCATGTTTAAGTGTGTTACGAACACACCACCACAGAATGTGTGTGCAGTTATGTGTAAATCTGTATGTGTATCGACTCCTCTGGATTGCAGCTTTTATAAGACGCTGCCATAAAATCGTATTGTTCGTCTTCAGTCCATATCTCTCCTCCTCTTCTTACTCTCTCTCTCTCCGTCCTCAGAAGTCTTTGTCAGTGAACAGACAGGGAGGGATTTGACACCAGGAAGTTAACTGAGGCCTGATGCATTGTGGTTGATGTCGTGGTGTGTTTGTGTTCCCGTGTGTGTGTGGTGGATTACAGTACTGGAGAATAAAGGGGGGATTTGTGTCAGAGTCAGGCGGAGAGCTGAAAAGAGACGACAGTTAATAGCTCATTATAGGACGAGCTTAACGCTGTGTGTGTTGTATAAACACACTTTTCACACGTCTGATACACTCAAGGATGATGTGTTTATATTAAAGTTATAATATTATATTCTCTGTTAGTCTCTGCTTGAAAGCAAAAACACAACTAATAATTTTTAACATAATTGCTTAGAAATTCATATATATATATATATGGTTGATAGAACAGTCGCCCGAGACTGTAAGAAGAGACAGACCAACCTGTGCACTGCCTGGGTTGACTACAAGAAAGCCTACGACTCAATGCTGCACACATGGATACTGGAATGTCTGGAACTGTATAAGATCAACAGCAACCTAAGAACCTTCATCCAGAACTCAATGGAAATGTGGAAGACAACCCTAGAGGCCAACTCCAAACCCATTGGCCAAGTCAACATCAATTACATCATTTACCAAGGAGATGCGCTATCACCACTGCTGTTCTGCATAGGACTGAACCCTCTCAGTCAGATCATCACAAAGAGCGGCTACGGGTACCGATTCCATAGTGGGGCCACAATCAGCCACCTGCTCTACATGGATGACATCAAGCTGTACGCCAGGAATGAGCGAGAAATAGACTCACTGATCCACACCACCAGGATCTACAGCAATGACATAGGGATGTCATTCGGATTGAACAAGTGTGGCCGGATGGTCTCAAAGAGAGGCAAGATGATCTGGACTGAGGGGGTTGACCTACCAGAGGGCAACATAGGTGATATCCAAGACAGCTACAAGTACCTTGGCATCCCACAGGCTAATGGAAACCACGAAGAGGCCACAAGGAAGTCAACCACAGCGAAATACCTCCAGAGAGTAAGGCAGGTCCTGAAAAGTCAGCTGAATGGTAAGAACAAGGTCCGAGCCATCAACATGTACGCACTACCAGTCATAAGATACCCCGCTGGTATCATAAACTGGCCAAAGGAGGAGATAGAAGCCACAGACATCAAGACCAGAAAGCTCCTCACCATGCATGGAGGGTTCCACCCCAAGTCCAGCACCCTGAGACTATACACTAAGCGGAAAGAGGGAGGCCGAGGGCGAGTGAGCGTTAAGACCACGGTCCAGGATGAAACATAGAAAATTCGAGAATACATCAGAAAGATGTCCCCGAGGGATGAACTGCTAAGTGAATGTCTCAGGCAGCAGAACCCTGATGATGAGAGTGCAGAGGAGGAGGAACAAACAACCTGGAGAGACAAACCCCTACATGGCATGTACCACCATCAGATAGAGGAAGTGGCTGATAACAAGAAATCCTACCAGTGGCTGGATAATGCAGGACTGACAGACAGCACAGAGGCACTAATCATGGCAGCACAAGAACAGGCCATAAGCAGAGCCATAGAGGCCAGGATCTACCAGAGTAGATCAGATCCAAGATGCAGACTGTGCAAAGAAACCCCTGAGACAGTCCAGCACATAGTAGCAGGGTGTAAGATGCTAGCTGGATCAGCGTACATGGAGAGGCCCAACCAAGTGGCTGGGATAGTATACAGGAACATCTGCAACCAGTATGGAATTGAAGTACCCAAATCCCAATGGGCCATACCACAGAAGGTGGCTGAGAACAACAGGGCCAAGGTTCTGTGGACTTCAGCTTCCAGACTGACAAACAGGTCCTGGCTAACCAACGGGACATAGTGGTGGTGGACAAAGAGCAGTAGAGGGTGGTGGTGATAGATGTGGCGATCCCAGCTGACGCCAACATCAGGAAGAAGGAACATGGAAAACTTGAGAAGTATCAAGGGTTGAAAGAGCAGCTGGAACAGATGTGGAAGGTCAAGGGTAGCGTGGTCCCCGTGGTAGTGGGGGCACTTGGGGCAGTGACCCCCAAACTGGGAGACTGGCTCCAACAAATCCCAGGAACAACAACTGAAGCCTCAGTTCAGAAGAGTGCAGTTCTAGAAACATCGAAGATACTGCGCAGAACCCTCAGACTCCCAGGCCTCTGGTAGAGGACCTGAGCTTGAGGATGACACAGATACCACCCCCCGCCGGGGTGAGAAGGAGATTTTTTTTTTTATATTTAATGATGCATAAAATTTCACCAAGCTCTCACCAACCACTAAAAGTCAGTCCCACATTTACTCATGTCCGGCAGCTTCTTGCTCGCTCACTCTCTTCTTTTCTCTTCTTAGCTTCCTCCGTCAACGTCCTCTTCACTCTCTTCTCCTCTGCCATTATGTCTATAGAGGCTGCTGAGCCCGGTTACATTGCCCACTTGCCCAGCTCCGGTTCTGACATGACACCAGCTCCTCTGCCCATCAGTATTTCCCCATGCCCTGGGCCTGAAAATCTCCTCTTCTTCCCAGTTGTGCAAAATGTGTGTGGTACAAACACTAACACTCCAGATGCTCAGTTCAGCAGCCTGGCTAACAAACTGAGCTAACAGTAGCAGTTGACTTTACTGTCCATCGGGAAACAGATGTTTGAACACATAATTGTTGTAACAAAAATCGTTCTGCTGTGTATCAAATGCTCCATGTTTGTAGTCCATCAGTTTAGTTTCAAGTGAACTGCAGAACATCTCTGTTGCTATGGTTACCTGCCACTATTACAGGATGGTGACCTGAGCTATGTTTGAGGTGAATGTGTGTGTGATTTTTAACATGTAAAGTGTGTGTGTGTATGTGTGTGTGTATGTGTGTGTGTCTCTAGCATTTCTAGTGTTTGTGCATTCATGGTGTAACTGTGTATGCATCACGTGCACATGTGCGTGTGTGTGTGTCTGGAAAGTGAAATTGAGATAAATGGTGGAGGAGTCGGGTGGCCACAGAGGCCCCTGATATACACTCCACCTGTCTACTTTGCTTACGGCTGTGTGTGTGTGTGAACATGTAAAGGTATCTTTCATTTCCATTACTGTGTGTGTGTTTACTTTAATTGCATGTGTGTGTTTGTCTACATGCACATCTTGATCTGAGCGGGATCCTTTGTGTGTGTCTGTGCGTGTGTGTGGTTTTAAAGTAGAAGAGACAGATATACAAGGACCGCTCACACACTGGAGCTCTACTCCTCACACACACACGCACACATTTCAGGTAGCTGCTGCTATTCACATTATATGTGGGGGGGGGGGGGGTGAATAAAGGTTTGCTGTGCTGGATGGAAATGGAGAGAACAGAGAAGGAGTCTTGTTTCCTGGTATCAGAGAGAAAGAGAGAGGCAGGAGGTGTCATCATCAGACAAACAGGACGTCTGTCAGTGAATCCTTAAACCGGTTACATTGCCCGCTCACTCAGCTCCTGTTCTGGCACGACATTCCTTCCAGGTGGTCCAAAATGTCTGTGGTACAAACACTAACACTCAAAATCTTAATTTGTGAAGTAACTAAAAATGTAGTGAAGTAAAAAGTATGCGTGAGTCTTCAAAGAAAGAAAGAGAAAAGGAACAAAGGATAAAAAAAGACATGATGAGAATTTATGACAGAAAGAGAGCGAGAGGATGGAGGTGTAGCAGGTGTGACTTGCCCCTTGTCTGTCCTTCAGAGCTCTAGAAACACATAAATCCTCCTCCACCTCATCTTTCTCCTCTCCTACAGGTTCTCCTCCTGCATTTTCTCCACCTTCCATCCTCTCATATCCTGCCTCCTCTCCTTCACTCCTTTGCTACTTTCTTTTTTGCCTCTTTTATCCCTTCCTCTTCATCTTGTCTTTCCTCGTGCTCCTGCTTCATTCATCTATTCTCTCTACTACTACTTCTTTTTTCTCGTCCTTCCTTCCTTTATCTCTCTGCTGTAACGGTTCCATTCGGCCTTTCTTCTCCTCTTCCTCTTCATCATTCTACTGTCCCTCCTCCTCCTCTCCTCCGCCCTTTGTCTTCCTCTGTTCTTCAGGATGTGGCAATCCTGAAATCTTTCTCTCTTTCTTTCTGTCTTTCTTTTTCTTTCTTTCTTTCTTTCTTTCTTTCTTTCTTTCTTTCTTTCTTTCTTTCTCTCTTGTTCCCCTTTAGTCTCTAAGTTTTGAATCCATCCCTCTTTTTTAAATTTTAAACTTTCCTCTTTTTTTCTTTATTTCCTTCCTCCCTTCCTTCCTCCCTCTGTCTCTCTCTCTCTCGGAGCGTTGGTTTGATGGCGGAGGTGTGATGCGTTCTGATGTTGGTTTTCTTCTTCTTCTCTCCCGTGTGTCGCACGAGTCGACTCCTGGCGTGTCGCTGACTTTGTTCAACTTCCTCTCTTTGATGCCACACTTCCTCTCTCACCTCGCCTTTCTTTTCTAACCTACTTTTCCACCTTCCTTCCAAAAAACAAAAAAACAGTATGGATTCTTCTTCTCTCCTTCGTCGTGTGTCTTTTTATTTCGAGTTGAGCTCCATGAATTCAATAATTTAACCTTTTCTCTTATTTTGTCTTTTATTTCTCTATATTTTATCATCTACCTGTGTCTTTGTCTGGCAGGAAACATGTTAATAATGGATTGTATAGATTTAGACGAGGAGAAGGTGTGTGTGTGTGTGTGTGTGTGTATGTATGTGTGTGTGTGTGTGTGTGCAGCTCACATCTTTTGATGTCGTGAAGTGATGTTTGTAGTCCAGAAGCATTGATCTTGAGGCCCATCTGTCTGATTGCCACTGAAATCAACAGTCAGAATGTTTGATGAGGTTTGTTTGAAATAAATCAGCTCGATGACTTTTAGCTAATCTCTCCTGAAAACTTTGTTTACCTTCAGGAAATCAAACAGGAAGACGTTAAAACATTCAGTAACCACGGTGCTGGGTACTTCCCGTGTCTCTCAGTCAAACCATCAGTTGTTGTTTGAGTTATTTAAAGTGTCTGAATGTTACAATCCTCCACTTGTTTGTCCTACATTTCCCAGAATCATCGGTCTTTCCCTTTGCTGGTTTGATCTGTTTGTTACAGCGGGAGTTTCTTTAGTCGTCCGGGGTTTTCTCAAAGACAAACGTAGATGACCAGGAAGTAACGGGAGCTGGAGGTGGTGTAGTTGGATGATAAGGACATTTAAACTTCAGCCTGGGTCCTCTGTCCTGAACAAAACCCCCAAGTCCTTTGATTGGCTAGAATACGTCATAGATACATCCACTGATTATTTGAAAAAGAAAATATCCGCCTAGTAACGTTTGTCCATTCGTTGACTGCGCCTTCAGTCTGCCGAACATCTATTTTTCGATTGGTCTTTTATGCTGTGACGTAGAACAACAAGGAAGTGTTGGACAGGCACAAACCATATATCTCCATCTTCAGCGGAATCTCAGGAAAACAGTGGAAAAAACATCTCTGTATTATAAACCATTTCAGAGATATTCACAGATATGTAAAACTTAGGAGGCGGATTAGGCAGATCCGCCCAATCCGTCTCCAGATGGTTAAATAGCTACAGAAGCATGGGAACCTTTCAGGACTACAGAATGAAGCAAACCAAATAAAGTTTTTACATTTTCCACAAAAAACAGGACAAATTGTGTCCCAGGAGAGATTTTTTTCCCCGGGACAGCTGATGAAAAAAGAGAACAATTCTGGGAAAAACGGGACAGGTGGCAACACTAGGCTCAAATATAACGCCATAAAGCAGTTCTTCCTCCGTTTCATGACGTGTGGCAACAAATGACCACTATGTAACGTGCTCAGAAACGTAGGTGCTGATTGGCCGAAGAGGCGTCTTGTGTATCTGTGCTCGGTTGCTCTGCCTCAACTACCCGGATGTTTGTCACTGAATTTGAATTGTAAGAACTGAATGTTCAGTTCCAGACTAATAAATTCATCATTAGTTCAAAATGCATTACAGGATTATCTGGAAGCAGTGAAATAACTGCTTTACACTGACACAACATGAGACCAGAATCAGTTTATAGGGTATTATATGACTGTGCATGTCACATACTAACTGAATAATAAATGGATGTAAGTGTTCATTTTAAGTAATGAATTGTTGCTATTAGATTCTAAAAAAAATGAAATATGTTCAGACAGTGAAGAGATGTTTGTGAAGAAATTTTCTATAGTAGCAGCCACATATGGGGGCTGATAGATTGTTAGAGGGTACCTGACCAAAAAATGTAAAATGCCAATAATAACAAATTAGTTATTTCTTGTTTTTGTAAAGAAAATGTTGTATATTATTTATACAGTATTTTTCTGCTTTCTCAAATTACGTACAAATTCATGTCAAATGACAATAATTATCTGCTCAATTAATTATGTGGCTCATTATATGAGAAACATATTGAAGGTGTTTGATTTCAGTATTTATATTGAATTATATTGAAATTTATTTGAATTATGGTATTTTATTTTGATAATACCTAAAACAGTTAATTTACAGATTATGACTTTCATTTTAGTTTTTTTTTTTTTTACTATTTAAAAATACAGTGTAAAAAGTTAAGATTTTCTTTTTTTACAGTTCGATGTTCAGTTCAGTTGTTTAGTACTTTAACTGTTCAGTTCAACAGTTTGCTGTTTTTTTTTTTTAAATTTTATTTTTGCTTTTGTTATTTCTGTTTCCATGACGATACATGGTTGTGAATTTTCTGGTTCATAAAATATCATAACATCCTAATTTTACCTTTGAAGCAAAGAACAAAAACACGGTTCAGAGTTATTTGTTTATTATAGTCAACTCTTTTTCATCAAACTGACCAATCAGATTGCTTGGTTGGAGCTCCAAACTGTCGTTATAAACTCCATCGGCTGATGCCTGTTTTAAGCATGCTGTATAAAGTCCTGTAGTCGTGTTTGTGTGGCAGGAAGCTTAACAGAAGCGTCAGATGAGGAAACAAAACTTGTGAAGTTCAGGTTTTTAAACAGCAACACTTCATCTCATACTCTTACTGCTCTTATTGGAAAGTTTCCAGTAACAAATCAGTGCCGTGAGACAAACATCCTGATAAAACTCTTCATTTGTCCTGAACGCACACAGATCACTTCTGCAAATCCCTCACCTCGTATCACCATGATCGACCAGCATCTCATCTCCGACACGTGAAGCACCCGAGCAACAACGCCACCGCCTGACGCCGCTCTCAGAAAACTGTTAAAAAAAACAACAGCTTTTTAAAAATATTTGACGGGCGTTCAATAACAGCCTTTCCCTCCCTGTCTCTCTCTCTCTCATAACAACTCCCGCCTCTCCTCGTCGATCCGTCCTCATAACTGCAAATCCCTCACCTCATTGGACGGCTACCCACCTGTGGCGCCCGCAAAGAATCACTCAAATCCAGAGCAAACACATTTTTATTCCCGCGACGTATATTTATTTTGCCTTATTCCCGGGGTTTTGTTTACAGTGAAAAGATTTGACTTTCACCCCATCTTCACCTGCCTGTGCTGCTGCTGTTGCCCGCGGCACTTTTTCAGCATCGCCTGGGCTTGTTACTGCAGCGAGATCCCCCCCAGCCCCCCGAGGAAGACGGAGCGCTGCAGAGACGCAGCTCACATGAAATAAACCTGCTGTTTTGCTCCATTTTGACTGTTTTTAACAGGAGAACAGGGATTTTGCTGTGTTTTTTCGCTGCATATTGTTTTTGCGGTATTAAAAGTGTGAGCGGAATGGGACGGGGCCTCATAGGACATTCACTTCTTTCACTTTGATTCATGTTCTGCTGCTCGAAGGAACTTGAAATCAGCTTTACTTACTGTACATGCACCTGGAGTGTGATGTTATTTGGGTTTTCAGGGAGCTGAAGACAGATTTCACCCTAATCCTCACGTGTTTCCTTCAGCCTGTTTGAAATGCTGTTGCAGGTGAGAACCCAAATATGAACCTGTTGCACTGACTTGTTGTTTTATTCCACATGAAAATGTTTCACAAATGAGGCTCTGCTCTGCTCTCCATTACGGCTCCTTGATGTGTTTCAGACTTTGATTTCGTCCTTGTAAGAGAAGAGAAAACAGTCTTATTTTTGCTCTTGCACAAAGTATTTTTGTGTTTGATTCTTAAAAAAATGAGATGCAAACAACAAGATGAGACCTTGTTTGATGTTTCTCTTCACTTTAATTCATGCTCTGCTGCTCGTAGCAACGTTAAATCTACTCCTAAAACCAAAGAATTCAGTTCAGTCTTTAGTCTGGTCTCTTCTCTGAATCAACTAAAGAGTTTTTCTTCTTCACAGATGTCATCTTCTGGTATGCTGTATTTGTCCTGAGCTGGTTCCTGGTTTACAAAGATCTCCAGCAGTCAGGTTGATTATTAATTAAGAAATAATGTGATGTTGTTCAAGAGTCACAAAACTAAATGAGGAGGAGATTTGGGTGGATGCGCGGGTTGAATAATTGTGGAGGAGCACCATTCGTGTCCAGTTTCCTCCTGCGAACGTAACAACAAAGTTCTCCCGACTCAACAGAAGGTGTCAGATGAGTGTTTTGTAGATACTTTATGAGGACTGATGTTGTCCTGCAGGTAAAGTCCTGCCTTGTTTTGTTCTAAATAACAGAAGGAGAATCCATCCATCCATTTCCTGCCTGTTACTGTATCAGGGGTCGCATCATAGTGGTAGCAGGTTTAGCAGCAATGTTTGCCCTCTCAGCAGCGATGTATTTCAGCTCCTCCTGGAGGATCATGGAGTGTTCCTGGTCTGTATAGTCCCTTCAGCAGGTTCTGGGTCTGCTGCTTGTTGTATAGATTTACTTTACTAATCCCTTGATGGGGAAATATTTTTTTTACTCAATTTTAGGCCTGAAACACATGCTACATTTGCACGTTTGTGACGGTAACGTAGCAGTGCTCTGGCAGCAGTCTGAGGTTTGGTGCCTTGCTCGAGGGAGTGCCCAGGAGGTGAACTCACAAAGTCCATGCTCCATTGGTCCACCGGCCACCCTCTGGTGTCATAGCCAAGTCTCTGTTACTATTAAGTTTGGATGAATTGAGATGCTCTCCTATACTCATGTAACTTTGTGCCATTCTTCATTTGTTTGTGATCTGAGCCAAACAGACGAAAGAGGAAACTCAACACGGTATCATTTCTGTCAGTTATTTTGACAAATTAGAAATTTTCTTTTTCTGATTCTTTAATTTTCTGCAATTATTGTGAATTTTATTAGAGAAACATGAAGAAGTGCTTTGATGAAGAGAGAGCTAATGTGAGACTTATTAATTTAATTAATTCAGACAGACAGACAGACTTTATAATTCAGTGGTTTTGAAGAAAAAAAATAAAGATCAAAGCCGCATTAAGTCGAGCAGGTCTGTGTAATGTGTGACTTAAGAGCCTGAAGCATTCACAGCTCTGAGTGCAGCAATGAAGCTGCTTTTTAACACTGTGTGTAATTTGCATGTTAGCACACACACACGTGAACTGTGTGTGTGTGTTTGTTGGTTTTGTACAGTATCAGTATTCAGTGTCTTTATTCGGAGTAAAAGTTCTAACAGTAATGGTGGGAGCAACAGTCGTAGTCATTGCAGTAATATTAAAGTATTACTGTTAATAGTATTAGTAATATTAATTCAGTAATAATGCAGTTTAATCAATAATATTTGTAGCTGCTGTTATGATCATCTTAAACTCTTATTGTGTGTTTTGTTTATTTTTTGAGCAAACAAAAAGAACAAATACAGAGTGGGAACCACAAATATAGAGCAGAAAGATGATTTCATCATTTGTGTGTTACTAACATGATGTCAGTATTTAATTTTTAAAATACACAGTTGTGAATTTATTCATTTTATTTTTTCAACATGCAATAATCTTTTTGTGGGCTTTTATTCATAATTTTATCAAATATAATTTCCAAAGTCGACAATGAACTTTCATTTTGTTAATTAGACGTGTTCTCAAAAAACAAAAGAACCAAACAGACGTGACGCTAAATCTGTCTCACTCTGAGTCGATCTGTCTGCAGTTCGTGCGTGTGTGTTTGTGCATTTATGTTTACACGTGCACGTGAACACAGATCCAGCTGTTGGCCGTTGCGGCACCTTGATTGACAAGCAGCGGCGGCTGCTGTTATTCATGAGCGTCTTTGCTTCACATTTCAGTCATAATTAATAAACTCACACATGCCTGTAAGGTTAGAGTGAAATATTAACAAGATCACACACCCACACACCCACACAGTATATACAGTCATAGTAAAGCTGACCAGAGACCCGAGCAGAAGAAGGAATAATAATTAGAGCTAAAATATTTAGATTGCCAATTAATCTGATTTTTTCTTCACTAGTCAGTCGATTTGTTCACAAAAGTACTGCTGATCTGAGAATGTTCTAAATGTCGAGCTGGCCAATCAGATTGCTTGGTTTAAATTACTTGTTGTATAATGTAACATCAACATTGAGACAGTCAGACAGGTGTGTGTGTGTGTGTGAAATTAAGAGTAAAGCAGTAGTAAAACTAAGACCTGTAGTACAGCGAGCAGCAGAACTCAGACTGAATAAACTGTTTTTGTTGTTTACTTTCTGTCACAACACACACACTTTCTCTCTCTCACACACACACACACGCCTCTATCTCCCTGATCCAAGGTGATAGACATGCCAGATGTGTGAGTGTTTGTCTTTTCCTGCACCTGCATACATTTGTGTGTGTGTGTGTGTGTGTGTGACAGCCAGTCACCTTGCAGGTCTGCAGCTCACGGCTGCATGAATAAACATGACTGCCTGTCCACATCCACTCCAGCTCCACTGCACTCGGCTTCGTTCTGTTGTGGATTCATGGAGACAGTTTGAACAGAGCTGACGTGCTGATCGTTCTCTGCTTTTGTATATTTTGGATTATTTTCTTTGTTCTAATAAGATCAAAATGCAAAAATGAATAGAAAAAAGATAGAAAACAGTAGAGCAGTGGAGGTGTGATTCGACATGTTACTGTATCTCAGCTGGTCTGGGCTCAGTTTACCTGCCACTCACAGAACATCTGTCAACGAGACGTCTTAGGTCGGGCTCAAACCTCCCAGTATGACGCGGACATGTTACCAGTAAGGTTGCTGGTGGAGTTTTAGCTCTATTACCTCATCACTGATGTGATTAAGAAGAAGATGGAGAAGAAAAAAAATGTGGGGATGCACGATATATATCAGAATTACCAGCCAATAAATTTATGTTGTTTTATTCCACTAATTAAATTATAACAAATAAATTCTCGACCGAACAGATTTATGTGTTGTGAAGGACAAAGTGTGTTTGTGAAGTTTTTTGATTTACTTTACAGAAAACGACTGTAATAATAAAAGTTATTTGCTTAAAAAATACAGAATTGGGATGTAAAGAGATATCTCGTGAAACTCGAACTTAAAACTACAGAAAAAAAAAAACATAAACATATAAACATATTAAATTACAGATAATTACTGAAAACACACCTGAGGAAATCTTTTCCATCTAATCCTGAAGATTACCCTCCTGTCTGTCTGTCTGTCTGTCTGTCTGTTTTGCCGCCTTGATAATGAGCCAGAATGTGTTTTTGTGTGTGTGTGTGTGTCATTCACAAACACCCTCCATTAACAAACCCTGGCGATGAGTTTAGCAACCCTGCGTTCGCTCCAGCAGCTCACCTGAGGACTTCACACACCTCTGCCTTTGATTTCTGTTCCAGCCGCCTTTTGATTCGCAAATCATTTACGATTCGAAGCTGAACTTGATCTCTAACTTTTAATTGGATTCAGAGCCGCTCGGCTCGGAGCGCAGGAGGCCGTCGGCGGTCGGCTGTCAGAGACTTTGGGGAGGCGAAGCGGCTGCAGCACTGCCAGGGAGTTTGCTCTAATTAACCGTGCACGCCGTTTTTTTTTTTTTTTAGGGGATAATTCATGTTTTTATGGTGCTTATGGTTTTTTGATCTCTTAATTGGACTGAGAGGTTTTTCAAACTTTTTTTTTTTTTTTTTTTTGCATATCAGCCTCAAAAGAGACGCAGTTTAGTCCAGTAGATCTATAAGAGGAGTCTGAGGATCTGGAGGGACTTTTAGATGTCCTCAGGTGAAATTTAAATACAATGTTAAAGAATATATCAATCAGGAAGAGAGAAGTTTTTCTCTTTTCAAATTGTAGACATTTTTTAAACCAGTTGTAATTTAGTGGCTAAAAGTTGTTCAAAGTTTTGTTTTTTGAAAAATCCAGACTCTGCTTCTAACTCTCATTAAAAAAATGGAGGTATTTAACAGCTTGTGGCAGATTCTAGATGTGAAAAATATAATTTGCTGTTCATTTTGTGAACTGAACTTTTAGACTGAACATTTTAAATAGGTTTCATTTGATTTACATAGTTTCCTGATGGACAGATAGCTTTAGACTAACCACTTAAACTACCACTTGGGGCTGTAATGCACACTCACAATTGGCTGCTGTGAACGACGATCAATATGTGTGACAGCCCCTTCATAGCTGATTGTTTTGACAGGGAACGCTGTTTCCTGTTTCATCTTCTTTTCATCTTCATCTTTTTTTTTTTTTTTTTACCTAACTATCTACACGACTGTTATAAAACAAATCAGACCCAGAAGGAAAAGGAAGAAGGGAAGGGGTCAGATCGAGAGGCTGCATGCTGTTTCCTTCAGATTGGCTTTGACTAAACTGTAAATATGTTTGATTTACAACAAGGCCTGCTCCGTCTGGTTGACCTCTTGGTTGACAGACAGACAGAAAAGGAGACAGACAGGCGATAAGGTCCTCATCCTGCCTGTGTCGCCCAGTTTTGTGGAGATTCAACTGTGAAAGTCTCCCTCAGATTGGCTCGTCTGCTGTCGTCAGAAGTCTATCTGTTGGGTGATAGTCGGATAGACACGCTGCATTTAGAAACCTCTCTCTCTCTCTCTCTCTTGCTCTCTCTATACTTCCTGTACCTGTTGCTCACCCCTCTTCCCCCCCTGTGATTGCCCCCCTCACCCACCCCCTTGCCCTTCGCCTTCTCGGCAGGATCTCAGCCTATTTCTCCCAGTCATGGTCCACTTGCTGCATGGAAAAGATTTAGCCGCCAATCCTTCTCTCAGATATGGCCAGAGCAGGGGAGGAGGACCGGGCTGAGCCGAGCCGAGCCGAGATAATAGTTAAAGGGCTACATCGGGTGATCGTGTCAGAAAATGAGGTGTTAAAGGTTCTGTGAGTCAGAACGGTGTCGAGGTGTGTGCCTCAGACGTTTGTGTTACACCAAACTCTGTTTAAATTCTGCTGTTTTAACACATTCAGCACATAGACTGCAACTTTATCACCAGTATTATTATTAAAACTACCCAAGTAGTACTATTACAAATAATACCAATCATGTCACTACTGCAGTAGTAACAGTATTATCAGCAGTAACATTAGTAATACCAGACCATTAGTGCACATGCTAATATTAGTATTAGTAAGATCAGTAGTCAGTAGTAGTACCCTGCTATGCAACAGTTGGTAGTAGTAATCCTGGTAGTATTACAGTATTATAAGGTGTAGTAGTAGTAGTATAACATTAGTATATATAAGAGTATTTGTCTTATTTGTAGAATAATACTCATAAAAGTGTTGTAACTGTTGTAGTAGTAGTAGTACTAGTGAAACCAGTGGTGGCAGTATTGGTTGCATATGGTTGTATCACCAGTGTTAGCAGCTGTAGTAGTAATACTGTAAAGAGTATTAAATGAAGTGGTGGTACCAATGTTACAGTAGTAGTAGTACCTTATTAAGGTACAAGTATTAGCAATAGCTGAAGAATAGCAGTCGTATTAATTGTAGAATAATACTGGTGGAGATATTGTCACTGTAGTATTAAAATAGTGGTTGTTGTGTAGAAATTGCTGAAGTCAAAGGTCAATGGTGAGGTCAGGAGGGAAGAAAGTGTTCAGGAGCCTCTGATGTCTTATGCTGTATTATTTATTGACGCTTGGCCAAGGAGAATTAGAGACACTCTCAAAGTACATCAGAAGTGCCTGAGTCGGTCTCACATTCTGCCCAACTCATCCTGGTGGATAGACTTTAAACCCCAAGATATCACCACAAATACTAAACGCCCAGAATTAGCCAAGGAGAATGTTTTTACCCATGCAGGTGTTATTGTCAGGTCATTCTAGTCTGGAGACACAGATGTCTGTTTACGCAGATTGGAACGTCAACAGCAAGCTATCTATTATGTCTATGAAGGCAGCAATAGGTCTCTTCGACCCTGGTCACTACAGTGTTGAGATAGACTGGCACCTACTGTTCTCAACCAAAGCCAAACAACTAATACTGCCGAGGACCTCAAGGCCCACACGTGACCTCGTGTAACCTAAGTATAGAAAAGTAAAAAGGATAGAAAATACCAGTACTTATATCACTAATACAGGAAAGAGTATTCAGATAAATAGCATTACCGATATTACAGTGCCAGTAGTAGAGATCTTATGGTAGTAGCAGTATGAGTAGCAGTGTATGTTAGTAATGCTTAGAAGCATTAACCTATAATCAATAAACTATCACTATTCATTTGGAGTATTAATACCAGTATTCTATAAACCACTTGTAAAGATGTTAGCAGTATTGTCAAGAGAAGTAGCGCATGTATCAGTCATTGTTGTTGTAGTACTATTGATAGTTACGGTGTTACCAGTTTTTACTGTAATAGTAGTACTTGTAGTAGTAGTAATCTTGTATTATCAGTATAAGTATTTTCAGCAGCAGTATTAACAGCAGTAGTATCCACGACTATTCATTCTCGTATCTTTGTCACCCGAGGGTCTCGTATACTTTGGTTGTGTACCTCAGGTGTGTACTTGTTTGACGTGAAAAGTGACGAGTGAGCTTCACAGAAAAGTTCCACGCTTTCTGATCTTCATACGTGGCCAGTAAAATGTGTAAAATGGGCATGGGCCTGTGTCAGATTGCCAGTTTCATAAAGTTACTAAAGACTAAGTTGATCTATCTTTTGGTCATACCATTGCTGCCACAACCCGCCTGAGCTCCAGGTGGTGGACACCAAAAACATTACAATGTGGACCACTTGTCCACAAACCAAAGTCTGCACCTGCAGGTCTGCCTGTGCAGCAAACCCAGTCCAAGACTGGCAGGGACCAAGGACAAGCTGTCGTGGTCATCGGTTATGTTAGTCCCCCTTTCCCCTGCCTGGCTTTAGCAGTAGTAGTACCACTAACAGTATCATCAGCCTGTGTGGTTTTTGTTTACAGTTTACAGGTTTTTAAGGTAGATCGACCACTGATCCTGTTAGCCAAACACTCAGTGTGTCTGACTGAAGCAGACATTTTATGGAGTCCTTTAATTATCAGCTCCACAGTTTTTACTGTGGCGGCGTGACTGCATTAGCCGGGATTGAAAACCAAACGGGGTGAAATGTATAAAGAGGCGTTTTACTGCCCAGTTAAACAGGCTGTGTGGATAAAAAAAACACAGGCTCGTTGGTGAGCTAATGATTTACACTGTGTTGTTCTCGTTGTTGGTAATTTACTAATTGGCTTAGTGTATAAACTCAAATGGAGAATAAAACCTAATTTGTTTGCTGCTGCTTAAGTGCTCTGCATAGGATGTAATTGAATGAAGGAGTTGATTATCCACCTCAGTTTGTAAAATCGTCTTCAGTCATTGGTTTATTGTGATGATTACTTCTTTCTCTGACATTTCATACGCATGAAACACTTCTGATAACAGACATTTGGTGTTTATTACTGTATTTATGGCAGCAGCGGTAATTCAATCACTGATTGTGCGTGATGACGAGCTAAATCTGTTGTTACGTGGCTTCAGACCAACGTTTAACTTTGACTGACACGAGAATTGGGGCTATCACTAACTGTACATGCAGAAGTTTGTCTGGAAATCCATCGATTCCCACGTTTACAGCCAGTTTTGGTCTCTATAGCTAGCCCTCAGATTCCACTGGGCACAGATGCATGTGGCCACTGGAGCTAATTGTTCTAGTCAATGTTTCAAACCTCACCAGCCCCGCCGCGGTCCATTACAGAGCAGCTTGAGCTGACAGGAAGTCAGACACAGAAATGACATTGATCCGTCAGTTTTCAAAATAAAACACCCTGTGCAAACTGTCAGTCATAAAACCAGACAAAAGGAAACAAATTAACTACATAGCATTTTTACACACAACAAACCAGGAAAAAGACCAAATCTGAACAAGTAAACAAAGTCTGCTGGGCTAAACACTTCTGAAACGCTCGCAGTGAGGTTTGAAGTCACATGGAGGACGGGTCATGCCATGATGTGACAGAGAGACGTGGTGGGGTTATAAATGGTTCGCACCCAGACTTTATTAAGTATAAATATTTAACTAAAATACACAAAACATGCACATCTCCGTGTGTCTGATTTTAAAAATTCCGATTAGTTTTTGTGGAATTTTCTGATCTTCAGGACGTCCCCTGGGATCAAGTTGTTTGAGTCCTTGAGGACAAATCACACACCAGAGCTGCTTCAGAGTCTGTCTCTTTGTCTTAGAAACACACACACACACACACACACACACACATATTGAAACACCTGTTCAGAAATACTACCTGTAGCTGAAACACACACACACACCGTCTGGTCTAAATTCTTAATCATTGCCGGACAAAAGACACCTCCCTCTCTCTCTCTTATCTTCTTGCTGTTCTTTCACTATGTCCCTCGCCCGGTCCCATTGTTCTGCCTGTGGCTATATAAACCTGTCCGGCTGACAGGGAACTCCCTCTGGAGAGCTGAGATCACAGATGCTCTGCTGATGGGATGTCCAGTTAGTTAGCACACTCACACACACACACACACACACACACTTTTACGTTTACGTATCACACGTGGACACACACAGACACACTTTGACCATCACGTCTTCATTCAAGGACGAGTGTCAGACGCCAACACACACACACACACGCACACACTCGGAGACACAGACAGGTCCATCTGGCCAGGAGAGGTGGTAATGTGTCTGCAGGTCAGGCAGGAGGCCAGCTGTGTTTGTTGGAAGCTTCAGTGAGTCCGCCAGGTCCTGCCATGATTAAGAACTCAGACTCGCCCTCGTGTACTGTGTGTGTGTGTGTGTGTGTGAGTGAAAGAGAGGGAATGAAAGGGAGAGATAATTAAAATGCCAAAAGATTTTTTGCTGCTGCTACAGACCGAGCCAGACAAAGAAATTAACTTGTTTGTTTACCGAAAGTACCAACTTCGTCTGAGTCTTAACAGGGACTTTGATTATCTTTAACAGTTCATTATTCAACTTTAATATGATTATATGTACGTTAAAGACACAGCTCACACAAAATAATGTGATCCTGACCTCTGGGATTTTTAATTGTGATGCCCACAGCAACATATATCTCCAGATGTCCCGGTTCTCAGGATGCCGTGAGGATGATCTTCTGGGCTCAGTCATGTCTCAAGGACTGGGATCCAACTCCAGATACAAATATATAACGCTACCTGGACTTGAAGAGCCACTTTCAAGTAATGGAGCTGCCTCCGTCGGTTAGTTTGTGAGTGTTAAAAGTCACCCAATAACACAAACAAGCTAATTGATCGAGGCAGCGGTAGACCAGCAACTTCTTCGTTCTGCGGAGCAAAATTCTTGTTTTTTCAAAGGAGTCTGGTGACTTACAGACCGGTCTAATAACGTCTGTTTCTGGTTAAACAAAAGGGATCTTACTCTTTAATGAAATGTCTATCTGTAGGATTCTTTGCATAATGTTGTCAGACACTTAGAAGAACAATCTGAGCCTGTCAGTAGTAAAGATGAACACTTTTAGTGGACGTACTTTACCCTGAAGGATTACACATAGCAGCCAGTTTCTCTCTCTCCATGCTGGTCCAATTTCAAAACTTGTTGTTCCCATTTGTCACGTTGACACAAAAACAGGTTCCAGGTTGAAAAATACCAAAGTTTCTGCCAGTATAAAATCAGTCTGCTGAGGTTCAAGCAGCTTGAAGCTACTTCACTGGAACCACAATGTGTTTTTCAGTTATCTCGAGCAACTACAGATGTGTACAGCCACAAAATCATCACAATTTATGGACTTTGCTGGAATCGTTTTCCTCAAAGTACCTTGAAGCCAACACGGTCAAGAAGCTCTAAAAGTCCACGTCCACTGGTGACTGAGCAAACCGCCCGCTGATCCAGTTTAAAGCTCAAAGCTCTGGTGCTGATGGTGAGTTGAAATACGTCTGTCTAACTGCACTACACTAAACCTACAGTTCAAAGTCCGCCCATTACCTTCCTGTATGTCCACGCTGACCCTGTGTGATCCCGCCTGGCCCTGTATTGAAACTCCTCTGGATCTCAGCTCTCTGGTTATAATTCCTCACACTCAGTCGTATCATAGCGAGCAGCTCTCTTCATGAAGACGCCCACACGCAGCCATTGTGAGTGTGAAAAGCTAAAAAGCTATTGAAGCTAATTGCGCCAACAAAAGAACAAGAAGTGTTTATGCAAATCCTCCTCTCATTCTGCCTCTCGCCTCCTTTCCATTCACTCCTCTCCCCCTCTCTTCTGTTTGCCTCCCACTTTAGCATTTTTAGTTGCTCCCTCTCCCCTCATTTCTTCCCAACACTAATTTCACTATTTTCTCTCCGCCTCATCCTCCTGCGTGTCTTTGCTTTTCTTCCTTCCTTCCCGATTCTTTCCTGTAGTCTTTTAAAAAAGTAGCAAAAAAATGAAATAACAGAGTACTTCTGAAACAAAACAAACAGCAACAAGGGAAGGACAGGTGTATATGATTTGTAGATTACTTCTATTTAGTTTTTGTTTGGAGGCCAAAAAACAGACCTGCAGTCAGTTGTCCAGTAATTAATTCAGCCAAACAGACCTGACAGTAAGTCAAACATCTTGTCTAATTGTCTCCCAGTCATCCATTTAGACGTTATATTCTCCAGTTTCAGAGTTAGATCCCACTGTGGTGAATATGTTCAGCTGTACACGTGTATTTGTTCTGATTACATTACTTATGATCAAAAACTAGCGAGTCGACAACTTTGCTAAGAGCCAAACATCAAGCAAGGTCAACAACACAAGACATAGCAGCCAGCTAATATTACTTACTAGTCCAACAGCAGTCAGCCCAGCTCGGCTCATTCTCTTCTTAGTTTCTCTTCTTAGTTGTCAACGTCCTCTTCAGTCTCTTCTCCTCTGCCATTATGTCTATAGAGGCTGCTGAGTCTGGTTACAGCTCCTCCTCTTCTTCCCAATAGTCTGTTTGAACTATGACCAACACTCCCCGGGTGCTTTGAGATCACAGTCCAGACAGCCCAGCTAACAAACTGAGCTAACATTAGCTAACAGCAGCTACAGGTGGCAGCAGTTTACTTCACTGTCCATCAGGAAACTCTGTAAATCACAGAGAGTTGAGGCGGAGCAGCTGGAGGACATCAGAGGGAAAAGCAGAAAACATTTTCTCCATAAAATATGATCCAGTCATGTTGAGTTCACACTACATACAAACACCTGAACAAAATCAAGCAGACTTAACATCTGGTCCTGTTGGGGAGCAATGCAACGAGCTCCAGCCAATGAGAGAAGACACAGACTCTGCTGTCATCTGCAGTCCTATCATGCATCTAGTCGATGGCGCACAATATTATAGTTTCTATCAGAATACATGTCGTCCTTGATGAATAGTTTACCTCCAACTCTCTCTGCAGAACAGATCATCCTCGCTGCCTTCATATTCCAATCCATTCTCTCACAGTCTTCTTCTCTTTCCTTGTTTTTTCACTGGATCACACAGCGCACTAACGACTTGGACCACTTGTTTCTTACAGACACTTCTTGTTTTCGTGACAAAATGTCGGTTTGGAGACTATACAGACTCGTCTGGGATTCCTCCTGGTGAACGATCCTGTCATGCGTGACCTCCCATCGCCGATAAGTCACACAGACTTCAAGATTTTGTAGTCAGTCACCGAGTAATTTAGTCTGTAATCTGGTCATCCAGTCATTAGTCAGAGAGACAGTCAGTCAGTTTGTAGTCAGCCAGTCAACTAGTCAGTCAGTATAATGCAGTTTTCTGTATCGGCTACTGGTATCTTTTTATGGGCTGCAATAGAACCACAATGCTGTCAATGTTATGAATGAGTCTGTGTGTGTGTGTGTGTGTGTGTGTGTGTGTGTGTGTGTGTGTGTTAGGAGACAATATGAATAGTGATTAGAGGGTCTGATAAGTGACACTTCCTCTCGGCGCAGGCTTTTATCGCCAACTCACACACACACACAGAAACAGAATGATATCTAGCTCTGGTCCCAGTTGCAATTTACAAGCCTGTAAAGGAGTGTGTGTGTGTGTGTGTGTGTTATCACATGGCTTTGGACCAATCAGCTCTTGTTTCCAAACACTTTCTTTCTTTCTTTCTTTCTTTCTTTCTTTCTTTCTTTCTTTCTTTCTTTCTTTCTTTCTTTCTTTCTTTTTGTTGGGTCTCTTCGGGATCTTGTGTTTTTTTGTTTTTGATGATTATTGACACCAGCAGCAACACCAACAATAACAACAACAACAACAACAACAGGAGGGGAAGTTTGGGAGGGAAAGACAGAGAGAGAGAGAGAGAAGGAGGGAGGGCGTGCTGTGAGCTGCATCCAGCATCAATTATTCAGCTCTCTGTTGCTTTGTACAAACAAGATCTCTGGCAGAGAGGACGACACACAAAGACACACACCGAGTGAGAGAGGAACTCTGGAAACCAGACAGAGGGATGGGAGTGTTGAGGCAGGACAGATTAGACTTAAAAGAGTGATTGAAAGACCGATATTAGGGTTATTATTATCATACATTGGCATAAAGCGTAAAAAATATGGCGCAAATGTTGAAAGCAACATTAGGAATCTGTATTTGTTGTGATTTGTCTCCTCCAGTTTCAGAGTTAGATCCCACTGTGGTAAATATGGACAGCTGTACACGTGTATTTGTTCTGATTACATTACTTATGATCAAAAACTAGCGAGTTGACAACTTTGCTAAGAGCCAAACATCAAGCAAGGTCAACAACACAAGACATAGCAGCCAGCTAATATTACCTACTAGTCCAACAGCAGTCAGTCCAGCTCGGCGTCTGTCTTTCAGCCTTTTATTTCACCAAGCTCTCACCAACCACTAAAAGTCAGTCCCACATTTACTCTTGTCCGGCAGCTTCTTGCTCACTCACTCTCTTCTTTTCTCTTCTTAGCTTCCTCCGTCAACGTCCTCTTCAGTCTCATCTCCTCTGTCATTATGTCCATAGAGGCTGCTGAGCCTGGTTATATTGTCTGCTTGCCCTGCTCCGGTTCTGGCACGACACTGCAACATCAGCATTCCCCCTTGCCCTGGGCCTGAAAACCTCCTCTTGTTTGCGGTGGTCCAGAATAACTTTGGACTTTAAGATGTTTTGCAGGAACGAGTCTTTAAACCTGTAAATGATTTGTTGCACTTCTGGTTCGATCATCTTATATATATTTTTTTTTTATTTTTATGTTTTGTTTTACGTCATAAAAAAAGTTGCAGTTTAATTTAGATGATAACATTACATACGTAACTTAAATTAACTCAGCACTGACTTACACAGGACAGAAAGAGCAGCCTGCCGAAAGTCCTATACCATCCACCTGTCGACCCCGACATCTTCCAGACGTGGACCGTCTCGCTCTGTGTCAGTCATGTGAAATGACACTGGTTTTATTGCCAGTACAGCTCAACAGACACTGACGTGAAATGACGTGAAAAGCAGAAGTGCAATGTGATGGGACCTGAAATAATCTAACACATTGGCATATTATTCATACGCCATTTGGTGGTACCGGGCTGCCCAATACCGTTCATTTGGACTCAGTGGAGGGCACTCTGATCTCTGTGTTCTGGGTTTTTTCCTGCAGTCGCAGCTCCATTCCATTGGCTCAGTACTTTTTCTTAAATTTAACATCTTTAAAATGATGTTCAGTTAACATAGAAGCCATATCCTTATCTATAATCCTTAAAGTGGGAATAGAACTGGTGAAACTTTTACTTTCCATGCAACCTCAAACCAAAACCACAAAGACAGATCTGAATCCTCCTGCAGCCCCTCATTTACCCGCTGAAACCACGAGAGCCACAAAAAAACACAAACACACATCTGTTGGGTGCCACCCTGTCAGCCTCTCTGGCTGTGATTGATCAAAGCAGGTTACAGAAACCTGGTGCTGAGGCCAGGCTGCAACACACACACACACACACACACACACACACACACACACACACACACACACACACACCGGTTGAGGTTGACTTCATATTTTATAAATGAGCTAAACACTAAGAAGAAGGCTGCTTCTCTCTCTTCTCCTTCTGATTTATTTTGATATTGAAGAAAAACACTAAACTGGAGGTCATCGTAGGTCCTACTGGCTCCAAGTAACTGGAACCAGGCCCAGGATCAGGTCGGGACGGGTCAGAAATCATATTATATTCTAATCAGGTCTGGTACAGTAGGATCCTGTTGGTGTTGGTGTCTGGTCCATCAGGATATTGGTTTCCATTGTTTTTGTCTTCAGTTTTTCTGATTCCAGTTGATTTTGAGGTAGACCCACCAGCTGCTCTAATTGGAGGAGGACAGTGACCAATATTACGTTCAGGTGATCGCCTCATCAGGAACTCATTAATGAGCTGTGCCTGTGTTGGCATTCAACATGTGGAATATACATGTGGAATTCACACACAGTGAAAGCAAGTCAACACTGTACACATGTAGTGACTGATTAAAAAATCTACAAGCTGATGCTTAAAAGAATCATGCAGCTCATATGAAGGGGAACTTCAGTCTGTCCTCTGCGTGTTCTTTTGAAAGGATGATTTATTAATGATTAGGCAGATGTTAACAGCAACATGTTCAGGTTTGTTGTTGCTCTTTAAATGACATTTTAACAGGTGTAGGTGGATCATGTTTCAGTGTTTTTATATACGTCTCAGTCTGCAGCTCCATCCTGAATACTAGAAACTAAATATTTCTTACTACTCTTCATACGACTCAAACATATACAAACAACAGAACACTGTGATTCGTTCACGATCAGTCGTCCAAAGAGGGAAAGAGTCAGGAAGACGGAGGGGTCGATATTTTTCAAACAAACTGAAGATTTTAAAAACAGTTTTGCTCAGAATCTGGTCAAAAATCAGCCGACTGTGGTTAATTAATTAACAGTTAATTGGTCAGTTTAATATCGAGAAATGAAACGAGAGTGGACGAGTGTGTTTGAAAGTGTGTTCTGGATGTTGGAAAGGTCTGCGTATATGCAGTATATGAGTGTGTGTGTGTGTGCGGGGGGTGTTGCAGGCCAAAGGTATGTTGTTCTGACTCTGTTGCCAAACTAATTAGTGCTGTAGAGCTCAGAGGCCTGTGGAGAGGTTACACCACACTGTGTGTGTGTGTGTGTGTGTGTGTGTGTGTGTGTGTGTGTGTGTGTGTGTGTGTGATATTCTGCCAAAACACCTCTTTGCTTCTCGTTCACACACACGCACACACCTCAAGTACATAAACACACACAGACATCCCTCTGTCAGGTCCTGACTCTGACTTGGCCTGCAATGCTAACATCTCGTTAGCCACAGGTCCACACTGCTGGTGTGTGTGTGTGTGTGTATTTGTGTGTTTGTGTTTGATTATATCATCCACAGCCTTGATTCGGGATGTGAAAATCATTTTATTTTAAACAAATTGTTTAATTTATCAACATTCATTAATAACTGAATAGTTTGACGTTTTGGTAAGAAGAATTCACAACTGGTGACAGGAGTCAAACAGCACAGGGCAGGGACACAGGAACAGTGCAGAAAATCCTGTTAATTTTCAAAATAAAACACCCAGTGCAGATCGTAAAAACAGACAAAAGAGAAACAATTCAACTATGTATCTGTAGCCGTCTTACTCATGGTAGAAGCACATAAATCTGAGCAAGTTAACAAAGTCTGGAGGGCAAAACACTGGGGATGTGAAGCCACGTGGAGAACAGACCAAAAATGTCGAGGCTACGACATAACAGAGCTTTGACTAGTGGAATTAAATCATGTTTGTGTGTTCAGTACAAAGCCATAGGAAGGACACACCAACAGTGGTGCTTCTACTTTATACTTTCACTGCACTGCAGTTTGGAGCAATCAGGAAATGTTCGCAAGCCATTTTTGTTTTGAATGTCCTGGAAGACAGAGACTCTGACGTCCTGCCAACATGAGGGTCACATCAGGACTGAAGAGAGAGAGAGGAAGTAAAGGTGGAAGAAGGATGTATGATAAGAAGACAATAGAAACAAATACAGGAAAATAAAGAGAGAGAGGAAGAGGAGAGAATGAAATGAGGGCCGGAAGGAGAAAAAAAGATGAAAATGGAAGAAGGGATGTAAGGAGAGAGGAGTTGTGAAGTTAGAAAAGGAAGGAGGTAGAAGGGAAGCAAAGTAAGGAAGGAAGGAAGGAACTAGGAGGAGAACTGAGGAGGATGATGGAGGTTGTCAGGGGAGGAAGACTCATTCACTGTCTGCTGGCTGTGAGCCAGAGAGGAGGAGAGAGAGTTGTCTCTTTGTTTGAAGGTTACAGGGGGACAAGTATGGAAAGAACAGAGTGAGGGAGGAGGTGATGGAGACCAGAGAGAGAGAGAGAGAGAGAAGAGGAGGAGGAGGAGGGTGAAGGATTGTAGTGAGAAAGAAAAAGAGAAGAAATGATAAAGACGAAAAGACGAGAGGAGAAAAAAAAAGGTTTCAAGTAATTTTGTGTCTCCAAGGTGGCAGCTTCTATACCATTAACACTGTGTGTGTGTGTGTGTGTGTGTGTGTGTGTGTGTGTGTGTGTGTGTGTGCACTCTCCTGCCAACTCTTTAACGAGGGACTGCTGCTAATTTCAGAGCTAATACTGAACTGTTCCACATCACTGAACCCAGAGAGGAGAAGGAGGAGGAAGGACGGATGGAGAGAAAAGGAGAGGAAGTGAGGACATAGGAGAGAAAGGGGGTATAGGAGAGGAGGAAAAGAGGAGAGGGCAACAGGAGGGAGGTAAGTAGAGGGGAGCAGAGGTATGGACAGGACAGAGAGAAGGGGCAGGACATTTTAGGAAAGGTGCAAAGAGGAGGAAGTACGGAACAGGAAAAGAGCAGAGGAGGATGGGGGATAGAGAGAAAGTAAAGGTAGAGGGAGAGGAGGTGAGAAGAGGTGAGGAGGAAAGAGAGGAAGCAAGGATGTGAGGAAAGAGAGGAGAAGAAAAGAAGTGAGGACATAAGAGAGAAAAAATGAGGAAAGTAAAGAAGAAGAGGAAGAGGACATGAAATGATGGAGGACAGAAAGAGGGCAAGAATAGAGGAGAGGTAAGGAAGTAAGGACATAGGATGGAAGTAGAGTGGATGAGGAGGAAAAGAGAGGAAGTTAAGCAGGAAAGGGGAGGAGGTGAGGAAAGGAAAGGAAAAGCGATAGAGGAGGAAGAAGAGAGGAGAGTAATTAAGGACACAGAAAGTGAAAGAAGGGAGAAAGGAAGGTGAAAGGAAGGGCATGGTGGAGAAGAAAGGACAGAGGAAAGGAAACAAATTAAGTAGGAGGGGATAGGAGAGACAGGAGGTGAGCAGAGGTAAGGAGATGAGGAACTTTAGGAAAGGAGAAGATGAAAGAGGAGGAAGTAAGGACATCGGAGAGGAGACAAGTGGTGAGAAAAAGTAGAGGAAAAATGAGGAAAAGAAGGAAAAGAACAGGACAGAAAGAGGTGAAGAATGGATAAGAGGCAAGGAAGTAAGGATGAATAAGTACAAAGGGAGAAGGAGAGGAAATAAAGGAGGAGGGGCAAAGGAAAGGAACAGAGGGGAAAAAAAGTAAATAAGGGAGAAAGTTGGGCACAGGAGGGGAGAAGCAAGGAAACAAATCAAGTACAAGATGAGAGGAAGGAGACATATGAGACAGGAGAGGGAAGAGAGGAAAGGAAAGAAAGTAAGGACACAGGAGTGAGGTGGAGGAATGAAATGAAGGAGGTAAAGTGAAAGAGGAAGGAGGAGGGGAAACTGGAAGAGCTCAGAGGAGGTGAAGGTGATTAAACTTTCTCGTGCAGCTGTCACCTCCTTCTCCTCTTCTTGCCTCCCTCTTTCATCATCCCTCCAGCTGCCCTTCAGCATGTGTGATCTGTCGTTCTCTATCAATCTGTCTTCATCGTTTTTTTTCCTTCGGTTTGTGACCTCCGACCTCTGACCTCCTGCTTCTGGGGTCATATTAACATTTTGTTCAGTCAAACTGCCTCAAAAAAGGCGACAGCACATCACTACAGTAATGACCTCCCCATTTTGTTCAGTGTTTCTGCAGGTTAACTGCAGGTTTACCAGATCCGAAAATTAATAACAGCTTTAGTTGAAGTGAATGAGTGTGTACATCTGCATGACACAAGCTGCCAGTTCGAAATCTGAAGCCAACCTGGAACAGCAGCAACAACAGCTGTGATGTGAGCACTGGTATTAGCTTGTTCGTTAGCTCTTTAGCTTTTAGATGCAGAGAAATATAACCTCAGACGGCAACCCAGTCACCAGACAACAACACAATCTTGCTTCCTTCTCTGGTGGGTGTTACACATGAGCACTGGGCAGGATGGACACATAGACATTTAAAGTCGCATCACCTCAACAAAGACATTTTTGTATTAATGTTAAGTTTAGATAATGTTAAGATATCTCAAACTAAGTCAACTTTGCATTATGAATGACATAATTAGTAGTCCTTCATTTCCATGTCATAGTTACGAAGGTGTAGTTCAGTCTTACGCACACCCCTTCAAATAAAGTGTTGCTGATTAAAGCTATAGTGTTAAAATCACATAAGTAGCCATTGTGGAATATCTCTTCTCCTGTGGCTAAAACATTCTTTACTTCAACAATAAAAACATCAGTAAAGAAACCTTTGGTTGCATAAATCTCCAGGCCTTTCACTCGGTTGTCATTTTAAACTAAAATATGATTTTGAAGCAGCACCAGTTTGATTTTACAGTATGATTTATGAATCCTGCAACCATCACCGTGTATTTGTTTTGTTTTTATTAATACTTACAGGATGGTGGCTCCCTGTAATTTGTTTTCCTGCGTTTTATTCATGTCGGATCATGTTGTTAGTGATTCATGTTACTATTCATCTTTACTAATTAATACCCTCAACTCATATCCATAAAATTCACATTATTACCCCGTAATGTTCATTATCATATTAGTCATACAAGCTTTGCTTGTTGCTTGTTGTGCATTAATTAATTTGTACATTAAAGTTTCCTTCCAAAGTAGATAAGTGTTGTTATGAAATGAAATGAAATGACAAAATGTCTGGAAGCAAAAATATACATTACAAATATTCACTGAATACAGTGAATTATGTTTAAATGGCAGTGGCTTAAATTTTTATTAGGTTGACTAAATTACGAAGTTACACTTTGCATCTTTCAGGTTTTAGAGCCACAAATAGATTTTCTGTAAATATAATGATTATTATTTATTTAACATATGTACCGTGTAAAATCACCCCGTGTATGAGAGCAAACGTCCTTCTTAAAACCCTAAAATCATTTAAAGGTTTCATCACAATGATCAACCCACAAACAGATATTTTTCAAACAAACATGAGCTAAATGACAAGCGGTTCAAACAAACCAAACCAAAACCAATTTATTTTAAAAAAAGATGATAAACACATGATCTTGGTCATGAAAGAAGGCAAACAGAAAAGGAGCACGCAAAATAACCTAAAGAAATGCAGCATGTCAGAAGTGTTATTTCTAAAACAAACACATAAACAATATTTATATAGTCATGAATAATGTGATGGTGAAATATGAAAGTAAGTATGTTGCATGAAATTCTATTAGTTTTAACACCTCCAGTAAATCATATAAAACAGCATACGAGTGAAAAATGGTCTCATGGAAAAAGATTTTATAGTTTTACCTTCGTTTTAATGGATTTTCCACACTTCATATATCTTTGTTCTGAGTCAACCAGATGTAAATATTTTTCATTTTCTTCTCCAACTCAGTGAAAATATAAAGTCCTCATGGTGTGTGTGTGTGTGTGTGTGTGTGTGTGTGTGTGTGTGCAGCTAACAGGATTGCAGCTAACAGGATAAAGGCAGCTGTAACACCGCTGAGGCTGTCGACATGTTTTTTTTTTTTTTTTTCCACTCTGTGAATGATGTGTTTGTGTATGTGTGTTGCTGCATACTTTGGCCCCGCCTCAAGCCGTGATGTCATAATTTTGCTGATGTAACATGTGGCATCGGTCCAACACGTGGATGTGACGACATTTTTTTTGTTCACAGCTTAGCAGGGGAGTCTGAAACGGTGTGTGTCGTTGCTCTTTAATATTTTACTTTTGTTGTTATATGAGTAGAAGTGATGCGAGTCAGAACGTCAAACCAAAAGTGATATTTTTGCTTTCAGGACTGGAAGCAAGGTGAAGTTAAAGGTATGATGAAGGGAGAAACAACAAATTTAACTTGAAATGAATGGCGTCTCTGTCATTCATACGTCTGTTCTCACACTATGTAACTTTGGGCTCCGGGTCGGGAGAAGTACGTAACGCTTTACGGCACTAAGTCACACACCACCAACTATTTGACTGATTTTGGTGAAACTGGATCATATTTATAAACTATAATAATACTGCCAACTGTAGCTGCTGTTAGCTAATGTTAGCTCAGTTTGTTAGTAAGCTCAGAGCACCAGGGGAGTGTTAGTGTTTGTACCTCAGGTGTTTTGGACCACCGGGAAGAAGAAGAGGAGGTTTACAGGCCCGGGACGCAGAGGAATGCTGACGGGCAGAGGAGAGAGCGAGCAAGAAGCCGCTGGACAAGAGTAAATATGGGACTGACTTTTAGTGGTTGGTGAGAGCTTGGTGAAATAAAAAGCTGAAAGACAGACACCGAGCTGGGCTGACTGCTGTTGGACTAGTAAGTAATATTAGCTGGCTGCTATGTCTTGTGTTGTTGACCTTGTTGATGTTTGGCTGTTAGCAAAGTTGTCGACTCGCTAGTTTTTGATCATAAGTAATGTAATCAGAACAAATACACGTGTACAGCTGTCCATATTTACCACAGTGGGATCTAACTCTGAAACTGGAGGAGACAAATCACAACAAATACCTGTTTCAACTTAATGTTGGTTTAATTGCCTTGGAAAAAGATTGTAAGAAAGCTGTCACAAACGGTTTAGACATCACCATTCTGTTAAATCAGTCATATTTATTGATATATTGACATATGTATTGATATAAAACAGTGTGTACCTGAAGCTGTGTGTGTGTTAGTTTAGTAGTCAGCCTGCTTGCTGTCATGCTCGGGTTGATTCTAAAGCAGCGTGGCAGGCTGAGATTGGTAAAACAGATAGATAGGGTGAATGCGTCCAAACACCGCGGGACATTTTTCTAAAATGTCTCAATAAGACAGAGAAAAAAAAAATCTGATATAGATCCTTCCTCTGTGCCACAGAGCTCCATCTTTGTCCAAGAAACATTAAAATCACATCAATGAGCCACACTCTTTCATTAGTATGAACACACACTGTAGTGTATTTAAACAACGTCCTGCTGCCACAAATATTCACTGCAGATTAATCCGCCACTGGAAATAGTCCTGAACAAATGCACTATAAACTTTTTTTCTGTCTAGAAATCATTCCTCCTTTACATGCTGCTGCTAAAACCCCAGGTTGTTGAGAAAAAAAAAAACGTAAAAAAAAAAAAAAAAAAAATATATAATATTAAACATCTTCAATCAAGTGCTGATGAAGTAAAGCTATTACAGACAATTATTGTCATTTCACACAAATTTATATGTAATCAAAGAAAGCAAGTAAGTAAAGTATATATAAGGTTATTTTATGTAAAATTAACGAGAAATAAGTGTAATTCGTCAGTAGTCCCATGATACTTAAGATAACAGTTAATGTCTTTAATTTTACAGAGTTTTGAATGTGATTTTAGGAAAACTGAATACTACTATAATTTTTTTTTATAGTAGGTTTTATTGTGTTTTACTTCCTTTGTTTGATTACAGGACACAACTCATATAATGGCACGCAAAGGGACACTTCAAAAGCACGTGATTTAGGATCCTACAAGTGTCGGTGTTCACAAAACTCTTCTTGAATAACAGATTTAAGTCAGTCATTGCAGCCAATATTGGCAGCAAGTCTTTCTTCTGACATCAGAGTAAAAGCCCTGATATCCAGTAAAACCACAAAAAGACACTAAAACTGGACAGATTTATCTCAGTCACTGCTTTAAAGGCTGCATTTCTGAAGTTTTTTAATGATATTTGTTTTATTTCCCTGATTTTGTTTCATGTTTTTGCTTGTGTATCTCCTGCTTCCACCTACAAGTGTCTTCTTGCACTCGCCAGGCTGATTCCACCTGTAGTTCCTCGTCTTTCCCCTCTCTGTTTCATCTCTCCTAATCCTTCTCTCTCTCTCTCTCTCTCTCTCTCTGTCTCTCTGTCTCTCTCTCTCAGTAGGATGGAGGGACTTACCAGCAGCTCTCTGTTGGAGTTCACACTGATCCCTCCATCACTACAATCCTATTGGAGGATGATTAGCCTCGTAATGATGCTGGGTGTGTGTGTTAAGCAGCAGGAGGTGCAGTGTATCCACACACTCCTTCATATTCTATTTGCTGTCACTGCTACAGAGCAATGCTTCGTTTTCTGTTTTTTTATTTTACACACCTAAAACATCACATCATCTCTCCGTGAGCTTGTTTAAATATTACTGGAGTAATATTTATATGTCGAGGCTACATGGGTTGATGTTCTGTGTGAGCACCATATTTCTGGTCAAACCACACAGTGTTTTGGGCTACTGAGGTGGTTTTCTTGCCGGGTTTGACTCCGGACATCCTGGGACGGAGTGAGTTCAGGTAGTCTTTCCATCATAAAATCTGTAAATCACCTCTGTAGTGTAACGTTGTTGTTTGTTGGTCTCAGAGGCTGTGCTTGAACCTGGTCTGGTTTGACTGCCGTCCCCGGTTCTGTTGCCCGCTGAACCAGGAACAGCAGATTCAGTTAATTAACGGTTAGCTACTTTAGCAAGTGGAGGTGTGACAGAAACAAACCAAGTCACTCCCCTCCCCTCACCCTTTCTCTCTCTCCCTCCCTCTCTCTCTCCCTGTCTCTCGCTCTCTAACCCCCCTCTCTCACCCTCCCTCTTCATCCCACCCCCCCACTCTCTCTCTCTCTCTCTCCCCCCTCTCTCTCTCAGTAGGTAGATTGGTTTTGGCACACCGTCCTCTGATCGGTGAACACACACACACTCGTAGCAAGCGGCGGTGTCATCGCCATGGCGATGTCAGCAGGCGGGGCTTAATCTAAAGTGACACTTGTTCTCTGCCTTCCTTTCCCATCGCCATGGAAGCAATTACCCTCCTCCTGAAGGGCCTTTTGTCTGAGTGTGTGTGTGTGTGTGTGTGTGTGTGTGTGTGTGTTCTCGTCCTCTCCGGAGTTGACGGGGTGGAACCTCGGCTCCGGGTCACCTGATTGGCTGAATTGAAAGATGGGGGGGCGGGGGATGGAGAGCATCCAGAGGAGGACAGAGGGAGAGCAAGATTAAAAAGAAGAGAGGGATGAGGAGGAGAGAGAGTTTTCATCTTTCTTCCTCTCTTTTATCTGAATTCGATTTCTAAACTTTTACATTGTAGGGAAACGATTGTAAATATCATTCAGCTGGATTAAAAGAGGAGTTAGTGGTCCGAAGGGGCCCGGTGTGAACCACCTCAGGGTCCTCATGACCAAACCAGATAATTCCTTTTTTATTGATGCCACTTTGCAGTGTCTGGATACAAACTATTAAATATACAGCAGTGTAGAAAAGAAGTCACACAATTAAAGACAAACAACGACGAATAAAAAGTCTTTGGACTCCTCAGTGCAGCAAGCATTAATAAGCAACATAAATCAAACAGAGTGACGCTTCTTATACAGTAAAGATAAAGCAGACAACACATTCTGTACAATACAGGAACATTAACACTGCAGCAGCTTCACAAACACACTTTATTCTCCATGAACGGTCGGACAGGGAGGGATTATCGCAGACATTGATTGGTTTTTACTGTAGCAAGTGTGCGTTACATCCCCACCGCTATTCACATATCCTGTATACAGTCTGTAGTTGAGTTTAGGCAACATACTGGCACCAAGCGGCAATTTCCGTTGCTGGGAAATGAAGCCAATGCAGAAGTCCTAAAAACACTTGAGGCAGGCTGCAGAAGTGAGTCAACCTCCATAAATGGCTGAATTAAAATGTTTACAGCCTGGTTCAGGCAACGGTTTGGTCTCTATAGATAATTGCATATTTTCGGCTTCAAAACAGGGTTTCAGAAGCATGTGGGTGACGTCACTCAGGCTCTCTTCATTCTTTATACTGTCATTGAGAACTCAGAGCTAACCCTGCTCCAATAGTCTAAAGTCTACTTTAGAATGCAACACCTCCTTTAGCTTGAAGTCAGCACCTCCTTTAGCCTGGAGCCAACAGCTCCTATAGCCTGGGGCTAACACCTCCTTTAGCCTAGCACCAACACCTCCTTTAGCCTGGAGTCAACACCTCCTTTAGCCTGGAGCCAACAGCTCCTTTAGCCTGGAGTCAACACCTCCTTTAGCCTGGGGCTAACACCTCCTTTAGCCTAGCACCAACACCTCCTTTAGCCTGGAGTCAACAGCTCCTTTAGCCTGGAGTCAACAGCTCCTTTAGCGTTGGGCTAACAGCTCCTTTAGCCTGGAGTTAGGGAGGTTCTAAGAATGCTTTTAGCCCTGCAGTTAATGTTTAGCCTAAGGAAAGCCCAACAGATGCCCTTCTTACTTGGGTTGAGGTATAATAATGCAAACGCTGTAGTGACTCATTAACTTTATCGTTGTACATTTTCGGTCTGTTCACAATCTACTAATGAGGACTTGACGGGTCGCGGTTGTACCCTTGGAAGTCTGCCATTAAATCAGAATTATCTGAGGCGCTTTACGAGTGATCACTTTGGATTAATGATTGCTGAACTGAACTCTCTCCCGGCTCTCTATTTATGTCCTTCCTGAACAAATATAAACACTTTTGATTTCAGGATCACATTGGTGTCACTCTGTGAATGATTTCTTGATAAATGCAGAATTTAATCTGTTCCTAAATCCTCTCTATACTTTTCTTTTTTTCTTTTTTCTTCCTATTTCTCACAGACTCACACCATCTTTTCCTCCCTCTCTGTTTAATATCTTCTTTCATTCTTTGCCTTTTTCACCTCCGCACACTCGCTAACACACATTTTATATCTGAGCTTCCATCTTAACCAGATTCACATCTGTACTTTGCTTAAGTTTAAACTGTGTGTGTTTATGTATGCAAAGAGAGAGATTTCTATCAGTTGTTAAGGGCCTCAAACTCCACACATTGTAAAGTTTGTGTGTGTGTGTGTGTGTGTGTGTGTGTGTGTGATGGCTATCAGCGGTCAGGACCTCAAACCTCCCCAGATTTCCCCGTCGGCCACCGTGCAGCGTTCCTCTGAGTTTTATCTCCTGCCTTCATCTCTCTCTCTTCATATTGCTCGCCGTGTTTCTCTTTATCTCATCGAAGGCGTTCCTGCATGGATTTTATTTTTTTTTAAATAATCTTCCTCTCGGTTTGGCCTCTGCGGATGGATGAGCTGATCATGTAAACAGATACTCTGATATCTGGACAGGACAGAAAAATTAAGCGGAGAGTTTATTCCAAAATATAAATAGAACAAAAAATTGACTTCTGTTCAAAGGAAATGAGGCGGGAGTGAAAGTAAATATGCTTTAGTCTCTGAGGAGTGTAAGTACACAATCAAACCTCAGTAGAGTTTCAGGAGATTTTCAGGTTGCTGCCTGAAAAGATCAGAAATGTGAATTTGTCTTGAGTGATTCAGGTTGGTTCAGTGTCTCTGAAAGCTGCCAGGATGGCTTGAAAGTCAGCAGATATGTTAGTGAGAGGAAGATTATAGCAGTTTGAAGTCAAAATAATGTTAAAAACAATCAAATTCAAGTGAATTCTTGGCTACAAGCTTCCCATCTTGGACTGATGTTTGTATTCTGACTATATGATCAGCTATTTTAAGTATTTAAAGTTGAATATGAGACATTAATTTGAAAATCAAAGCTATTTGAGGTCTGGCTGCATTCACATGAAGGCCATCTGTCACAACCTCCTCGTGGTGAATGGTAGCGGACCCAAAATGCAAACCAGAGACCAGAATCAATAAAACATTTTACCAGGAATCTAGACCTCAGACAGTATAAGGAATGGACGATATAGAGCCGTTTTGATCAAAACTTGTCAAATCAATCTACCATGTTGGTTGTCCTCCCTCTTCTACCTCCCGACGTGGTTCATCTGTGGACTTGAGAGGCACCAAATGACACCTAGTTGCTAAAACGAGCCATCTGTAACAGCACCCACCTGTCAATCAAAGTGTCCACACTATTAATTCTGAATAACTTTAAGCCTTAATATAATTTGAACAGGTGAGTTGTATATAAATTCACCCTCAGTACAGTTGTCATGTACGGGGAAATTAGCTATAGAGACCAAAACTGTTTCTTGTACCAGGCTGTAAACATGTTTATTTCTGCTGTGAAGTTGGACATTTTAACATGGGGACTTATGGAGACTGACTCACTTCTGGAACCAGCCTCAAGTGGACGTCTTCTGCATTGGCTTCAAACAAAAAGACAAAGAAGACAAAACCATAAAGAAAAACTGATCAGATTTACAGAGGAAACCTGATGGAATCCCACCAAATAAAATCATAGATATCAACATACTGATGTATATTTCTGGTTCTGGTTATTGATGACAACTTAAACTCATCTTCAATGCAAAGATCAGGACATGATTTAATGTGTTTTGATTCACTGGGAATGATTTTAAAATGTCTGGGCTGTATTGTAGCTAGATGGAGCCCACCAAACAGACAGTCAGTGAAGACAGTGTGTGAAGAGCTTAGTCAGTAAATCCTCACCCGTCACATGACTGATGGTCAGTTTGACCTCCAATTGACCTAGAAGTTAAACCTCGACCACCTAGTGACCTTCCCAGCATGCTCTCTTCCTACAAATAGTCACACACACACACACACACACACACATGCATGTAGAGAAACACACATATCTCTTCCTTTCAGCTGACAAGCTCTTTAAAAAGCCATCGACCCACCTCGCTGAACTTTACGACATCACACACACACACACACGTACACACACCCGCACACACACACATCTCGCCCGCCGTGACAAGCTCTTTAAAACACCATCAAGTCACCCGGCTGAACTTTACGACACGGTTTCATTTCATGTTTATAAGACCCAAACACACACACACACCGACACACACAGATCACAACAAGTGTTGCATTTACCTACTCAGCCGGTACATGATAAATATGTCTGTTCGAGTCAAGGTCAAACACACCTCTGTGTCCACTCACACACACACACAGCAGACAGACATGAAGACGTATTTGTCGTCCATCAACATAATGCTTTCCAAGTTTGCGGAGCAAATAAATTCCGTCTGGCCGGCTGCTGTTCATCTCCCAGCAGCCATCACTGCACACGTCATCCACTGAGACGTGTTGAAATGTGATTTGAAATCAAAACTCTAAATCGTCCTCTGTCCTCCAGTATCTGGACCAACACTGACACAAAGTCATGTTTTCAGTATTTTCAGGTATTCTTCATGATATTTTAGAGTTTGTCATTTCCTGATAAACGTGTTGATGATGTCATCCTGCACTCGGGGGTGTGTACTAATTTTACATCCAATCAAACACTTTCTCTCTTCTGACGCCGCCGGAGCGGAGTGCTTCCTGTTTGATACAGTCTATGAGTGATTGTGAGAGCTGCTACAGTCACCTATGGCTGGGCCTCACTGCTTACTGTACAAAAACACAACTGCTAACTGTTGTTAGCTTCGGTTAGCCGTGCAGCTAACTGAACTGACTTAGCCCCGGGATGTCAGGAGCCAAACCCAGCAGGAAAACCACCTCAGTAGACTGTATTCAATGCCAGTCACCGCCGGTTTCAGAGGTTGTGTTCAGTCCTGGGTCTGACTATATTCACTAGGAGGTAGATGTTTACACCAGCTCGCTATTGCCTACTGTAAACGCCAATCAGTATCCATTGATATCCTTCCTATCTGACTATCAACATAACTGTAGAAGTATTGATAAGACGTCTATATGGCATGAGTAAACCCCTGTGGAGACGACCCCACAACACTAGATGTTAATTAGCTGAAGCTCGAGGGCAACAACACGTGGAAGGTTTACAGATTTCACCTCTACGATTCAGAACAAAGAAGTTCAGGAAGTAAAAAAATCAATTAAATATAAGTTTGACACTCTGTGCCTCTCCTCCCTCCTCATCCGTTTCCCTCTCCTCTCTCCTTCTCATTTAGTGTTTGTTCTCTCTGATAAATAAACAACAAACAGTATGAAAATGATATTCTTTGCCGGATGACAGCCATTTTTCATCTCTAGCCCTAAACAACTCATCCTCCTCCTCCTCCTCCTCCTCTAAAGTGTTTGTCCGCTATCCCTCCATCTCATCCCTCTCCTTCTCTTTGCGCCCCCCTCTCCCCCTTTTTATCCCTCCAACACTTTTTCTCTCGCATTTTTTTTTTTTTTTTTTTTTTTGCTCCGGCAAAAATTAATCACCTGTCTTTATGTGTGTGTGTGTGTGTGGCCGGCAGGAAGCCCACAGAGGTTTTTAGCAGCTGATTTATTGCCGAGTTAATTCATAACGGCGTCCGATGATGATGAGAGGCCGCAGGAAAGTATGGTCGTCACTGTTGTTGTTGAAGGGTGAAAGAGAGCGAGAGAGGGAGAATAAACAGAGCAGCTCTTTGATATAAAGTAATAGAGTGGAAAGTGATGGAGAGGACGGAGGAAAAGAGGAAGTAATGGAATAAAGGAAAGGACACACTCAGGTACTTCGGTTGAAACTGAGGTAATACAGTAAAAGAGGGGAGGGTGGTCGTGTCTGCTGGCGAAGTTCTTCAGAATTTTGGTCTGAAGGAAGATCTACAAACATCATTCCTTAGTGTCCCGTGTTCACCTTCTCCTAACCTTGGAGTGAAGCTCTCCTGGCACAGACATGAAGACCTGATCTGATCCGTAGATCATCAGGTAACCTCATGAGCAGCCTGTCCGACAGTGTCGCCATCTCGTCATACTGTTTCCACTACACGCTTACATAGCAACTTATGTTAAAAAGACACTGATGATGTCAACACTGACAATGTTGAACACTGTAATATTTAAAATACCATGTCCAAGTTGAGTTTCAAGTCATTTATTATCTGTCAAGTCATCTAAACGACAGTCAAGTCAACTCGAGTCTAAGTCACAATGACTCTGAAAGAGATTATGATTATGATTAAGATTTAGGTAATATTAAATTAAATATTAAAGGACAAAAAGATCTCACCAAAAAGTCAATTTAGTCCTTGTCCTGATCTTTCTCAGCAGATTGAGCTTTCCTGGTTGTCGTTGAATTGCAGATGATCAGATTTTCTGATCATTAAGGACTTCTCCTCCATGTTGGCTCAAAATCTGATGTTGAAACTTTATTAAATTTAAATCAGAGAACAAAAAAGTGTGCTTGAATAATGCTGCATGACCCTTGAACTCTTGCGTACTCTAGTCTGGGTGATTGACATAGTGCTGTTGAACAGTCGATTGATTCATCATTCTAACAAATACAAGGATGGAGAAGTATTCCGGAGTTGTGATTTGGAGGAGATCATCCAGAGGTTGACAGAGTTTGAACACTTTTGGTTCAGTTTACTTACATTCAAGGGATTGAAAGTCAAGATTTTTGGGTTTTGCTGCATTTCATTTGATCATTCTTTTTCAACTTTGTTTCTGATCGCTGGATCACTCAACTTTACGTATTTTTCTGATGCTGTCATAGATTTAAGAACAATGTATGTATGGACTGAAGTTGATGGTGCATTATTGTTTTGTTTTGTTGTTTTTTAACTTTCTTTTGCTCTACTGACACATGAAGTTTTGTCTCGTGCAATCAGAAGTCACCATGTCTGTCACACTCAGATGTCTTATATTCTTTTCTTTGCCCTCCGTCCAGGTTGCAGGCTCTGAGGAAGGAGAAGTCACGAGACGCGGCACGATCGCGGCGGGGAAAGGAGAACTTTGAGTTTTATGAGCTGGCAAAGATGCTGCCACTGCCGGGCGCCATCACCAGCCAGCTGGACAAGGCCTCCATCATCCGGCTCACCATCAGCTACCTGAAGATGAGGGATTTCGCCAACCAGGGAGACCCGCCATGGAACCTGCGCATGGAGGGGCCACCGCCCAACACCTCCGTCAAAGGTAGGATGGACATGGACATGGCTGGAGGACAGGGTTTGACTGTAAACTGTTGTATGCGGCTCTGTGTAGCTCCAGGAATGAGTTCTTTAGGGTTGAACAGCAGGAAAACAACAAAAGGACAACAAGAAACCTTTTTAATTATTTCGTTTTTCAGTATTTCTTATCAGAAGCTTTTATATTGGGTGGTGCATGGTCCAGTAAAAGTAGCTTTGCCCTTTTTCTTGTTGGCTCTTGGTTTGTTTTTTTGCTTTATCTTTTTCTCCATGATTTAAAACAAAAAGGCCACATCTGGGAAGCTTATTCCAGAACATTTTCCTTCTGAAGACACAAATCCTACTGAAAACGGTACACAGAACTGACTTTCTAAGATAAAGAAATATTGCATCTTGCAGCTTAAAAGCTTCACTGCTGAACTTTATTGACCATGTTCTTAAGTCAGCCAAAAACTTCCTTTGGTATGTCAGTATTCAACAGCTTGATGCGTAGGTGGTTTCAACAAGGATGTGCAACAAAACACCAAATTGCTAAATACTACTGATGAATACTGCTGCTTCATCAGTAGTCCTACCCTTCAAAATGACGCTGTAGGTACCCCTCCAGAGTATTTTGGCTTATGGCTCAGTGACTTTTGGTTTGACACAGGACATGAACAGTTGCCTTGAAGTTGTCTTGTGTTTGCTTGACTCAAGCATCCATCCTAACCTCCTCTAAACATTGACTCTCTCACTCTATATGACGGCTCCTAACTTCAACAGCACATCAAACCAATAAGCTTGACAGTCACTTCCAGAAATGATGCTTGATGGGTAACTACAGTGTCACGGCTTGATGTGTAGGGCCACTGACCAATTGTCGGTATTTGACGAATTGGGAATGAGAACAGGTTGGTGCATTAGACTGACATTTTGGACATCACCACAAGCCTTTTTCAATGTTGCTGAGATGTGTTTTACTTTATCAGATAGATTTATTAGATCAACAAGTTTCGGTAAGTTTGCAAGACTGCCAGTGAAGTCGTAAAATGTACCCTGGCTTGATTGGTCAGGTCACAGTGGATGCTTTCCTTGAATCTGAGCTCTGTAGTCGCTGTCGGTGTATTCAGATTGAACAGAGAAAGTTTTATCATCCTGTATCTTTTAACTTGGTCTCCTTACACCTTTCCAATCACTTTGTATACAGTCATGACCCATTTTTGGTTCAAAAATATAAATATAATAGCTTTAAACCATCAGTGCTTAATAATATTTTAGAGATGACAGATTTCCATGATTTCTGACCCAAATGACCTCAAGTTGACTTTCTTTTTTCAGTTACTCTCATTGTAAACCAAACTATAACAACAGCATTAGCTTCTTATTTAGCTTTCATGTAATCTTATCTTTGTGTCTTCAAACAAACCTTTTTATTCTCATGGATCTGAACATACAAACAAAGGCATATCGGGCCGACGATGAGCAGCGCCTGCAGTGACTGTCTGGCCCTTTAAACTGCTATCAAACAACATGGAAAAGCTGCAGAAACACACACACACACACACGGTCACACACACACAGACGGCTAGCTTCTGCGCTAAGTGATTTTCTGTGAAGGGAACATTAAGCTTTGATGAATTTCTGCCTGGAGTACCAGAGTATACACAGCACTTGTGAATCTAAGTGGAATTTGCCTTTGAAATGGGCCCTTTGTGCGACGCACTTAGAGGAGAAGAGGAGCGCTCGCTTTTAAAAGGGACGTTTGGGCTCGTAGGAATGACCCAAAGATGAAAGCAAATTGCCTGAAATTTCTGGTGGTGTGTGTGTGTTTAAGCGTGTGTGTGTGTGTGTAAGAGCTAGAAACGGGATATTTACCTGTATGCAGAGCTGTAATGTGCACAGGAACAAGACTGTGTGGGAATGTGTTGATAAAAGTGAATGTTTGGCTGTGAAGGTGTGTATCCGTATGTGTGTGCATTTCTACACATGAGCATGCCTCTTTGTGTGTCTGTGTGCATGTGTGTTTTGTGTGTGTGGTTGCACATACCCTCGCAACATAACAGCAGATGGCATCATTGTCGTCAGCGCTTTGAAGAGGCACATGCATTTTAATGAACAGAACAGAAATGTATACACTGAATTAGTGTGTGTGTGTTTGAGCATGTGTGTGTGTGTGTGTGTGTTTCCTCTGACACAGTCCTACATCCTGTCAATGAGGATCTTTTACACCCAGTCGTACCAACACACACCACCGACCTCTTTCTTCGATGAAATCTAGAAATCTGAAATTTTGGAAATCTTTATTGATGAGTAATATGCAGGTGACCGTTAACTAGCATGTTTAACAAACACACTTTCAAACATGGGAGAGGGTTTAAACACAATCTCTGTGTTGATATCTGAATAAGTATTACATTAGAAAAGTTTGATGGAAATGTTTTCAGTGTTTTCAGGTGTTCTTCAGGATATTTTACAGTTTGTCATTTCCTGATAAATCATAAAAACTTGTTAATGACTCATCCTGCACTTGGGGGCGTGTACTAATTTTACATCCAATCAAACACTTTCTCTCTTCTGACGCCGCCGGAGTGGAGTGCTTCCTGTTTGATACAGTCTATGAGTGATTGTGAGGGCTGCTACAGTCATCTATGGCCGGGCCTCACCGCTTACTGTACAAAAGCACAATTTTATAACTTTATTCAGTGATTTTTGGATCAGATTATTTTTTCCCTCTGATGTCCTCCAGCTGCTCAGCTTCAACTCTTCCTGATAGACATATAGCTTTAGACTAACCACTTGCTAAAGTAGCTAACCGCTAATTAACTAAGCTAAGGTGCCGAACCAAACACAGCCTCTGAGACCAGCGGAGAATAACGTTACACTACTGAGGTGATTTACTTTATGATGGAAAGATTGATAAGTAGTGAACAGCTAACGGATGTCAGGAGCCAAACCCGGCAAGAAAACCACCTCAGTAGACTGTATTCACTGACAGACTGACCAGCACTGGTTTCAGAGGTGCTGTTCAGTGTGTGTTCACTGGAAGGTAGATGCTAACTCATAGCGCTAGCTTCAATGCATAGCAGTGGGGGTGTAACACACGCTCACTATTGGCTACTGTAAATACCAATCAGTATCTGCAACAAGTCCCTCCCTATCTGACTGTCTTTACAGGAAACACGTCAAAGAGAGCAGGTAAACAGCATTCTGCTTCCTGTTTCATGGGGACTTCAGACTGCCTGATAGATGTTTGTGTAACAACTTTATAAGGTGATAACACGTCATGTGTTTACAGCTTGTTTCCGCCCTCAAGGGGCCAAATATATGTATTATTGCTGCTTTAATAAATTAATTCTTTATCTGCCGAATGTCAACACCAACTGGAGCAGACCTGGTCCCAAACATTGAGATGTTTCACACTTAATTAAGAAGAATTCAGTCTAATGGACAGACGTTTGTGTTTCCTGTTGAAGACAGTTCAACAAAAATCATTAACAACATCAAACTCACTCCAACCTGAGTAAAAGAGATAAACTTCTTCTTCTGTGGTTTTCAAGTCAGTCTCTGCACCGACAGACAACATGACAAAACATGAAGATGACACAAAATAACAAGAGCAGAACAAAACACACTCACACAGCAAGGTGAAGCCAGTCTCACCTTGTATATGAATGTCACGTGCACACACACACACACACACACACACACAGAATGTAATCAGTTTGTCCCTTCTACCTTCACACACACACACGAAAACACACAGAACACATACAGTACATACACACACTCTGCTCAGGGCTGTGTGTTTTACTGTGTGTGTGCGTGTGTGTGTGTGTGTGTGTTGTCATCTTCTCTCTTTCTTATTGACTGACTCTAATAAATGAATATCCTCCTCCAGAACACAGTGTGTGTGTTACCATGTGTGTTGTTGTGTGCCTGTGTGCATTGCCATGTGTCTGTGTGTGTATATGCATGTGTGTGTTTCAGGGTGTTCAGTACAGCAGAGAGTTATTGATTTTGGCCTCGGTGTAGCTGCTCTGCATCGGTTCAGGTAATGAAGCGTGTGTGTGTGTGTGTGTGTGTGTGTGTGCGTGTGCTTGGTATTTCTACTGATGACTCCATACTCTTTCTGTTTGACCCACTGAGAATATCCTCATCTGCTGTGTTCTTCTTCTTCTCCTCTTTTATTTTTGCTCTCTTCTTCCCTTCTTCTCGTTTCTGTCCAGATTTAACCTCAGATTTGTAAAAATACTCTTGTGGGATTTGTATGTGTAATTTCTGCACGTCAGTTTCTGTCAGAAAGCTGCTGTTTGTCTGAAACCAAAATTCAACACTGAATTCTTCTTATTTATTTTTTTTTTAAACTACTGGATCTGGACTTTGGATCACCTGACTCTGAGTCTTTCTTAGACTCACCCATTGTCTATTCATTGCTATTTAAAACATCAAATATGTGTCCAAACCTTTTGTGACTAAACAACTAAAATATTATTCAAATACCAAAAATCTTTTCAAGCAACGGTCATATAAAAAAATGTAATATTGCAGCTGTACATATTCATAGAAATTCACTTTATTACTAGAACTGTAAAATAACAAAATACATTTTTACAGTAGTTTTCTGTTTTTTTTAACTGTACTCAAAACTATAAAAAATACAGACATTATCTGTAAATTAACAACCAAACTGTTATTGTAAGTAATGTACCAAATACAACAAATTTGTTTCTCTGCAACCTCTGCTAATTTAAGTGCATTTCTTGGTTTTGACATGTTTTTAAATTATATATTTTTATATATAATTTTATGTTTTTTTTTTTTACCATTTATCTATATGTATGTTCTTGTTTTTTTTTTTTTTTTTACAATGTAGAGATAATAATAATATCAATGAGAAGAAAATTAGTTAATGATATTAATAATATTAACTAAAACGGACGCATGTGTGTTTGCTCCTCTGACTTTCTAAATGTTCCAGTAGGAGGTGCGGGGAAATTAAGTGCTCCTCTGTATGATCAGCTGTTTGACCTCCAGTCTGTTGATTCATTATCACAAACTCTGCTCCCTTGCTCCTCCTCTCTCTTGCTCTTTATCTTTTTCATCCTGTTCCTCTCTTCTTTTCTTCCTGTCTCTTCCTTTGTCTTCCACGTCCACCTCTCTTTTCCTCTTCCTGTCTTCCTCCTGTCCTCCTCGTCTCTCTTGACCTGTCCTTTTTGTTCCTTTTCTTTCCTCATTTGTCTTCTCTTCTTCCTCCTTTCCCTCTCTTCACCTCTGCCTCTCCTCCTCCACCTTTTGTCTGTCTCTCTTCCCCTCCTCACACTAACCTCCTCACCACGTCCTCCTTTTTTCCCGCCCGTTTCATCTTTTTTTAACCTCTTTCACCTCTCATTTCCATAACTTTCTCCTCACCTCCTCTCCTTGTCTTCCCTTCTTTTCCTCCCTCCCTCCTGTTGTATTCTTCCTTCTGTCCTTACTGTCCTGCTCCCTCTCTCCTCTTCCTACTAACTGCCTCTCCTTCACCTCCCCCACTTCCATCCTTCCTCCTCTGCACCTGTTCTCCTCATCCTCCTTATTTATTCTCATGCACCTCCTTTGACTCATTTCTCCATGCCTCTTCCTCATAATATCCTCTTCTCCATCCTCCTCCACCCTTTGTCTTTAGAACATCATCCCACTCCTGAAATCCTCCTTTCCTTTTTGTCTTATCCTTCTACTCCCTTTATCTTCTTCCTCTCCTTCTGTTCCGACCTTCCTCTGCTGGTTCTTCATTCCTTTAATATTTTCCAACTTCCTCCTCCCCTCATTGTAATATCCTCCTTTCCATTTCCTCCATCTTCTTCTGTCCTCCTTCTGTCTTCCCCTCATCCTCCTCCACCCTTTCTCACTGTACCTTCCTCCTCCTCCTCCTCCTCCTCCTCCTCCTCCTCCTACCCCTCCCCTGTTGACCTTTGCAGTAATTGACCCATCAGTTGCTCTTCTACAGTTTAGTGTTGGAGGTTTTGACTTCCTGTCAGAGAGTCTCCACATCTGCTGCAGGACGCCACACAAACAACCGTGACCTTTGGAGCATCCTGACACTCAGTGTGTGTGTCTGTGTGTGTGTGTGTGTGCATGCATGTGTGTATGTGTGTGTTTACGACTGACCATTCACCATCTCAGTGTGTGACTGAATGTCTGTCTGAGTGTTTATGTGTGAATTTACAGCCGTGTGTGTGTGTGTGTGTGTGTGTGTGTGTGTGTGGTTGCACATGCATACAGTGTGTGTGTTACAAGTTTTGTGTGTCTGTCTGTCTGACAGTCTGTTGCATGAGTGTGTGTCTGTGTGTGTGTCTGTGCGTGTGTGTGACCCCCTCCGACACCTGGCTATTCATTATGCATGCAGAGAGCAGCAGACACCAAAATGCCACACTTCATGAGCCGGTCTACAATCAAGACACTCACACACACGCACATGCACACACGTGCACACTGTACTCCACACACAAGCAAACAACTTCACATACACACACGCACACACATTTTATATGTACTTTACTCCCACAAATACACACATGTACATATTAAGAACACACGTATAAATGCATAAATGCAAACTGAGCACACACACGTGTTGTAAACACACACACACACACACAGTCATATCTTTGCTGCTGTACATTCTGTATAAATATCTTCTCTCTCGGTTATTAAAATATAAATTATGGCATTTTTTATAAGACCCACAAACCTATTTATGGCTCAGTACAGGAGCTCATAAGGCAGAAGGTGGGATTTAGCATCGTGTGTGTGTGTGTGTGTGTGTGTGTGTGTGTGTGTGTGTGTGTGTGCGTGTGCATGCCCTCGGTCATGTGGTTTTTAATGTGAGAATATTTCTTCTGTGTCACCTTAAAAAACAGTTTATGGTTATTAATGTAAGTGAATATTGAGGGTGTGCAGACTTTAAAATCTTTAACTTGGAGCTAAAAATCAATTTCTATGATCAGATAAAGAGAATTTTAATCTTTAATAATTGATCGATACGTGCTGGGAAGCAGCAACAAACTTAATACTTCAGCACAGAGACTTAAAATTTACTTGTGACTTTCAAAATATCGACTTTGTCCAATTTTTGTTGAATGGCCACCACAGCAGAGATGATTTATTCCAGGATATTTGAATGTGTTTGTATTTTGAATTAACGGTCCACTGTGTCAGGTTTATGGAATATAATCTTCATTACTATTTTTACATCAGTATATAATCACCTGAAAATAAGAATCATGTTTTTGTTGCCTTAGAATGAGACGCTGTGGGTCCACCGTCATGTTTTTCTACTGTAGCCCAGAATGGACAAACTAAACGTTGACTCTAGATAGGGATTTTCACAGCTGCTGTAGTTTCTCCTTCACGCTAGGAAGCAGAGGGTCGAGGGGTTGCAAGCAGCAACTACAACACCAGATATCACTAAACCCGACACGCCGGTGCATTAAGTTTCTAAAACCAGAAGTAACATCGCAGGATGTTTTTGATGAGATGACGGGAAACAGCAGAAGTACAAAAACTTCATCTTCACTCTCCAGTCCAGAGAGCGACACAGGGAAGTTTGTGGAGTCTCTTCCTGGCAGGCCAACACGCGGTCATTACAGCTGTTAGTGGATAATGATTCTCTCATATCCGCGCTAAGACTCTAAAACTGTTGAGTCAGGTCATATCCTTGTGTCTGTTGTATTGACAGGCACTAATCACCACCACTATACTGTATGTACACTGAAGAAACTTGCTGTGAAATTTACAGTGTTTTACTGTATTTTCATTTACTGTAAGAACATGGTGTAAAAGTCATTACTGTGTGTACTACTATATGTGTTTTGACTGTAACATCACAGTCAGTTTTACAGGTGAGGTGTGTTCACATGCAAGGAATTTGTCTTCCTGTCCATTGATGTACGTGCAGATATAGGCATAAATACAGCTAAAACAACAACAAGCTTGACAAGGTCAACAAAAATAATAAAACACAGTCAATTCCAAGTGATGTACTTTTGGTTAACTAATTATTTACTGTAGGAAATCACCACTGGCTGCTAGTCAGCTACCTTCATTTTTACAGTGTCTTTACTGTAATTAAATGATTTTGAGAGAGGTAGATTTTCGAGGTCTGCACCAGGTTTACCATCCATCCATCCATTTTTTCTTCTTATCCGGGGTCAGCTCGCGGTGGCAGCAGGTTTACTGTAGCAGGACACTCCACATGTCCTTCCCCCCAGCAACACATTCCAGCTCATCCTGGGGGATCCTAGATGGGAATATAGTCCCTCCAGAGAGTTCTGGGTTTGAGAGTGTTAGATACAAGATTATCAATAAGCGTCTTTAACTGCACTAGGTTTAGCATCTATAATTCATATAAGTAAATTCAGCTATTATTTCACTTAACCCTCTAGACCACATAGCACCCGTCATTTTAAAATCTGTTGCGGTTAATCAAAACACGTCAAATAGAGTCCTGATCTTTCTATTGTAGACAGTTTAAGTTGCCATCGATAACCAGACCTATTCATCATTACATTAATATCTCCGATTTTGTTGGCGGGTTTTCACCCGGAAGCTGTCAGATAGTGTTGTGAGGGAGACCCTGCCCCACCGAGCAGAGTGGAAAGAGACGAAGACGTCGTGAGTTCTGACAGAAGCAGCGACGTGTCAGAAATCTTGTTGTGAAACATCGTCTGCATCATAGAGCGATGTCAGCCTACTCCTCGTGTGCTTAAAAAGTGTGTTTTTATGTGTGTGCGTTCCCATCCACTTAGCATTACATACAGCCAGACTGCCGCTCGCTTTATACAAAATCAACCTCCTGCTTAGTGAGACTGTAAGCGCTGAGAGAGAGAGAGAGAGAGAGAGAGAGAGAGAGAGAGAGAGAATAAAAGAAGAGCAGCATCAGAGGAAAGAGACTGAGTAGAAAAATGAGAGGGATAAAGACGAGACGGGGGAGAAAGAGAGAAAAATAAACGAGACAGTCAATTAGAGAGACAGAGGCTATCAGTGAGGCTGAGAGAGAGAGGCAGAGAGACAGAGAGGGAGAGCAGCGGGAGTCTCGTCTCGTTATGATCCATCTCGTCTCTTTGTACCAGCTGACGTTTTTATGATGCGGCCTGCTGGCTGGGCTAATGGCTTCCTCCATTATACTGAGGGAACACAGTGACCCCGACACCCGGATAAACACAGCGCTCACATCACAAACCCCTCCTCCACCTCCTCCCACCATCCCAGCCTGCAGTCCGCCACACTCAGCTGAACTGCACTGGTTTCAAAGGGAGGTGAGGGTTAGGGGGTTCTGCAAGGACTGAACATCCACAGTTAAACATTTATTATGTATAATTATGTCGCTTGACTGTTTTTTAGACTGGGAGATGCTTTTATGCCAAGACAGGTCGATTATGATCCCTTAAAGTCTTTCCTGATAAACTCCTGGATCCCGACCGATCCCTGTGTTTGTGTTGGTTCTCGCTGGGTACTTCCATTGGTCTGACTTCCTCCCACAGCCCAAGGACATGCAGGTTAATTGATGGCCCTAAATTGCCCATAGGTGTGAATGTGAGCTCTGTGATGACGTGGCTACTTGTGGGTGTACCCTGCCTCTTGCTGATGTCAGCTGAAACCGTCTCCAGCTCCCCCCACGACACTAATGAGGATAAGAGGTTCCGGAAAACAGATGGACAATGCACTCAGGGGCGTGCACACATTTTACAGGCAATGCAATGAATCTTCATCTGCAGACGTTGACGTAGAATTGTACATGTTTGAATTTTCTTCTCACTCCGAGAAGTTTTCGTCCATTAGGTGGAGAATGGTGATATATGGTCCTATGTACGAAATGTTTTAAAATAATATAAAATATATATATATATATTTAATATAATTAACAGCGTCATAGTCTGATGATAGTTGGTTACTTAATAGTTGTTTTCTATTAAAAGTCTTTCGACTCCCTAAAAAAAATAAGCCAGACAGCAAGTACTTTGGGATCAGCCTGATGAACCTGGTTCTGAAAGTAATTTTCAAACTTAAAAATTCCCCTTTTAAAGTTTTCACCTGACACTAACAGTGTGTATCATTTAAAAAGCTGTGTTGATCCAGATTTGCGCTGACGGATCATGAGGCACTCTCCAGCTAACAGCCTGATGTTTCCGTCTGTAAGCTAACCGCCATGATCCCCAGCTGTTAAATTCAGGTTAGTCGTCATTTAACAGCAGGATCGTCTTCCCAATGATGTCTGATAACAACAACACGACTCCCGTCTTAAACTTAGGCACAGTGGGACTGAACAAAAACATATGACACACACAGGCCGTATTATTCGCACTACATCATGTACACATTGGAAGATAATTATTATTTCCTTCCCAAAGACCCCCCATCCAGTTGTAATCACTTCAGCCTTTTACCCACAGATTTCATCTTAAACCTAAGAAGAGGCGAGCGGGGCAGCTGCTGCTTCTTCACATAATAAACTTGTCAAACGCTGCTTCGTCTCTCTCTCTGTAGAAACCCGCGGTGTTGCTGTCGGCCCCCGCCTAAGCCCCGCTCGGCTCTGCAGCGGAGACGCCGCTCCGTCCGCCGGCTAAAAACCGCTCGCGGTGCATGCTCGCACTTAATAAACGGAGAGTAATTTGGCCAGCTGCGAGTGTGAGATGTTTTGATTCCCCAGTCGCAGTGTAAAGAAAAATGGAATGACAGAGGGAGAGGGAAACAGCAGTAATTATAAAACTAATTACCAAATGCTGATGATGCCCATAGGCTTTGCATAACTAAATTTAGACGAGGAAATTGCTTTCGGCTGCAGACGTGGCTGCCGGGCGTTTCGTTCATCTGTCTTTTTTTTTTTTCTTCTTCTTCCCGCTCTCTCTCGTCCTGCATGCTGTCACACATTTGCACACCAAAGAGGAAAAAATAATCACCATGGAAACAATTACTCAAGCACTTTTTTTCTTCTTCTCTATCTTTTTTCTTTATTTTGTTGGCAAACACAAAACAGCTCCGGGAAGTGTTGTTGTCCAACAATGTGTTGTAATGACAGAAAATATAGTTGCTTGTTTCTGTTTACCCCCTGAAAGACGTTACAATTAACTAGAACACGGGGACGCTCAGAGAGTCATTCACTTATTGAATCAGGCTGTGTCTCTCTCTGCGGGTTTGCATATGAAATGACGCGTTTTTGTCTCGCTGAGTGTCTACATGGATTTGTACACAGCTGAGTTCTGATTTTCCTCCGCAGTGATCGCAGAGCAGCCGTCGGCCGTCTGTTATAACTGTCTGTCTCTTCTCAGTGATGTGAGTGGGGAAGTGTTCAGGCTCGATTTGACATCGGTTGAATTGACGGACTTTGTGGAAAAGTGTCTGGGCCAACAGTTGAGAGCATTTAAGGGCCTTTGAGGACTTTCAGGTGAGTTGATTTCAAGGCTTTCTTGGTTGGGTTTTAGGAACCTTGAAAGCTCTGGATGTCTTTGATGTGTTGCTGGTGTCACTTTTTTCCCAGAGATGGTTTTAAGGGTCCTGAGGCCCTTTAAATGCAAACCACACTGATAACAGGGATTTCAGGTGGTCTTTGAGGGCTTACAGGTCTTGTTTGATTACGTTTACTGACGGGATCAGGGGTTATAATACCAGGTCTAGTTGTTCAAGGTTTTGTACATTTCAGGTGTTCCTAATGAGTTCTATGGGTCATTGATTGCCTGTAGATGGTAGAGATGATATCAGTGTTTTTAGATGGTACCAAAAGTATTTTAGGGAACCTTATGTTGTTTACAGAGGTGTTAGGTATTTATTCCTTTATAAACATTTTTTCAGGGCTTTTCAAGGGTTTCAGGGGTGGTTAAAAGGCTTCAAAGTCTTTTTCAAAGGGCTCAGGGGTGATGTCAGGGATTTTAAATGTCTTTTAGGCACTTATTGGGGCTTTTGGATGTGTCATGGAAGAGTTCTTTGGGTCTTCAAAGGAACTCTCAGGCAATTTTCATTAGGGTCAGTGGTTGTTAACTAGGTAGTTAAAGGGATCTGTAAGAGGTTTCAGTGGTCGTGCAAGAGGTTCTGGTGTTTTAATGGGTCCTTGAGTACGTAGGGCACAGGGGCTCCTGAGAGGGTTTTAGTTGTCTGAAGGTGGTTCGGTAAGGAGTCTTGAATTGTTAATTGAAGTTAGTAATAAAAAAAGGTCTACTCGAGAATTTCAGAGCCACACACCATTGCTGATAGACGATATCTATATGCAATTTTGTTTTTGTTTTGTTAATGTAACCTTCTTTCCCATCAAGCCTGTCATTTTCTGTTTCCAGGAACTCCCACAGTCACTGGTATCACTTTGTATTAATCATAGTAAGACTCTTGTGAAGGACGTTTACCCATTAGAGCTGATGTCCTTACTAACCCAGTTATACATCTAATGTCCTTTTCTAATCTGTTTATCCGGCTTTCCCTCCATACCAGACAAATGGAACATTATTGGCTTATGTACTGTACACTGTAAGGCCCTCAGCAGTCAATCATCCACTCTAATATTCAGAAAGGCAAGCTTTGACACTGAATTAAAACCGACATGAAAAGCGTGTGTTGAACAAAGTAAAGTATTTCCAATCAGGTGTAATTGGCTTGTCGGAGCCAGCGGTGATATATGTTGGTAATTAGTTAAGCGGGCCCAGTTTGTCTCAAAGGGTGTTTTTTATTTTTTCATTATTTTTCCCCCCTCCTCCTACAGCTGATCGTGAATCAAAATGCCAGAATAAACTGGGGAATAAGGAGCTTTTTAAACAGCTGCAATGATTGCCAATGCACATGATTGGACTGGACGGTAGTTGAGGGAGCAGGCAGGGATGTGGAGTTTTACCTGTCAAATTCTCCTGGTATCTAGAGTAAACCTGCCAATAGATATAGAAATATAGTTACCATGGAAACTGTGTATGTGCTAATAGTGGGAGGGAGTCATAATATACTCACTAACATAATGAAGCGCCACATATGCTAGCTTTTAAGTAAAGCTGAAGGACTTTTGAAAGGCTGAGAAAAGTCAGATTTATTCCAGAAAGTGCTGTGTAATTTAATGCAAAATCTAAATGTGTTCACAGTCATTGGACTAATGAATTGTCCAGAAATGTGCAGAGGAAAATTAAGGAAATTAACTACAAACAATCAATCTGAATGTTTCATTAATTTAGGAGTCATCCACTGTTGCAAAACAAATTTCTCTTGGCTGGATTAATTGTACTGGCCAAAGGAGTTATTTTAATTAGGATTGTTCCATTTTTATGCGTGAACATAATGAATACCCTCTGAGTCCAACCAAGATTTAGCAAGAATGTGAAATGTTTATACGTGTGGAATTAGTCGGTGGTCACCACAATCAGAGATCTTAATGGACATTACTTCTTTTTCACGCCTTGAAATAGTCACCAAAATCCAGAAACACCTGGGTTCATATCATGGGCAAAACTGTACAAATGTAATTCAATGATAATTAGATTTTTTGATCTTTTAACTCACTCTGTTTGTAATTATATTAAAGTTAATTGAATATTACAGACAGATTGGTGTGAGGTGTTTTGTGATTACAGCAAATCCTTTCTTTCATAAAAGATATATGTATTTACTATGGTCAATAAATCTCATTCAGTCTCAAACCAACACTGAATATATAACGTGGTAAATGTATATAAAAGTAGAAACCTCAGGTTTGACTGCTTTGAGAGAACACTGACATTTTATTATACTCAATGTGACAAGCCTTTTTTGACTCATCTGCTTCACGCACAGCACATGTGAGCACACCCACGAAGTACAGAATCATACGCCCGGTTTAGTCATTGGGCTGCACTGCCCTGGAAGTCTTTGAATGTCTCACGAGTGTGTGTTTTCAGTTGTGAAGTTATACATTTTGTAGTTTTCCCTCCGATGTTCTCAACATATGGTCATATAGTTTTACTTGTTGATAAGTAGCTAACCGCTAACTTCTGCCAACTGCTAATGGACTGGGATCTCAAGGCACCAGCACTCCTGGCAGTCAAAGCTCCTCAATGTAACGTTAAACACCAACACAACCCTGGTCCTCTCAGCACTCATGACTAACTAGTTAAGAGCAGCTACAGTTAGCAGCTAAACTAGCAAGCTGCCAACAACAAGTAAAAGCATCTGTGCTTCAGAGAACTCTGTAAATCATTGAAAGTTGAAGTAAAACGGCTAGGGAACATCAAAAGACCAGAGCATCCGATCCAATTCAAAATCAGTAAAGAAAGTGATAAAAGTTTTGTGTATTTATACACGGATCAAATCAAATCAAATCAAATCAAATTGTATTTATATAGCCCAAAGTCACAAAACACAGTTTGCCTCAGAGGGCTTTACAATCTGTACAGGGAGTGACACACTCTGTCCTTAGACCCTCGGTTCAAGTGAGGAAAAACTTGCCCACAAAAAACCCTTTTAACAGGGAAAAAATGTGGAAGAAACCTCAGGAAGAGCCACAGAGGAGGGATCCCTCTCCCAGGACGGACAGACGTGCAACGGATGTCACGTGTACAGAACAAATCAACACAAACATATTGTACAATTACAATGAATGGTAGAATGACAATGAAATACAATAAATGATAGAATGATTACAGTAGCAGTGGAACCTGTGATAGAGTTAGAGGGACACAGATGCACAGCAGCAGTAAATCATTAACTAACTATAAACTGTAGTAGAGATATGGTAGCAATAATGACAGTGATGCTATATATAGTGGACGTCAGCAGCAGACCACAGCAGCAGCCACGATCCACGAGAACCTGCTGGACGAGAGAGCACAGAAACTCCGGGGAAGAAGTTTAGTTAGTAACATGCATTGACGGTAATGGTGATGGGGAGAGAGAGAGAGAGAGAGAGAGAGAGAGAGAGAGGGTTTTCAGTAAAGGGAGATGTGACTGCATCTTCAACCATTACCGTGCCTGGCTAGGCATAACCCAGAAAGAGACAGGCGGGGGGTGGGGGGGGGAGTCCCCCGGTAGTCTAGTCCTATGGCAGCATAACTAAGGGATGACCTGAGTCAGCCCTAACTATAAGCGCTTTCAAAAAGGAAAGTCTTAAGTCTACTCTTGAAAGTGTTGACTGTGTCTGCCTCCCGAACCCAGAACGGTAGTTTGTTCCACAGAAGAGGAGCTTGATAGCTGAAAGCTCTGGCTCCCAGTCTACTTTTGGAAACTATAGGAACCACAAGGAACCCAACATTCTGAGAGCGCAGTGTTCTAGAGGGGTAGTAAGGTACTATGAGCTCTTTTAGATACAATGGTGCCTGGCCATGAAGAGCTTTGTATGTAAGGCCCGGTCCACAGAAACACTCCAGCTCTAATAAACTGTAAATTTTGCTGAACTGAGGAGATGCATGAAGGGCCAGTAGAAAATAAAGCGTTTTAATTTTAGTAGGAACCAGGTTAGGTTAGAGGTTAGAGCTGAGAACCTCAGACGCGAATTCAGACTAACATGTTCTCTGGTCGGGTCTTCTCATGAGATTTGTTGCAGCTTTAACAGCTTTAAATAAATAAATATTATTTTCTGCAATAACAGTCTGACAAATGTTACTGCTTCTATCTTAGAAGACAAATCCTGCACACTCAGTCCTCCATTTTTATAGCTACATATTGTAAAGTCCTGCAGGACGTGTAATGTCATATAGGAAGATACTCGCCCCAATCAAATCTCTTGATAGCAGCGAATCGTCCTGTTCAGCACTGTTGTTACCTCATTTGCTGCCTGTCACACACATACACACAGATAAACATGTGGAGGCATACAGGGAGGTAAATACATACACTCATAGAGCCATGATGTGCAGTTATATAATGTGAGCGCATACACACAGACTGCTGCACTCTCTGATCGAAAGCGATGGATTGAATGGACTTTTACAATTTAAAATGTAGCAGGGAGAGTTGGAGGACACTGAGAGAGGGAGAGAGAGAGAGAGAGAGAGAGAGAGAGAGAGAGAGAGAGAGATATGAATGAATCAGAGTGAGCGAGAATTAGATCAACTGGAGCTGGAGAGAGAGACAGAGAGGGAGGTCGAGCTTGTGTTTGCTGGGCCGTGAAGCGTTCAGCTGTACCGCCATTTGAACGCTCCGTTAGCAGCCGAGCCATTTCTTAATAACACTCGTAACCGCTCTCTGAAACACTCCTCCTCCCATCCCTCTATCTGTCTCCGTCTTTCCATCTCATCCTTCATCTGTTTCCATCTTTATGCTTTCATTCCTCTAACCTCCATTTTTATCCTTCTGTCACTCTACCGTCAGCGTTAGCACTGCACAGTCTCTGGCTTTGTTTGAGTTTGTAGCTCTAAATAAGACGGGAAAGGTTCATCCAATGTTTTATTGTTTGGAAAGTTCATTTATTTATAACAACTTTACAGAGATCGCAGGTTCAAGGTGGACAGGTTGGTGTGGAAAATAAAAGATGCAGGTTGGAAAAAAACAAAAAAACTTTTTATTTTTTATCCATTACATTACATAATACATAAATAATTATAATTACTGTGATCACATTACATTTGTAATGCAACTCCTTACTGTGATGCTTCTTCAGTACTCTGTATATACACTCAAAAAATATTTTGGGCCATTATGCATTTCAATTAAATAGAAAATTTTTGAATGACATGGTTTTAAGATAAATTTACTGACAAACTTAATGTGAAACAAGTAATAAGATTTATGTAATAGGACTAACATACGGGGGGTCATACATACATACATTTTATTCCACCCATTTTCCCATGATAACGAGATAATTCATTCGAGATCTCGAGAAAACAAAACAAACGGTCATCGTTTTTGTTTTTTTATGCACTGTTATCTCGTGATAACGACTTATTATCTCGTTATCTCAATATAACAAAGATCGTTTTCTCGTGATAACAAGATATTTTTTTCCTCCGTTTTCTCGTGATAACGAGATAATTCATTTGCATGTAGCGTATCTGCTGTCGTGTCTCACTCAGGAGAAACTGGACAGAAATATGTGTACATTATCTATAGCAAGGCATAAAGCTATTTCAGCCTGTGTCAGGCCTTGATTGAAGACATATGTGATGTGGTGATCGATAGTCTCCTGCTCCTCTGACATCGCTACACAAAATGATGTTTCCTGCAACGATTTAATACACTAGACTATCGTTTTGTTTTCTCGAGATCCCGAATTAATTATCTCGTTATCATGGGAAAAACGGAGGAAGATTATCTCATTATCACGGGAAAACGGGTGGAATAAAATGTATGTATGTATGACCCTTTAGGGCTTCCGTACTAACAAATTCAAAATGACTGCATTCATTTTTGCTGTTGGGTTTGGGCAAACAAATTGGCTTTATTAATAGTGTGCATAAACCTGGTTACTACTACTCTACTGTGTAGTGGAAGCACGTTGAGTTTATTAGTACTAGTACATAAATCTTATTATTTGCTTCACACAAGTTTATTAGTTAATTTATATTAAACCTATGTAATTCAAATGGATGGAATTTGTCTGTGTAATTGAGTCCTGCATTTTGGCTGATTTTTTTTTTTTTGACTGTATTTGTCACATTCAAACACAATCATATATACTCAATATTTATATAGTTACTTCACACATTTAATTTCATTTTATCATTATTACACTTTTAACTTTTAACATTTATTTTATTTTCTATTTCTTTGTTTTGCTTTACGTCTAGCACTGTCTGCAGCTCGTGCTCATAGTGCTTTTTTTTTTTTTTTTTTTGCATTTCATTGTACCGTTGACCCTGTGTTAAAACTGAAACCAAAACTAGTTTTAAAACAGCTGTGTACTGCAGCTGTGTATTGTCTCACCTGTAGCTGTAGCATCATGCCCACACTTAGAGTCTTCTATTTTATATTTCTCTTATTATCAAATCTAATGATAAGTCCTTAAATGTGGATTCATCCTCTGCTGAAAAAAGTCTCAGACAAATATACCATTTCCAGCCAGTGAGCAGCTGTTTCAGCTGTTATTTTACTTAGATCTATCTGCGGCATGATGTGCGTCTTCAGTAAGAACCAGTGACCACTGAACAACACCAGCCTTTATCCTTTATCCTTCACACACACGTTAATTCTACAGACCAGTGCCAGTTAGCCAGATCACTGATGCATGTCTATAGAGTTCCCCAGCCACAGCTAGTGTCAGCTAATTAGCATGAACACACATATTTACAGTATCTGCAATGACTGCTTTGCTTGTTCTGGAGATCTACTGTGTCTCTCGTATTGAGGCGGTCATACTCTGCCCTTCCTCCCTTCCTTACTCTCATCCTTCCATTCTTTCTTCCTCCCCACTCTTATTTTCTTTGTTCTGTGTCCCTCCTTCTTTCATTCTTTTCCTACTTTACCTTATCTTCTGTCTGTCCTCCTTTCACTTCCTATACCTTTTCTTTTTCCCACTGTCTCCTGTCTCCTTCATTTATTCTTTCCCCTTGTCCTCTTTCCTATTTTCATTCCCCATCTCTCTTATCCCTCCCATCGTTCACGTCTTCCTTTTCAAACCAGACACAATCTGCTGCTGGACTAATTGCAGCTGTTGTTTCTTAACTACAACACTAGAAATCCTCTGTTGTATATTAACATATTGAAGATGAAGAAAAAAAGTTGCTTTGAGGCTAAAAGCGGAGAAAGTTCATTTTGAAGCCATCTGTCCCTCAGGACGCTGATTAATTTGTCGCCGGCTGCCTGTCACTCACACTGTTTGATCTGCACTCTTACTAATTGATTTTTTAATATTTTTTAAGGAGGGGGAGAAAAAAAAACAAGAGCTAAATTGACTTTGATGAGGTTGTTGATCAGAGGAACTTTTTTTTTATTTTCTTTAAGCAGCAGCATGTTTAGTCTCTGTGGAATCAAAGAAAAGGGCTAAATATGATTTTCTGATCATCTAAATTTGACCAGTTTTATTCTTCTAATTATTGAAAATATTCAGTCTGTCCCCTCGGAGTGTTATTCTCTCAGGGTCATGATGTTCATGTTCAAAGACTGAAGGCATTAAAATGGGTCTAAACTATTCCTTCATGTGTGCAAATGTTTGCTGTGTGCTTCGTGATAAAACTATAGCTCTATATCAGCAATGGTTGTTGTATAAACGGGTACATTAGAAATACAGTATGTGTTCACCACATGATGATTCCATGTTCTGGCATGAAGACGTAAGCGAATTCATCAGCGCTACATTGTATCATCTTGTGTGTTCTGATGTTGTCTTTGTACATGTGGTTTGTTTCTTTGAATGTAATCTGACACACAGTATTAACATCATTCTGGTATTTATTTGTGTTGTCGCTGATAAATATATTAATAACGTCAATTTTCAAATGTACAACCAAATGTAGTAAAATTATCAGATTTATTTTTTCCTCTGTTCAAATGAGAAACAGATCTGTCAGCTGAAACCGAGCTCATCTAAGTGCTTATGAAATCATTTTATTTCTAAGTTTTGTCACAGTGTTGCATCACTACTATCACACACACACAGGCCTACGGCATGACGCATTTTAATACATAAAAAACAAAACTGGGACTGTGTATGTGTGTGTGTGTGTGCGTGTGTGTGTTGTAGCAGGTCAGAGGAGTCATGTTCTCTTCATTAACACGTGCACACACACACATACAAACTGATAGCAGTACTGTTAAGACTAATGAGAGCTTTGCGACTGTGTGTGTGTGCGCGACCTGATGTTATTAAATGATATCAACATCAAGGCTCCTGTTTGAAGTTTAACTTTCCTTTTTGTTCTCTTGCTTAACACACACACATACATTTCTACCTTACCAACAGCGGACTGTCACATCACTTAGACCAAGTGTTTATTTTTAAGGTCTGTTTCACAAAATATTACTGTACATATGCAGTGTACTTGAAATTGGACCTGCAGCCTTTAGTGATGTCTACCTATCAAAGAGGGGACCTCTATAGACTACAGTGCAACTGCCTGTATCCATTCTTTCACTTCAAGAGTGTTGGTTTACTGTAAAGACTTTCTTTGTCTTTTTAAAAAAAATAGGAATTTAATTTGAATGTTCTCAATATTTAAACATTCCTCTGCAATACAAATATTGCAAAAATAATCATACCCACTTCATCATCATCAAGAATAAATATAGCTTTACCTGCATAACATAAGTAACCTGGCTGCATGCACTAATATCAAGGACTGCAGAATTAGCAATCAAATTGACTTTATCAAGGCTTTAATTATATAAAATATTTTATTGCACTATACAGTTTTTATTTTCTGCAAAGTGTACCCTGTAAGCTTGGCGGTCCTCTGTTCATAAATGTGTAATAACAGTGAAGTCCACTATTGGATATGATGACCAGTTTACACACACACACACACACACACACACACACACACACACACACACACTATGATTGTACTTTGTAAGTTACTGTGTGTGAGAGAGAGTTTATTGCAGAGTTATCAACACTCTACATCAGTGTGTGTGTGTGTGTGTGTCTTTCCTATCAGCGCTGTGTCTCAGTGTGGAGATGAGAACCATACATCATAGTTCTACTGTACTAGATAGCTTATCACACGCACACACGCACATAAACATGCACACACACTCACACACTCAAATGAGTTTAAAGAGATATTGTTTTTGTAAATAAATTTCAGGGTTTAGAGAAACATATGTTTTTGTTTCTGTCTGTCGTCCTGGCTCACATCTACCAGAATCTATCAAGAAATCTGGTTACACCACATAGCAGCCATTTAATATTACTTACTAGTCCAACAGCAGTCAGCCCAGCTCGGCGTCTGTCTTTCAGCCTTTTATTTCACCAAGCTCTCACCAACCACTAAAAGTCAGTTCCACATTTACTCTGTCTGCCTTGGCTTCTTGCTCGCTCACTCTCTCCTTTTCGTTTCAGTCTTTTCTTCTCTGTTATTATGTCCATAGAGGCTGCTTACCCCGGTTAGATTGCTCAACCAGCTCCGGTTCTGGAATGACACCGGTTTCTCTCCCTGTCAGCATTCTTCCGTGCCCCAGACCTGAAAACCTCCATTAAGGCTGTTGAGCACGATTACATTGTACAGCATAGCTCTGGTTCTGGCATGACAACAGCTGCAGTCCCTGTCAACATCCTCTTGAGCCCCATGCCTGTAAACCTCCTCTTCTTCTTCTGGTACAAAATGCCTGTGGTACAAACACTAACACTCCCCTGGTACTCTGAGCTCACAGTCCGGGCAGCCTGGCTTGTTAGCTAACAGCAGCTATAGTTAGCAGCACTTTACTTTACTGTTTAAATTACATCAATATATAAAAATTCTGTTCATGCTTCTCATGTGGCCGACAGAAACCTTTTCTTCGGGGCTTTTTGATAGTTTTGGTGTCAGCCTGGTCGACAGTCGTGTTTCACCTGTGTTGCTAAAAGCTACTCTTCCGGACTTTACTAGCTTCCATTTTTACCTGACAAATTTTTCACTGACATTCTGCTACAAGTCGTATTGTTAATGATACTACCTCACACTCACAGTTTAATCACAACTGTTCTGTGTCTCCTTAATGATCCTCCCTAGTGGGTCACAATCTGTTGCATTAGCACACACAGAGTGGATTATTGCTATATAAAGCAACGTTTGAGCCATTCAGTTATTTTGCATGTTTTGCTTTGATAGCAACTGAACAATCTATCTAAGTCTAGCTTTGATAAAGTGTGAAAAACTAAAGGAGAGATTGACATGAAATTTGTAGTGAATATTCAAGGTCTCCCCAGAGAATAAATCGGAATGACCCCATGGCCTTAAAATGTGCAGAAATATCCAGAAAAGGCCAAATGTCATGCACAGATAGTCATGAAATTTCCCAACCACATTCCTACCTCTAGAAGACAAACCTCGACTTCATGGCTTTTATGGTAGCATAACCCTCAGGATAAAAGTGACACCCTAACCGTATTTTCATGCATTTGAAAAGTCTGATGGAGCGAACAAAACTCGAAAAATGTTTCTCACTCAGAAGTGTTTTAGTCTTTTTCCAAAGGCTTAAAACTCTTAATGGGAGATCTTGGGAGCTCTTCTTTTTTGCCTTGCTGTGCGTCACATGATGGATGCTATCGCTGTCTATCAACATCTTATTTTGTTTTCTGATTGGACAATTGTATGGCATCATTTCAGTGCCAAAATCCGCACGCATAAAAACCATAATCAGCGCGCATAAAGATCCCCCATTCATTCGCATTTTCTTTTGGACGAATTATTCAAAATTTGGTTAAAATTTGCGACACGCTTGGATGTAGACAACTATTTTTTAGCTGCATTATGCATGCGTACATAACTAATTTGCACACATTTAAATACTTAAAAACTTTGAAGAAGTTAAACTACTGCGGTGATATGAAGTCATTAACAGTCAGTGGAAGATGTTCTGCTATCGATGGATCATAATTCTTTTCTGTTTCTCTGATAGGAAGCAGTGACACAGATCAGATGGTGTTGTGCTGAAAAATGGTTTTGTGTGTTATTTACTTATTTAGGTTTTATCTCAGTGTGATGCAGGCAGCAGATATCAGCTCCATTTACTGCAAAACACATGCACATTGTTCTTTACTGCAACTCCACCTGTACTGCTTTACTCCACCTGCTCTTTACTGAAGCACTCTTCTCTGTATACCTCATCCTTTTTTACGTGTCTGTCTATGTTTTTGTTTTGTTGTGGTTTAGAGAATCATCTTCTATTTTCTTTACTATTTTCTATTTCGAAAGTCTTTCTCTCTCCGTTTCCTTAATTTCATGGCAGCAGTGTGTGTGTGTGTGTGTGTGTGTGTGTGTGTGTGTGTGTGTGTGTGTGTCCATGCTGTCGAGCTGCAGTGGTAATCGATTAATGGCAACATGTCTGAACCAGCATCGCATTAGTCAACGTCACACACCGCCACCTGCACAAAAATGTGTGTGTATGTGCAAGGTATTTAAGCATGAGGGCCTGCAGATGATTACATTCCTTTAGGATATGAATTTGAGGATGAGAGGGAGGGGGGGGGGTTGGTAGAGAAACATGAAGAAAAATCCTGGTAGAGGAAGAAAGAAAAAACAGGAAGTCAGCTCCACAAAATCTCAGTGTGCCAAATTTAATTTGTTAATTATTAATAAACGTTCATTAATTTGCACCTGTAGTTATAGTCCTCATATCTGTGTTCATCAGAATTACATTTATGAATGTAATGCATGAAGAAGTGTTTAAAGGAGTTCTTGAGCAACGTAATATTACATTTGTGAGAGACACATTAACAAAAGAATCAGTCAAATCAAAGCGGCACCTGAAATATGACATGCGTCTTCCTGGTGACAGTCCTGTTTTCTTCATCTTTCTGCTAAAATACCACTTTAAGGCTGTTTTCCTGTCTGTTGAAGTGCTTTCAAGCTTATTTCCAAACACATTTTCAGTTAAATTAGCACAAAGCAGATGACAGAACCTGAAGTTGGACATTTTAACATGGGGACAGTTTTTGTCACTTAATGGTGCAGTGTGTAAGATGTGTGGATTTTATTTTCAGAATAAAGCAGACATGGTATATACTATTCATAACTATGTTTTCATGTATGTATAATTACCTGAAAATGAGAATCTTTTTATTTTTGTTACTTAAAAATTATCCTTTCATATCTACAGTTGGAGTGGGTCCTCTTTCATGGAGGCCGCCATGTTGAAACAACATGTTTCTACAGTAGCCCAGAACAGACAAACTAAATACTGACACCAGACATGGCCTTTCAAGTGTTGTTTTCTCCTTTACACTAGGAAGGTGAGGGTGATGTGAGGAGACTGCAATGCAGCAATCACACCACTAGATACAATTAAATTCTGCACACTAGACCTTCTAACTTTGCAGCCATTGAGGTTGGTGCTTGGTGCCACCAGCATTTCCCATAATGCAGCTCAATAGCTCTTCTTCATTAGATCCAGCGTGTTTAACCTTTGTATTTCAAATTCAGTTTTATTTATATGACTCCAAATTAAGAGAGACGTTATCTCATGACACCTTCAACATTATTTACAGAAACCCAACAATTCTCACCATGAGCAAACACTTCCTTGTAAGAGGCAGAAACCTCAGGCAGATCCCAGATTATGATCCGCCACGACTGAGTTTAGAGAAAGAGAGAGGCAAAATGTGGTTTCCAAACTACAGTAGGATTAATCAAGTGCAGCTATGTTTTTTAAGTCAAAAGCCACAGAAGATATAACACTGAACACTGAGTAATATATAGATTTTTGACGTGCAGGGGAAGCTACTACTTCTATTTGAAACATTGTGAGGTTTAATATGAATAAACATCATATTACGAAAGTTTTCTGCAACATTCCTTGATATTTAGATTTTTCTGTGAGCATCTCGCTGCTGACTAGAATACATTACAGGTGCTTAGTTTTTTTTTAATCAGCTAACTGTGATCGTTTGTTTACCAACAGTGCCGGTGTAACAAAGCTAACATGGAAAAAAAAGCATGCACACACACACACAAGGTCTCTCCAGGAATCTGGCAGCAGATTGTCGAAAATCTGGAATCAAAGGCGGCAGTGACGGAGTTCATCTGTGATGTTGTTTGGATCACAGGATGCTGCGCTTCGAGCGGCAACACCTTCATCTTCGTGTCTCTGAGCCAAAAACACAGGAAGAGACGGAGATAAAGGGAGAGAGAGCATCTGAATGGGCTTGCATGAGCGAGCGAGAGAGTATACAACAGTCCATAATCAGTGATATTCAGCATAAAACCATTTCTCTCTCTCGTCCTCGTTATCTCCATCAGATCTACTCGACTCGGATGTGGATGAACGTCATTTTGTCATCACACCGCTCCCCCTCGCTCCCCCTCTCTGTCTCGGGATTCGACTCTCCTTGATGGAGCGATAATATACATCTTATTATGCTCTGTGCGGAGCTGTCGAGGCTCGAGTGGGGAGGTTAAACGTCCACTCAGGGCTACAGTGAAGAGCATTCGGCTGAAGAGTCGAGCGTTCTCGGCTCTCAGATAGATAGAGGAAACGTAGCCCTCTACTCGTACAGTCCCCAAAGACAGACTCTATACGGGTGGTTCAGGGTCAAAGTACATGAAACGATGGATGAACCCAACAATTACAGAAAGGATCAGACTTGTGTGTTTTTATCCTGTACATCTGAGTGGTTACATTGTAGTGCGACTAGATGTCTCGGTTATGAGTAATCTGATTGGACAAATCGTTCAATGAGTGCTGATATAGAGAATAACAGAGCTGAGAGTTGTATTGCTTTATGGTGTGCTAATGTTAACATTATACTCAGGCTAAAATTAAATTATTTGTCAACCATCATATTGTAACAAAGATGAACAGGATCAACCATTTCCTGCACACTGCTGTTAGAAACTGAATACGATCAGCTGATAATAAACCTGATCAGCCACCATCAGTAATCAATACACAGCCAATAACAAACCAATAACTAACAGAAGTCAATGTCAGACAACCTTATCATACTTAACAGTTACCTAATGTTTCTGTAGCGTTGGCAGAACGTTCAAAAATAAACATATTATCAGTTTGAATTAAACTAAAGCTCCCTGCGCTGTCCGGGGAAAATATGACACCAAACTCCCTTTAAGAAATATGACATCTGAACAATTCATTACGTGTCCGTAAAAACACATCACTCTACAAACACCAGATAAAGGACGTCATATGTCGACAGTCTGACTGTCAATTCAGCATCAATATAAGACAAGCGTTGTTTACAGTAAGTGTTAGACGAGCATAGGAATGAGGTGAACCGTTTCAAACATGAAGATTTCTCACTAAAATAAGAGCTGCTTGGTGGATCAGATACACGCTGAATTAAACACGTGTATGTGATGGGATTTTTTTCAGCTTTTAACAAAGTAACTACCCAGTTTCCTTCCTGTTTAGTGCTGAAGAGAGCACACCGACCTTCTGATGATAATAGACAAACAAAAGGTACGCTGCTGGACTCAAACCAGGGAAGCTCTGCGTCTCCATCCTGTAACGCATCACCACCAAAGACCACTGAACATGCCGCGACCTGGTTGGAGAGAGAAATCACTGTAGATGATGATGACATCACCTGTGAGGTAGAAACCGCACCAATGATGTAAAAGAGAAAAATCAATTTCTTCATTCTTTTATTCGTCGGTTCATTTGTTGGCTGACTTCCTTTGTCAGATTGTGGTTTCGACCTTCCCGGTGTTTTCCTTCCTCCTGGGAAACAAGCCAACTCTAAAATTACTCTCTGGCACTCGTCTTCCTCTCTCTCCTTTCCCTCCAGCATTTCCTTCTTTGCCTTGTCTGCCATATTTTCTTCATTGAAAACTTTTATTTCTCCTTCCATACTTCCATACTCCTGTTCTTCCTTCCCTTTTCTCCTGTCTTTTTTCTTTTCCTACTATTTCCCTACATTTCTTTACTTCCCTCCTGTCCCTATCTCTCCATCATTTCCTTTCTTTTTGATCCAGTCCAATCTTTTCTTCTTTTCGTCCCTCCATTTTTCCATCCCTATTTTCCTTTTTGTGTCATCTTTATCTCCTGTTTGTCCTTTCACCATTTCATTCCTCCTTTCCTCCTCTCCTTCTGAAGGTCCTTCTTCCTCCACTCTTCCTCCCTTTCTTCCAATCCTTCCCCTCCACTCCTCATTTCATTACCCCATTCTTCATGGAGTCTTTGTTTTCTCCCTTCCTGTCGTCCTTCCTTTCCTCTCCTTGTTTCCTCCTGTACTTCCTTTTTCTTTTGTTGCTTCCTCTCTCTACGGCAATTTGTCCTTCCATCTATCCTTCCCTCCTTTCTTCCTTTTCTCTTGTCATGTCTTCCTTTTTCCTCCTTCTGCTTTCTTTCCTCTCATCTCCTTCTATCATCTCTTTTACCTTGTCGTCTGCCCTTTTTTCCACTTGCAGATGATTTACTTACTCTTCTCTTCATCCTCAAATGACCTATCCTTCCTCTCGTTGTCCCCCTTTGCTCCTCTTCCTCTTCAGTCCTTCCTATTTCATTTCTGCCCTTCCTTCCTTACATTTATACATCCTCCACCTGTCCTCCTCTTCATATTCTCTTTCTCTTCCTTTATGTATCCTCCTGTCCCTTCTTTGTGTGCCTCTTCTTCCTCCCTCCCTCGTTCCCCTGTCTCCTCCCTCCTCCCCTCTGCTCCTTAAAAGCCGCTCTGGCAGCGAAACCTCTCCACTATAAAAGTTGTGACATTGAGACGTCTGGAACTATTTTAAGCTTTTTTTTTTTTTTACTTCCTGGAACTGAATAAAATTACTGAACACCAGTAGCCAAAAACTCTGCCTCCTGCCAGAACTATTTATACCTTTTAATTCATCAGATGAACACACAGTGGTTTAGAAAAGTGCTTTAAATGAAAGGTTTATACCTCTACTGTAAACGCTCTCCTCTGGGAAATAATGTGACAATAAACAGAAAGAATCAAACATATGGCTGTAGTGTGAAGTTCCTATCTGTCGGACAGTTGAAGATGAACTTCGGGGAGCAGATAAAATTCCTGTACAGTGAACCAGTGTACCATTAAAGACATGAAACAGGAAATACAGTTTACTTCCTCATTTTGAGGCAGTTTCCCATAAAAACAGTCAGATAGAGAGAGACTTTAGGTCACAGATATTGAATGACGTTTACAGTGGCCAAAAGTGCGCTACACCCCCATTGGTATGAATTGCAGCTAACACTATGAGCTAATATTAACCTTCCAGTGAACATGACTGGACCTGAGACTAAAGACAACTTCTGAAACCAGCAGTGTCCAGTCTGTCAGTGAATACAGTCTACTGAGGTGGTTTTCTTGCCGGGTTTGGCTCGTGGCAACCCGGGGGCTGAGTCGGTTCAGATAGCTACACAGCTCACAGAGCTAACAACCGATAGTAGTTAGCTATTTCACAATCTTTCATTCAAAGTCTGTAAATCACCTCGGTAACATTATTCCCTGTTGCTCTCAGAGGCTGTGCTAGAATCTGGTTTGGCCCGGCTGCTGAGCCCGGTTCTGTTGCCTGCTAACAGCAGATTCATTTAGCAGTTCAGTTGAAGCTGAGCAGCTGGAGGACTTCAGAAGGAAAAGCAGCAAATATATTGTGTATAAAATCTGATCCAGTTTGACCAAAATCACTGAAGTTATAAAGTTGTGCTTTTGTACAGTAAGCAGTGCAAAATTAGTGCCCCAAGTGCAGGATGAGTCATGACCTAATCACTGACAGGTGTAGTTAAAGGTAAACACCTGACCAGCATCATGAGGTGAAACATACACAGATTTCCAGTCTGACGCTTAGTTACTCATTAAAAGGAACATATTGTCCATCGGTTATGATTGGTCAAGGAAAAGACCAGCAGTTTAGGAAAATACACCTTGATAAGAAGATGGATTTCAACTCATGCCTCTGTGTTAATAGAGAGCTGGAGTCAGGGCTCAGTTAGCCTAGCTTAGCATAAAGATGTGTGATCTGAAGAGAAAATCTGAATACTGGAAGAGAATCTGTGAACTGCAGCCCGAGTTGTCTAGTGTCTTAAACACCAGTGAGTCTGCAGACTGGAGAGAGTTGCTGCAGTCCTTATCAGTGCCCAGTCCTTATCTGTTGGTCTGATCCACACACACACACGCACACACACACACACTAAAACACACTTTATTAACTGCAGTACAACACGAGCCTGCAGGAGAAAGAAAGAGAAAGGGAAACAAATGCTCTCCCTTCAACTGTTTCATTGGAAGTGATGAACAGACTGTGTGGAGTTGTATTTGTGGTAGGCTATCAGGAACTTGTGGACACACAAGAACAACAGCTCTAGAGGTAGTAATAATAGTAACAGCAGTAGTAGTAATGGTAAGATTACAAGTAGCTGGATGCATACTTGCCAACCTTCATGATTTTCTTTGCGGGGTCACAGTTCTCGTGAATGTCTCCTGATTTGTGAAACATGTCCTTTTTGTTGACCTGTTACCCAGACCACAAGACAGTGAAACAACTGTCATGAAAAAATTATGTTAAAGCACACCCTCTCATTTAATGTTGCTACATAAACTGCTGCTAACTGAATCTGCTGTTAGCAGGCAACAGAACCGGGCTCAGCAGCCCGACTGGACCCAGTTCGAGCACAGCCTCTGAGAGCAACAGGGAACAAAATTACACTACCAAGGTGATTACAGACTAACTTGTCACCTGTGCAGCTAACTGAACTGACTCAGCTCCAGGATGTCAGGGTCCAAACCCAGCAAGAAAGCCACCTCGGTAGGCTACTGTATTCACTGGCCACCACTGGTTTCAGAGGTTGTGTTCGGTCCATCCAAGCAAACATTAAGAAAATGACAGTTTAATTTGAGGAACACTTCATGACTTTTTCCGGATTGGTTGAATATCAGTGTCTTGTGTGTCGACAGGGTCGGGTATTCATGCCCCGTCCGGGCCTGTATTTAGAGTTTCCAGAGGATTTCTCGGTGTGTGACAGCAGATGAAACTCTCTCCTCCTCTAAATCAGTGCTGAAGGTTTAATATGAGCCGCCGTGACTTTCTGCTGCTCCAACTCCACATTTAAAAGAAGATGATTTGGACCCTGACGGCTTATAATTAATTAACATCCACCTCCTCCTCCTCCTCCTCCTCCTCCTCCTCTGGCTCAGTCTCTCTATTTCACTTTTTGGTTCCCGCTCCACTCGCTCTTTCTTTCTTCTTGACGCTCTTCCTTTCTTTTCTTCTCTTTCCATCCCTCTCTCCTCCCATCACCGGTGGCATTCAGCCGTTTCCCATCCGACAAGTAATGTTCATCTTGGCAACTTAATTACACTTAAATGGGACTCGGTTCAGGACGGAGGGATGGAGGGAGGATATGAAACCAGAGGGACGGAGGCGAGGAGCAAAGCAGTATTTTATCCTTTGAGGATGAGAATATCGCGTGTAAAAAGTCCTGAAAATCTCTTCATACATGAGAATTCCCTCTCTCCTCTTCCCCTCCCACTCTTTTCTTACTCCGTCAATCCTCTTCCTTGCATCACCCATCTCTCTCTCTTGTCAGACAGTTGGTCAGAGTTCATTAATTTTTACTGCTGAGGTAGTTTCCTCCGCAGACCGAGATTCGGGATCGGTTTCTACGGTTACCGCACTGTAATAAGAGGTGAAACGAGGTGAAAAGATGACTGCAGCTCACTCGCTAAGTGCTGCTATTTGAGCTGAATTACACACAAATTCGCAATCAAATGTTGTATCAGGAACGCATCAGGAGTCAGAGCGATCGCTCTCCAATGCTTCGGACGCGTTGGGAAATTTGTTCTGGTCTTGTCTACTTTAACCGCTTAGAGTGATGAGACTTGTCGGCATCAGAGCTGCAGCCTTTAGACTGTTTCATCCTGTCCAAGATTTTTAGCTCCACCAAAACTGGTCCAAAACTGAAATAGCATGATTTTTTTTTTTTTTTTTTACAGATATTCATGTTGCCCAGAGGCTGAATCCTCCTGACTTCATCCAGTACCCCCAGATGATTGAAATATTAATGTTTTGAAAACTATCAGATGGATTGAAATTTGATTCAGATGTTTATTTTCCTCAGAATGAGTTGCAGTCATGTTGCACCATCGTCAGTTCTGAATTGAAACCAAAACATCTGCAATACCTTTATGTTATGTTCATATCATTATTTGTGTTTTTAAGCAGGTTCTCAACTATTTCACTGGCACAAATTATAATTCATCTTCTGTAAGATACCTTTCTAAAGATATGATCTGAAATTTATATTAAGTCCAATGGATCTGTGACAAAATGGACATTTCAGCTTTACAGACAATAAAAAATGAAGTCTTCTGAGATGAAAGACAGTCAAGAGCTCCTGAAAAGCCCCTAAATAAATCTTGTATGTCTTCCAGAATTATGTTTGTCATGTCCAGTGTCAATGTTTGTTGTCTATAAGGGCGTCGAGGTGGATTGAACTGTAGGGTATGTATGTATGTATGTACTGCTATTTAGCAAATGTTAGCATGCTAACATGCTAAACTCTCTTTTAGTCTTGTGTGAAAGTGTTCTAATAAATAAAATTCTACACAATTCATATGTTTGAATTGTCCAAGATAATGAACCCCAAATCGCTCCCGATGGCCATCGGTATGTGACTGTGTGTGAATGATTAACTTAACAGCGTAACTTATTGTGGACACAAAATAAAACAAACCAAAACCATCTTTGTTAGTCTTTCCCTGTTCAACAAAACAAACTCTGGTTTGGTCAGAATAAAATCTTAATTTACCGACATTGATGAGAAAAACAGGAATCGCAGGATTTCGTAAATAAAGCACGTCAAATATTAGTGAAGAAACAATATTACCAGCGTCACCCATGACTTTTCTGTACGCCCCACCATCAGGATAACATTTCTTGTATTTGAAATTCCCTAATCACATTCCTGCTCCCCAGAGAATAAACCTTTACCCTATAGCACCACCCTGTGGACACACGTTAAACCTTTAGCTCCGTATCTAAGAAAAAAATACTTGGAAATCAATCATAAATCATCATTATGTTGTTTGTTCTGTCCGACACTGTGATACTGTGGGCCGTGAATGAACACTGTGGCCTCTGACTGTGACTGTGAAGGTTTAAACTCATTTACTTGATATCTGAGCAGCTATCAAGATAACAGAAAAAAGCTAATTAGCAACAGGAAGAAAGGAAAAAACAAATACAATGTCATTATATAGAAATATATTAGATATATTAATATAGACACTGACACTCACACACACACACATATATATATATAGACTTAAGCCGTGCAGAGGAGTTATTATGTGTGGTGACAGTGTGACAGAGAATAATGGAGACACGTGGCCTCGTTCACCTCTGTGTCTGTTAAATTAATGACTAACAGCTTCACACTAAACTCCTGCAGCTCACTCTGTCTCGTGTTACAGCCCAGACAAATTAACAGCAGATTAACACAGAGGAGAGCAGCAGTCTGTCTGCTCACTTCATCTGCTTTACCGGCCAAATACCCCGACGAGACAGCTCGAGATTCTGACAGATCACGACACTCCAAAATTTAAACATGATGAGCAAAAGTAACAGGTTTGTAGCATTTTATACAGAATTTTTTGTCAGGATGGAAAGAAAGGTGTGAAACAACATCTAGACAGTTAAACTAATGAAGTACGCTCCAATTAAAGGGAGAATAAAGACATTTACAACAAAACATTACAAAGAAAACAGGCAAACCTCCAAAAACACTGACTGTTTTTTATGTTTGTGGTCCTCCTTTATATCTGTGTTATTTTTAATGTTCGACTTAATGATGAAAATAGCAGTTAGTAACAACTAAAGAAAACACGACTTAAAGTCCCCATCAAACAGAGTGCTCTTTACTTCCTCTTCGTTTTTGTCATAGATGGGGGGGTAGTCAGGAGTGGACCTAATTGAAGACATATAGTTACGGAGACCAGGTACGTGCACAGCAAGAAACTTCAGAGGCAATTCTGAGATTTCTTTCTAAATATATTTTTACTTGAACGATATATTACTGACATATGGAGTTAGAGGTTAAAACAGTTTTTCACCAGTTTTTAGTCCAGGATTTTGTGGGCGGTCCTTAAAGGGTGGCTTGATGACACAGTGAGGCCACCCTGAGCATACCCCTGCACCCCCAGCAGGAAGATAGAGATTAATTCAAAGGCGGGGGAAAACTACAAAATAAAACAGGAAATGCGAATAAACTCAAAATTGTTTTACATGTAAACAGTGTGAGGACCTGTAGTGGACATTACTCAGCGTTTACAGTAGGCAATAGTGAGTGTGGGTCACAACCCCACCACTATGTGTTGCAGCTAGCACTATTAGCTAGGGTCAGCGTCTACTTCCCAGTCAACACAGCTGGACCCGGGACCAAACACAACCTCTTACAGTAGGCAATAGTGCGTTACACCCGAATTGCTATGAATTGCAGCTATTGCTACGAGATAGTGTTAACCTTAAATACAGTAGTGAGTAAATAATGGTAGTGGAGAGAAAGTGTTTCATTGGATGTAAAATGAGTATATGCACCCAACAGGTAAGGACCACAGAACTTTGTAAATAAAAGTGTTTAAAATGATAAAGTGGCACGGTTAACTGTGATCTGCTCCAGCCCCAATATAAAAAAAAACCTACTACTACTTTAAAAAAACATATGAGAATTATGAAATGAGTGACTACTGAGTCCTCTGTGAATGTTTCATGTCCATCTGAGTCTTCAACTTTACATTATCTGAGAAAATAAACAGATCTTTTGCTTCCAGAACCCTGAATGCCCCAAATAATTCCCCTAATTTCCCTACTTATACAGAGAAATATTGATACACCGACACATTAACGGCCTATAGAAGAAGTGAGGCAGTCAAACTAAGGACTGAGCATGGCTTTTAAAAGAAACAGGAAACGATGAGAGAGAAGTGGAGAATGAGCGTTTGGTGATGTTCAGTGGTGCCGGGTCGAATCGTGTTAATCCTGACTGCTGCTGGTCCGCGTACACTCCCACTGCGGCTGTCCACCGCCTTGTTCCCTTCACGCACAGTAGGCTGCCACTTAATTAACGTGTGTGTGTGTGTTCACGCCCTTTTCCCACGTATTACAGTGCTCAGCCGATCCCAGTGCAGGTATTCAGGGGCTTGTTCAGTTCACCACTGGGGCGGCAGGGCCCCTACCTAATTACACTGTGTGTGTATGTATGTGTGTGTGTGTGTGTGTGTGTGTGTGTGTGTATGTGTGTATGTGTGTGTGTGTGTGTGTGTGTGTGTGTGCCCAAGAACATATCTGGTTTCTGTATGTGTGTGTGTGTGTATGGTACAGTAGGCTGGTTCCTAATTACTGTCTGCTCCTTGTATTCCCTCAGTGCCAATACCTTCCTGCCTCACTGAACCCTCACTGTGTGTGTGTGTGTGTGTGTGTGTGTGTGTGTGTCGAGCCGATCATGTACTCTGACAAATTCAGACACAAGAGAAGCCTCAAATCTCACGAGGATTTGGATTGACACACACACACACGCACACATGTCTGTTGCTTCTCCTTCAATGTCACAAAGATTTGCACAGTATTTTGTATTATTTTGGATGTTACAGACATAAAAATAGAAACATATACTGCAATATTGGGGAGGTCAAAATATGCTAGTACACAATATGAGAGATGTAGACTTCACTATAAAACTGACTAACTTTGGACCTATTTTCATGAAATTTGTTTTATTATAAACACGAGAAATCAAACATGATACAGTGTTTAAAGTCTGCGATTCTCGTCTAACACTAAAATAACGCTTGTCTAACACTAAAATAACGCTGTTAGAGAGTTGTTGAGGCGACAAACTCCAAAACATAAAGTTTGTACAGAAACACAGTTTATCTTTATGGATTATATTGGTGCTGAGTTGACAGTCAGACTGTCGACATATGACGTCCTTTATCTGGTGTTTGTAGAATGATGTGTTTTTACAGACACGTAATGAATTGTTCAGATGTCATATTTCTTAAAGGGAGTTTGGTGTCATATTTTCCCCAGACAGTGCAGGGAGCTTTAGTTTAATTCAAACTTTTATTCAAAGATAATATGTTTATTTTTGAACGTTCTGCCAACGCTACAGAAACATTAGGTAACTGTTAAGTATGATAAGGCTAGTTAGTTATTGGTTTGATGAATGATTGTGTGTTGGTTACTGATGGTGGCTGATCAGGTTTATTATCTGATAATAGTATTCAGTTTAAATATGCAACAATCAGTTAATTCAGCTTGTGAATTAACTAATGTTTATGTCCACTTTAAAGAAACAAACTGAGCTAACATTAGCTAACAGCAGCTACAGTTGGCAGGAGTTTACTTCACTGTCCATCAGGAAACTCTGTAAATCACAGAGAGTTGAGGCGGAGCAGCTGGAGGACATCAGAGGGAAAAGCATAAAACATTTTCTCCATAAAATATGATCCAGTTTCACCAAAATCAGTCAAATAGTTGGTGGTGTGTGACTTAGTGCCGTAAAGTGTTACGTACTTGTACAGGTTTATTAAGAGCAGTATGATAACAGTTAAACATTTCCTGACAAATATGTTGCTCTTTTCTTCTCAAATACATGCTATTACCTCTCTCTTGCTCGCCTTCTCTCTCTCTCTCCATCACTTCCATTTTTCTCTCCATCTCCTCATCCGTCTCTCTGTCCCCATTTTTCTTTTTCCGTGTTGTCACTCTGTTACCCCTTCCTCTCTCTGTCCTCTCTTGTCCTTGACTCCAACACACACCAGCTGGCACTCAGCCAAGTGGAGAGGGATGATTACACACACACACACACACACGCACACACACACACACACACACACACACGCATACAGGAAGTGACAGCAGAGGGATGTCATCAAGAGAGAGAAAGATAGAGAGAGAGCAAAGCAATGAACTTCAAGATAGAAAACGAAAAGAGAGGATGAAGACATGACACTGTGTGTGTGTGTGTGTGTGTGTGTCGTACAGAAAGTCTTAATCAATTTGTTTAGAGTAAAGACGACCAATAGGAACCCGACTTTTATCAAAACCCTGAAAAATAACTTCAGAGGACGCATCCCGACAAAACATTTGATCACATCACTTTGGGCAAATCTTTCAGTTTTCTGATGTTTCATTGATTCAGATTAATCAATAATGAAAATAATAATTTAGTTGAGTCCTACATGTGAGTCAGACAGTTGAAAAGTTTGGTATCATCTGCCAAAAGATGTTGATTCAGTGCAGGCACAAGTCTGAGAGGACAACCCTGTATTTTTTTCATGCTTTTGGATTGTCTCTTTACAATAAGATTAGTTTGTTTGTCCAGATTTAAATCAGAACAATTTCCTGTTTCAGTGTCAGGTGAACAATAATGCTCCTAACAAGCTGGAATTAACAGGTGTGTTGTCTTAGCAAAGTTGTTCTTAAACTTTCCAATAGAAACAGAGATTAGGTGTAGAGTTGGATATATTGACTATGCACTGAACATACTGTGATCTGATAAATCACAGTTTAATGGAAACACTGAGTGACTGCAGAGGTGGTTCAATAATGATCTCAGGGCACTTTTCTGGACCGGAAAACAAATTTAAAGTTTGACGTTACGACAGTATTCTTCCATCATGCAACACTGTTGAGACATCAAGTAATGCCACAAGATGAACAGACTTAAAATATATATATATAAATCCATCACCCTCTCACATCTGTCATCATGATTTTACAAAGACTGAAATACTAAGCTGTCCAGAAACAATATATGCATGTGATCCTTTTTGTACCCAAACCTAGAAATGTCATTGGTCTGCTGCCACAGCTAGCAGCAAGCACTTACATACAGGCTGTGGTGGTGAGGTTGAGCGTGGTTTATTTGAGGAAGTTGGCAGTTCAGCATGCTCCCTAAACCTGACACAATGGACCTTTAAATGCTGTACAGAACCTAAAATTCCATCATGGACATAAATGGGACGTACCACTGACAGCAAAAACAATTGACAGTTCATATGTGACTTCACTCATAGATAGATACATAACTTTAAGGGACATTAGAGACTATTAAAACTGTTTTTTGTACCAGGCTGTAAACATGTTTATTTCTGCTGTGAAGTTGGACATTTTAACATGGGGACTTATGGAGACTGACTCACTTCTGGAGCCAGCCTCAAGTGGACGTTTCAGGAACTGCAGTTTTCAGCGCCTCCTGTGTTGGCTTCACTTCACAACCACAGAGGTTGCCGCTTGGTCACTACAATCTTCTTGAACCTTGAATATAAAGCTGCATTTGTGAAATTAATGCTGTCCCGCTCTGAGTTTGGAGTATTAAAATAATAATTCACTGAATTAATTTGAAGTGCCTACAGGATATGAAACAATGAGAATAATTAAAGTGAACAATGAAAACTTTAAGTCAAATATCAACAGTAAAAAGAGGAAGATGATCCACTTAAACATGTGTGTTTAAAGTGCCGTCTCTTGCTCTCGGGCCGCAGGCTGTAAAACATCTCAGTGCTGAACAGTAAAAGTATCACTGAAGGAGTTTAAACAGCGAAATGATGCTGGTTTAGTGGAGCGACTCTGCCAGAGTTAATCGGCCCAAACATCTAATTTCAGAAGGAAAGAGTCTCCTTTAGGCTGACTGGCTCTCATTTATGTGACGAGCTGTAAACTTTGTAATGTGTAACAAAGAGAGAGCTGCACCTGCCCTCTCACTCCGCTTCCTGTTCATGTAATGTCAGAGTTATACCAAAGACTTTGATTGTTAAACAGGCAGAGAGGTGATACAGTTAAAACCAGCACGTGTAGCTCCACAATATTGGTTTATTTCATCCATTTTTAGGCATTTTTTAAAGTTATTTAGTTCCCAGTCCAACCCGGTCAATGCACCAATATTTACAGAACGCCCTCCCAGAAAATAGTTCCAGTGTCCCTGTGTTTGTCAGGTTCACATTTACTTGTTGATGAAGATAAAAACTTAATTACCAATCAAATACAACAATCCTGATTCCTACTTAAGTGTTCTCACTCGTCAACCTGTCAAAACTTGTCAAAAATGGCAAGTTACCAAGAAAAAATATGCAACACCCGACTGGACTGTCAAAATAAAATAAGCTTGCTGAGAAACATTTTGCATTTTGTGAGTTTAAGTGGTCGCAGGTTTTAGATTTGAAACATGAACTAAGTAACATAACAGGACACAAACAGTGATCTCCTGGGTTAAAACGTTTCATCCACCTTAGCCTCCTCCATTCTCCATCCTTTCTTCCAGCTTTGGTGCCTGACCAAGTTGTGATCGTCATCTGAAACGCTCCTCAGCGAGCTTTATTTTGAAAACCCAACGGGATGTTGCATATTTATTATTGCATCATTGCATATTCTATAGTGTGTCTCTGCAGTTCAATCCAAACAAGTTAACGTGATGATGTGCGATAATGAACTATTGATTTATTCAGTTTTGAAGAGGCACAGTTTAGAGGGCGAGTCGATCTGAGAGCTTGTTACAGAGTCGGGCGCTTAAAGTTTGATGATGGAAAAAAGAGAGAAACATGGATTATTAAGCAGAAGTGGTCATGAAAAGTTAAAGTGGATGAAGTACGCCCGTAAAAAAAATAAAAATCCTAATTAAAACAAATGTCTCCACTGCTGATGACTTTTTAAACAGCCCGGGAGGCTCTGTGTAAGTGATCCTCCTCTCCTCTCCTCTCCTTCAGACCTCCTTTATCTCCTCTCTTTTCATGCACAGCTGATGTTGTGACATCACTTCCTCAATCATTGAAGGTTTACACTCTGATTTTGGTCAAACTGGATCAGATTTTATTCACAATATATTTGCTGCTTTTCCCTCTGATGTCCTCCAGCTGCTCAGCTTCAACTCTCTGTGATTCACACAGTTTATGATGGACAGACAGCTTTAGACTAACCACTTGCTGAAGCAGCAAACTGCTAGCTCGGGTTCCTTTAAGTCTGGAACAAACCTGCAAGTTTCACTTTCACTTCAGCTCTCCACAGCCATCTTTCTTTTCCTCCATAACATCTTCCTTTCTTCTACCAACCTGTCGTTATTTCTTTCCCTCAATGATCCCTAACTTCCTTCTTCTGTCCCACCTTCCCTTCAATCCTCATCACCTTCCTTCTCTCTCTTCATCCCTGAAGTCCTTTGTTAGGCTTTGATAAATTAGCTCTGACATCCTGCCAAAATGGCCGCCCTCCCCCCTTGCTCTCTCTCCAGTGTTCTTACACCTACCGCTAATTGAATTGGCAATTTGTGTAACAGTACCGATCCCCCGTTTCGTCTTCTCTAACACACACCCACATGATCTCTCTCTTTTATGAACACACACACACACACACACACACACACTGGTTTGTTGCCAGTTTCATATTAAACAAGAAAATAAATTAACAACAGCAGTAATGTTTGACTTTGAGAGACCAAAGTTAAATTGACTTTTTGATAAGGTCACTCACACACACACACACACACACACTCCTGTGATTTTCTTTTTTTTCTTTTTGTTTGTTTTGTTTCATCACAAATTATTTTTATATAGTTGTCTTGTTTATTTTATTTTGAAATTATTTCCGCCGCCTCTCCTCCATCGTTTTCATCCTTTCATCCAGCATCCTACTTCTTCTTCTCCTCTTGTCCTCTGTTCTTCAGCGTTCAGTGACGATGCTTCCTCTTCATCACCTCCTTCTTTAAATTCCCCCTTCTCTTTATTCTCATTCTCCCACACTTTTTCATCCTCCCTCTTTTCTCCCTCCTTCTCTTCACCTCCTTTTCATCCTCAGCTCTAATCTCCTCTTCCCTCAGTGTGTCTTCATCATGCTCTCTTCTCCTCCTTCATCTGTACCTCCATGCCTCCTCTTTTCACCTCTTCTCCTTTTTCTCCTCCTCTCCCTCCTTCACCAACTCACCTTCATCTTCTTACCTCAACCCCTCCTCAGTATCTCTGTCCACCTCCTCCATCCATTATCCTCCCCATCTCTCAGCTCCTCCTCCTCCTCCTCTCCTCTCTTTTTGTGGATGAACTTGAATTATTTTGAGATGGAGTTTCTGTTTTCTTTTCTATAAAAAGTCAAACATTTATTTTCTATAAATAACTCTGATGTTCCCCTGAGATCATTCACCCTCCTCTCTTTGTCTCCTCTCTCCTCACCCCCTTTTTTTGTAGTGTCTCGTTCAGGAGGGCTTTTCATTACATCATTAATTGAGCCTAATTCAGCTACATTACCCCCCCCCCCCCCCCCAAAAAAAAAAAAAAAAAAGGAACGACAGGAGGTGTGAGTGTGTGTTTAAATTCAGTGTAATGAGGTCTGCAGGGAGACGAGGACGGAGGTTGTGTGGAGAGGAGAAAATTACCTCAGGGCAGAAAAATCTCTCTTTAAGTGAGCTTTAATGCCCCTCTGTCTGCCTGTCTCACTGCCTCAAACTGTCTCACCATCTCCCGTCAGCTCTGACTCTCTCGGACTGAAACACTTTTGTTTCTTTACGTCACTGTTTGCTTTTTCTTTCATTTTATTTAAGTAAGTCAAACGTGATGTTTCACGTGTTTCTATCACATCTGTCCTCTGTCCTCCAGTATCTGGACCATCAGTGACACAAAGTCATGTTATCAGTATTTTCAGGTGTTCTTCAGGATATTTTAGAGTTTGTCATTTCCTGATAAACCATAAAAACTTGTTGACGACTCGTCCTGCACTCGGTTGCGTGTACTAATTTTACATCCAATCAAACACTTTCTCTCTTCTGACGCCGCCGGAGTGGAGTGCTTCCTGTTTGATACAGTCTGAGTGCTTGTGAGGGCTGCTACACTCATCTATGGCCGGGCCTCACTGCTTACCGTCGCTTACTTAGAGTTTCTTTGTGGACAGATAGCTTTAGTGTTACTTGCTAATGTAGCTAATCACTATCTGACACTAGTGGGCAATGGAACCAGGCTCAGCCCGGTGAACACGGATACAGTATGGAGGTTTTACAGGAGATTATCTGACAGGCCAAGCACTTCTGGTACCTACACCGTTAGCTCAGTTAGCCATGCAGCTAGTTTAGGTTAGCTGACTCCAGGAGCCAAACCACCTCGGTACTATATTCCCCACCGTCAACTGGTCTCCGTCAGCAGTGGATGTTGTATTTTGTCCCAGTTCACCAAGAGTCAGATAATAGGACCACTCTAGAGTGAATGAAACCACTATTGCTGCATGGTGTCCAATGCACACTCAGTGCTACTGGCTGCTGTAGATGCCATTAGACGTCCTGTGGCTCCCTGTCTTTAGAGGAAACACATAAAAATGAGGAAACAAACAGCACCGCTGACTGCAGTTCAGTTTACCTTCCCCTCACCTTTATCATAGATAGTTTAATTTCATATAAATTCTTTGCAACATTCACCTTTATCAATGTTTTCTGATGCAACTGTCACCAGAAAAAAGAATACTGATAAGTTGTGCTCATCCACCACCACAGCCTCCGCCTCAACACAGAACACATGACCTCCTGCAGCGGCGCTGAACATGAAGAGTGTGGATGTAGTTGTTGGTTTTGGTCGGGTATATAAAAGTCTTTTTCAGTGGTCAGGGTTGTACAGATATCTTGCAGCCTCATGTTGGTGCATTGTGTATCTGGTGTTGGTGTCTTTCTCTGTTTGACTTTGTCATGTTTCTGGTTGAAATGATTGATAAATGCTGATAAACAGACGTTTTGAAAAAAAAGAAATTCAAATTCCCTTCCTGTCTGTCTCTCACACTTTCTGGCTTTGTCTTCCTCTTTGTCTTCTTTAGGGAACGAGAGAGAGACAGTCTAACCTGAGGGCAGATCTCTCTCTCTCTGGCTGTTGTACTTTCTGTTTTTCTCTTTAGACAGACTTTTGCCCTCAGGGAGAAATTTTAGAAAGCTATAAACCATTTCTCTCTCTCTCTCTCTCTCCCTCTCTCTTTCTCTCTCTGTCTCTCTCTCTCTCTCTCTCTCTCTCTCTTCTCTCCAGAGATGAACAGTGATGGATAGAAAGATGAGAATAATAAAAGGGATAGTGAGAAACAAAAAAAGAGAATAAATGAGCAAGAGAGAGAGAGAGAGAGAAACACGGCCTTTTTGTTATTCTTGCCCTCAGTCTCGTCTGTCAGGTTCACCAGAGACTTCTCCTCAGCTGCCCTGCCATCATCTCTCCGCTGGTTATTTGGTTTTAGGAACTTTTTCATGGAGAATTATTCTGTCAAACGAAGCCAAAATGTCAAAACGTCCTCATGACAATGTGTACACTGCTACACTGTCACGACATCGGCAATGCGATCTTGAAAAAAAAAAAAACCTGTGGGAAAACAACTGCTGACAGTGTGGCTCCTTTACCTTCATCTGTAGTTCAATGATCTTTAAAGCTGCAATAATCTCTATTTTTATTGATGAAAACGATGAACTGCTAATGTGACAGAAGACAACACAGTTTATTCTGCAGTGTTTTAGCGTCTTTCATCTCATATTTTTGGTTCAATTGCACGGTCACTTTATCGTTCAGTGTCCACAAACCCTCCACATGTCCATAATTTAAACTTGTTTGCATAAAAATGTCTTAAATGTTGAAAAATCTTACAATAGATGATACTTCCCTCTTTAACTTATTAGCATTATTAGCCCCTCTGTCTCATTAGCATGACACTAATGGTTAATTGGTTTAAATAAGGAGGGCTAACAATGCTAACTTGTCGCAATGACTGTTCCAGACTGTTCTGCAGAGCTGATCTCACTGGTTCCTCTTGTCTTGTGCCATGTGTGTTCGTCACGCTAGGCTGTATAAACGTGAGTGTGTGTATGTGTGTGTGTGTGTTTGTGTGTGTGTGTGTGTGTGAGAGAGAGAGAGAGAGAGAGAGAGAGAGAGAGAGAGAGAGAGAGTGTTTGTGTGTGTATGTGTGTGTGTATGTGTGTGTGAGCTTTGCTCGTATCAATGTGTCCGAGTCTCACCGGTCTTCTTCTGTCCTGTCCTGTGCTTTCTCTCTCCTTGTTTGTGTGTGTGTGTATATTTGTGTGTGTTTGGCGTGTGTGTGTGTGTGTTTAGCTATCGGTGCCCAGCGAAGGAGGAGTCCCAGCGCCGTCGCCTCGGAGATCTTCGAGCCTCACCTGGGCAGCCACATTTTACAGGTAGGAACTGTTAAAAGTTCACTTTCTGTGAATGCCACTTTGGAAATACATGTGGACGCAGTGTTTGTTCAAATGTACACACACACACACACACACACACACACACTACACTTGCTGTGTTGATCTAAGCTGTGATGACTTTGCTGTCGGACATTTATGTTACCCAGATGACAAGTCGCTCATATTTTGGACACATTTCATGTTGCACCATCACCTCAGCAATTAGTACACTTACGTATGTTACTTATGTTGTACGTATGTAGTACACAGTGTACTCCATGTACTTCCTGGTGTGGTGCTCTAATTTCAGCAGGTTAGTGTTGTCACAATTCGAGTATGGCAGTAATCTGAATACTTTTTAGATGCTTGAAGGGCAATTCGCTTTCAAAATGAACATTTTTTGCATGACGTTTCTATTCTGGTCTTCGTTTCCAGGGAGATACATAGAGTGTGACTAATGAATAATGTCAGTAGACCCTTACATATAAGGAAACCCAGTTTACTACTCCAGCAAATAGTCTGAGCATTAGTTACAAAAGTTAACTGAATAAATACCACACATATAAACACAAACTGAATAAATACCACACATATAAACACAAACTGAATAAATACCACATATATAAACACAAACTGTGTAAATACCACACATATAAACACAAACTGAATAAATACCACACATATAAACACAAACTGAATAAATACCACACATATAAACACAAACTGAATAAACTTTTCCATACACAGATTTGACTCCTAAGTCCGTGAACATTTATTTTTAAGTTAGTATTGCTGTATTTGCAACTCACCACACAGCTGATGGAGGATGTGATTTGAACATTCACAGTAACAGCACTGTGAAGTCTCCAAATTTCCAAAATTCACAACATGTTTTTATCTCATGAAATGTTCAGCTTTAGTCATTATTGATGACAACTTACACTATCTGCAATACAAACATCAGGACTTTATGTTGTTACAGTTGTTCCTAACTTGAATATGATAGTCTGACGTCCAAATCCTGTCATATTTCTTCTCTGTATGAGGATTTTACACCATTTTGTTATCCGATTTATTTCTCATGATTTGCCTCTTGGCTTCGCTGAAGTTTATTTTTCCTCCTAACGTACCTTTACATTATTAGCGCAGTGATTCCTCATAATTCATGCTCAGATTTTTCACCACAGTCAACTTCAATTATTCCTCAACATCCAGCTGCTGCCGCGGCTAAGCTGAATTATTAAATGGAATTATGAAAGTATGATAATGACTGGGTTATCGCTGCTCGCTCCCTCGGGTTTTTATGTGTGTGTGTGTGTGTGTGTGTGTGTCTTGTAGTATTAATCCCTAACATGCTCCACTCCTTATCTGTTTAACATACAGCCCAAAGGCTGAGCTTTTAACATCACAACCAGGCTGACGTGATACCATAGCTGATAGAGGTTGCTAATCTGTGAGTGTGTGTGTGTGTGTGTGTGTGTGTGTGTGGGTGGGTGGGTGGGTGTGTGTGTGTTATACAAGTGTGCATCCATTTCTGAGATTTTGTAAACCTCCGAAAGTGTTGTTCTTGTTGTTCTTTTTCATTGTTGTTGTGTTATTAAATCTTAAACATTTTGTGTGTCTTTGCATCTGTTTACACCTGATTAATATTATAATCTCGCTGACACCAGTCAACCTTCGCTGTGTAAAAATCCACACGTTTATAATCTTCTGGTGCTTTTTTTTTTTATCCGTTTATCATATTCAAGGATCCTGAGAGAGAAGTTGCTCACAGATTGGAAGAATTCGTGACAACTAAAACATCTAGTCACACTGATCTTTTCTATCATTGAGTAAACTGACATATTTTCTGTTCATTTCATGTTATATTCATCCATTGATCCATTTCCTTCCTTTCATCCGGGGCCGGGTTGCTGTGGTAGCGTGTTTAGTGCGTTCCCATCCCTGCTCCTCCTGGGCTAGATGGACTATGTAGTCCCTGCAGCAAGTTCTGGGATTCTTTTCAAATGTTAAAAGATTTTTTGGTCAGCAGGAGTGATTGTGGTGATTAGATTATTTAAATACAAACATATTCCTTAACTTTGAAAACATAACATACACTTTGTACAAATCCTGACACTGTCCCACAGACACAATGAACATCAACTGTGAATAACAAATATATAAAAAACAGTTACACAAGAATATATATATAGTATATAGTATAGTATAATATATACTATACTATATACTTCCATGGGCTTTTAAAATGGTACCTCACGTCTCTCAATGAAGGAGCAGGATCACGTGACTTTCTCCAGCCAATCAGTGAATGTCAGGCTCCGTTACAGGTCCCAATTTAACCCTAACATTTTTTGTACTGTATCAAATGTGATATTTTCTAACAATATAAGTGTCATAAGTTCCATAAGACATATGTCTGATTGTTAATTTGGAAATAAATGTTCCACATATTTTTTTTTTTTTTTTTTTTACCCTAGGTGGGCGAGTGACCATATACGGTAACTTCTTTGACTTTGATATGCAGCCTAAAACTGACATTTAACAAACAGACACTGACAAAAAAAAAGTCAAAAAAGAAAAAATCTCAACTTATATCCACCAATAACACTCCAGGGTTGAAATTTTAAATTTCCAAGTATTTCAATGAGTGCTCTCTAAAGGGTTAAAAGATGAAACCAGAGATACTCAACACTCAAAATGTGGTCATCAATAAAGTGCATACTCTTCTAGTGCAGGATGAGGCTCTGTGAATATAGCTCATGTCCAGGTCTTTGCTGAGTCCTGATCCTGTTGCATATTTTTAACTTTACATCTTAAACAACAAAAGAAATATTTCCTGGTGTAGTGCATTAGGGTAGTGTTTTATGGAACACTGTGCATTCACCAGAAATGATGATCGTGATTTCTTCCCCAAATTGTTTCTTCCCCAATTGGCATTTTCACAATGCCAGTAGTCCCTCATCTTCAGCTACCAAAACTGCACCAAAATGGCGACCACTGAGGGCAAGAAGGTCCAAATGGACTCAAAATAGCATGTATGGAAGTACAAGAATTGAGACACGGTACAGGTCTTTCCTGTCTCGGTGCACTCTGGTCTTGGTCATGACTTGGTCTTGGTTTGTTGTGGTTTAGGTTGGCTTGATTGCAACACCGCCATGTGGACACAAACCCTAAGCGTTGATATAACAGCCAGCATTGTTTTGAAAACCAACTGACTCATATTTTCTGTTGTTTCAGCTCTGAAGCCAGTGTTTTTACTTTCTGGATTCACACAGACTGACCTGTGAATGCTCTGCCTGGGACGCTGGCAGCTAGAGGGCGCTGTTCCCGAACCAAAGCAGCTGTCGTTCATTAGTGCTGTATGCAGCCGCGTCCATCCCGAGTCCTTGTTGTTGCGTTTGTTCTTTATCTGTCTGTTAATCCTGCAGACAGACACAGTGGAGAGTGAACATGTCGCCGTGACAACCGACTCTCCTCTTCCGCCGCTTTGCACATCATGTTGTCATGTGTGAGTGTTAACACAAGGCGGGAACAAGCCACGCATCCGCTCACGCTGCGCTGAGCATCGTCACCATGTCAAGCATGTGTGTGTGTGTGTGTGTGTGTGTGCGTGTTAACACCGTGTTCTGATCCTGCAGCTCGAAACACTAGACATCCCATAATACCTTGTTATAATCCCTGGAGAGTCGCTATGACAACCATATGAGGCAGATCCTGAGGCTGATTGAAGCAGCTGTGAGATTGGAAGTGACACGAACAATGTGGGCCTCCCCCACCTGGAAGTCAGAAAGTGTGTGTGCATGAAGGAGTGTGTGAAGTTTAGATTTTAAAATGTTCCTGACATGAAGAGAAGACTTTTTTAAAGATTACCTGCTTCCTGTTACTACATTTTAGTTTTAAAAAAGATCAAGTTAATAATTTTCATTCCCACAATTTCATTATTTATCAGAGACACTTGTTGTCTTGTGCAGGTCACTGTGTCTTTTCAATCCTGTTGATGCTACACTGACTTGTAATCAGGTGAATGGTGTCTCTGTCATTCGTACGTTTGTTCTCACACTATGTAACTTTGGGCTCCGGGTCGGGAGAAGCACGTAACGCTTTATGGCACTAAGTCACACACCACCAACTATTTGACTGATTTTGGTGAAACTGGATCATATTTTATGGAGAAAATGTTTTCTGCTTTTCCCTCTGATGTCCTCTGGCTGCTCTGCCTCAACTCTCTGTGATTTACAGAGTTTCCTGATGGACAGTGAGGTAAAGTGCTGACAACTGCTGCTGTTAGCTAATGTTAGCTCAGTTTATTAGCCACACTGCCCGGGCTGTGAGCTCAGAGCACCAGGGGAGTGTTGGTGTCTGTAGAGGATGTTTTCAGGCCCAGGGTATTGGGTATAGCTGATGGGGGGCGGAGGTGAAGCCAGTGTCATGCCAGAACCAGAGCTGGGCAAGTGGGCAATGTAATCGTGCTCAACAGCCTTAATGGAGGTTTTCAGGCCTGGGGCACAGAAGAATGCTGACAGGGAGAGAAACCGGTGTCGTTTCAGAACCAGAGCTGGTTGAGCAATCTAACCGGGGTAAGCAGCCTCTATGGACATAATAACAGGGAAGAAGAGACTGAAACGAAAAGGAGAGAGTGAGCGAGCAAGAAGCCAAGGCAGACAGAGTAAATGTGGGACTGACTTTTAGTGGTTGGTGAGAGCTTGGTGAAATAAAAGGCTGAAAGACAGACGCCGAGCTGGACTGACTGCTGTTGGACTAGTAGGTAATATTAGCTGGCTGCTATGTCTTGTGTTGTTGACCTTGTTGATGTTTGGCTGTTAATAAAGTTTTTAGTTTTTGATCATAAGTAATGTAATGAGAACAAATACACGTGTACAGCTGAACATATTTACCACAGTGGGATTACACTCAACAAAAATTTCTTTCATATTTCACAGGGAATGTCATTTCTGTGCACACGTGTCTCCTCTAGGTACACACTTTTTTCCAAGTGTGTTCCTACATCATTGTGAGTGTATGTTTGTGTGTATGTGTGTGTGTGTGTGTGTGCGTGTGTGTGCAGCCTTTTCAGCGCAGGAGTACGGTCGACGTGTTGGTAGCAAATTGGCCTCATTAATCTCCCGCTTAATTGATTGTGAGAAGTTTGAGGATGACATTTTAAGAAAGCGTGGCAGACAGGGCGCGGCGTGATTGATTTGGCTAAACCGCAGCACTAATGAATGCCAGCCAGTCACTTAGGTGGTAGAGACCAGACACTAATTTCAGAGAGATTAGGCCAGAGAGGTTGATAACGCTTAATGAAGAGAGAGAGCAAGGGAGAGCGAGCAGTCATTAAACAGGATGTAAAGCTCCATGTGTGCTCTCCTGTCAGGTCCGCTCTGTGTTAATGAGTGACGCTTGTATTTGTATGAACTTTATTACTCATCAATAGAGATCTGCGTATGAAAAACATGGACACAGTCTCTGAAGGGATGATCTGATGTTTTGTGTGTTTTTTTATCAGACAGACGAGTTCAGTTGAAGTCTCTATGAATCAGGCTGACCGAGCACAGTTAGCGGTTATCTACTTAGCAATCTTTCCAGCTGCTTTGAGGTTTTGTGCTAAGCTAAGCTAAATGTGAAGATTCTCAGTCATCCAGGTCATAGTATCTGTCGAAGGTCATCGTAGGCAACATGACTAACTTAGTTTCTTGAAAAACTGAAGAAGCTTCTTGGATGAGAGTTGAAACTCAGCTAGTCCTGTTGCCTACGATAATCTTGTTCGGCGAGGCTAAACACATCCTGGACCTGTGAGTGCACAGAAAGGATTTGATATCTCTGGATGGATATGGGTTTACAGTTTCTTTAAAGGCGGAAGCTGCTGCAGGTCCTGAACTGATGAACTTCAGCATCACATCATAAATTTAAGGAACATTACAGCCATCACAGAAGGACAAAATGGCCGTCCGGGATTGAACACATCCACAGACTGCTCCTTTAAGTTGAGCAGGTCAGTAAGTGGAAAAAGTTTAGTTGTTGCTGATGAAGTGAAACTGTTTTTCTGACTTTAAAGAGCAGATTGATGTTTGGTGTTTTTAAAGACACCATGTGGTGTTTGAAGATGAAGAGGCAGCGGACAGACGGACACTAATTAAACAGAGAGAGGGGGGTGTAATAAAGTAAACTGTGTGCATGTGTTCATCCAAAAAGTGTGAACAATTAGAGAGTGATTGATGAAGAGACAGAAAGTCAACTGCAGAAAAGAGACAAAGAAGAAGAAAGTGTGTGTGATTATAACAGGCTGACAGAGCACCTGGTGACACACCTGTGAAAACACACTATATATACAACACACACACGCAAGCACACAACACACACAAGAGGAGAGGCAAGGCAACGAAGCCAGACAGAGACAAAGGGATGAGAGAAGGAGGCAAGGAAACAAGGCCAGAGGGAGATGAGGAAATAAGACAGGGATGTAAGGAAACAAGAGAAGGAGAGAGGAGAGAGGAAGGCTACATCCACTTTTCTTATGGACTTCACAAGTATAGAAGTGTGTGTGTTTGTGTGTTAGACCATGAACACACACACAGTCAACGGTGATAGATCTGAGAGTTTGACCACAATTCAACACACACTCAAGAGTGATGGCAGCTGACATGCCCCGCCCTGCTTTAATAGATTGTTTATGGTAAATATCTGCGCTGTTCAGATGCTGTCATCCATAACACACACACACACACATTACAGTATATTTCACTAATGCCAAACACACACGTGTCTTTGATCACACGGGTTGAGATTTTTTGATACAGTTTGATATTCATCATATTTGTAAAACTGAAGGCATAAAAAAAATCAAAATGATCCTTGTCAAACTCGACTGTATTCTCTGTTGAATGAAGATTGATGACAATGAAGTTCACTCTACAAAGTGATCTACAGTGTTTTATCATCATCATTAGCATCATTTCCCTTAACAAATAACAATATAACAAATAATACCACAGATATAAACACAAACTGAATAAATACCACACATATAAACACAAACTGTGTAAATGCCACACATATAAACACAAACTGATTAAATACCACACATATAAACACAAACTGAATAAATTCCAGACATTTAGGAAAAGTCGGGGTGCTACAGTCACATTGTTTCAATGCAAAATGTATAAAAGTTGTCAAAATGACTGCTTTGGTTGTTCTAGTGTTAAACACATGCAGTTAGAGCTTACAGGTTACATAATGAATAAAAACCTATGAATAAAAAATAAAGCACAGGTGACAGTTTAAATGTGAACAACAGCAACGACAAATCAATTGACTGTCCTGTTTGATATGAATGAAGTGTTTGAGTCCCTTCACCTGCAGCTGTTAACAAACCGCTTCACTCGGCGGCGTGTAAAACAGATGTGAGGCGCCCGTGTGTTGTCACAGGGATGAGGGGGAAATTAAAGACGACAAGCAACGGCGCACAGACACGACACCGCTTCCTGTCAGCCCGTCAATCAAACTGTCAACCAATGAGTGTCACCGTAGGTAAAAATTAGACGTGGAGACGTGAAAGGACAGAGAGGTGACAGGACAGATCTGCTGCTCCCGGTGGATTATGGGAATATTAGTGTGGAGGTTGATAAACAGGAAGTGGTGTTATAATGTGACTGTGTACGGGTGGTGCAGACAGATAGGAAGTCAGAAAGGTGAGGAAGAGGAGATCAGACAGCTTGTTTAAAGGACCAAACCAGTGTTTCATTTTATATACTTTATTTCACATTTCTGCTGAACATTTTTCAGTTTTGTTTCTGTTGCTTTCAATTCATTTCTACAAAACTCTAATTTGAGATACTTTAAACTTATTTCTTTCTTGTTATGTCTCATAAAAATCTTCATTTGATAATCAATAAAGGAAAAAGAACATAAAAGACTTCATGTATTGACATGCATTACATAAAATAGTGTAAATGCATCCAAGACAGACAGAAACTGGATTGTTTGGGTGAAGGAGGCTATGTGGAAAAGTCATAACTTCTACTCCTCCCAGCTATAGCCACTGCTGTGTTTCCGAGTTAAAATGTAGGAGTTGGTTCATGAGATAAGCAATGGGTGGTGCCAATTCTCCAATCAGAAAACTGGAAGAAGAGGGCGAAGAATTTTAATAATGTGAGGACTTACTGATTTCTTTGTTGGCACTGAAGACATTTTATGGATCTTTCAAGCGATTACAGCACTTTTTGAATGTTTCAGAGCCTGTGAGTTGTTATAGGGTCTTTTTTTTTTTTTTAAGATATTGTTTTGGCCTTTTTCAAGCTTTATTGTATAGAGACAGCTGAAGAGTGACAGGAACGTGGAGAGAGAGAGAGATGGGGAATGACATGCCACACATGCCCCATGCCACATAAAGTGTTTGTTTAATTATAAATTAGATATTCTATTACAATCCATAAATGATATGTTAATAAAAAAAAATAAACTCATGTTCTAATTTTTTTTTTCATGTCCCTTGTCAGTCACAGGCACTCAGAATCGCCCTAACTTTTCACCCCTTAATTGCACCCCTGACCTTTGTGTAATAAAAGCTGGTTAAAATACATGAAAGAGTACTTCCCCGTTTTTTCTTTCATAATGATAATATTTAATGATTTTTCACCATCACATTGAAAATGTCCCTGATTTTCATTTCAGAAATCTGGTCACCTCATTTTAGAGGAGTATCCACGTCTTTACAATTGTTTAACTGCGTCTATAAAAAAAAATGATGGATACAATGACTGTTTCCAAATATGTCACAAATCTGAGTCTGATTCATGTAACCAGAAAAGCCAAGGCAGATCACAATCAGACTTGTACAGAACCCCGCAGAGGTCATTGAGAGAAATAATTCTTGGGCACATACATATATAGTTGATACATTATTATACATTCATCAATACAAGGGTAAGTTATGTCACAGTCTATTTAACATTTATCATATCGTTTTATCTGAATGAAGCACAACTTTCGCTTAATATGTGGGAATGAATTGTATCTCAAGAACATTTCTAGCTCTCAATATAGTAAAATGTGGTTTATATATACATATTCTCTTGTTGGCCTCCACTAGCCAACAGAGACGTGGATATGTAGCTAAATGTCAATGAAAGTGTTTCAAATCTCACCTGGATTTTATCCGGATATGAGACTCTTTAAATGATAAGTGGAAATGGAGCCTGAGACACTCGAGAAGTGCTTGAAAAAACACTGCCGACGTGAATTGTCCTTGAATGTATGAATGTGACCTGAGGGAGACGGACAGAGACAGAGAAGCAGCATGTACACTTTTTGAGAATAAAAGATAATTTCTTTTATTGAACGCATTGAAGCATTTGTGAAATCTGTATTTACAGAATAAAGAAAAGAGCCGTTTCATCCATCAGCAAACACACAAACACATGCAGGTACGAGCCAGTCACAGTGTTTCACATATATTTCACTCACTCTCTGTCTGAGCATTGAACTCCAGGCCTTGAGATGAATTTTTAAGACCTGCATATTCAAAAGCGAACACATTACCACGCACACACTCGCGGCGAGCCGTGGGTTTCAGTCGGGTTTCGCCAGCCTGCATGCGCAGATGACTCCAGAGGCCCGGCGTGACCCGGCGGCGGCGAGACTAAAGGTCACGGCGGTGAGCGTCGAGCCTCGCATCCTGATTACCCACAATCCGCCCCCCCCACCCCCCACTCTCTCTGACTTCCTGTGAGGTCCGGCAGGTTCATTAGCTGTGGGAATAACTGTGGAGAGAGAGAGAGAGAGGAAAGAGGTCTGAACCAATAAACGAAGCATCCAGAGAGCGAAAGAGGGGAAAAAAACGAGGGTGAAAGGAAGGAAAAAAGACGAGTGCGGGGTCTTATTATTTATGCAGTCAATAGGCCGAGGCTTGTCTGCATCTCTAATTGTTTGATTTTATAGGCGGGACGGGCTCTTTAAACAAACACGCTCTTATGCTAATGGCGGCGCGACGGTGCCCTCCTGACAGCATCTGTTGTGAGGGTGGACTGCAGGATTATGGGAGTTTTTTGAGGAGGGGGTGGGGGTGGTGTAGTCTGAAGTTGAATATCATTTGGATAATTAAAAATGACAGAGGAAGTGGTCCACACACACAACCAGCCACTTTGTCTTGACAGGTGGAGGAGGGAGGAGGGAGGTAGGGGAGAGAGGGGAGGTTAGTCCTGATTGCTGTCAATCAAGCGGTCCAGTGGGAGGACCGCAGAGGCAGGCGGATCGCCGTGAACTCTGACCTCCTCCCTGGCCGACGTGATGCTGATGTGAAAGAGACAGAGAAAGAGAGAGAGAGAGAGAGAAAGAGAGAGAGAGAGAGAGTTAACAACCTTGAGAGTCGGACTGAATTACAACAGGCTCAGGGCCAGAGAGGAAAGGAGGGAATAAAGGGATGGAGGGTGAGAGAGGTTACAGAGTCCAAAGTAACCAGGTGTCTATTAAAATGTACAGAACATAATGAAAAATAGTTATAATAACCCATAAAATAATGTTACATTAACGTCGTCATCTTTCTTTGACTGTTCGGTAAACTAAAGCTCCCTGCACTGTCCGGGGATAATATGACACCAAACTCCCTTTAAGAAATATGACATTTGAATAATTCATTACGTGTCCGTAAAAACACATCACTCTACAAACACCAGATAAAGGACGTCATATGTCGACAGTCTGACTGTCAATTCAGCATCAATATAATCCATAAAGATAAACTGTGTTTCTGTACAAACATTTTGGACTTTGTCGCCTCAACAACACCAACAACTCCTCCTTTGGTTAGCTGTGCGATTTTAGTGAAAGCAGACTGAGGTAAACTGATTTAAGAATTAAGCTTTCTCATTAAAATAACTTCTGGTCGGTTAGTCTACTTTGGTATATATTTAGTTTGGTGTGGTCCATCCCAGTTAGCCTAACCACTTGCTAAAGTAGCTAGCCGCTAATTAACTGCTGCTGACTAACCCTCAAATTCTACCGGGTGCGCAGCGTTGCCACAGTGATACGTGGACGTTCTAGTCAATGTATCAAACCACCACGGTCCGGTTCAGAAGCATCCCAGAAGTGGGCCTCCACTTGGCTCCACGTGAAATACTCAGCTGTTCTATTTTTGACGGACACCACGAGCAGCCTGCGTCGATTTACACAGAGCACCTCGAGCCAGACACAGAAACAGCATATAAAAGCTGGTGGATTTTCAAAATAAAATACCCTGTGCAACTAATTAACTACATAGCATATTTACACATATAGAAGCATATTTGGAAGCACACCAAGAAAATGACCAATCTGAGCAAGTAAACAAAGTCTGGCGGGCTAAATGCTTCTGAAATGCTCCTAGTGGGGTTTGAAGTCGCCTGCAGGACAGACCAAAACAGTGTTGAGTTTGTTCAAATCCTTTGAAACGAACAAACAACTAGTAGTATTTACAGTACCAAGGTGACTTACGGACTTTCCTGATGGAAAGATTGCTAAGTTGTTAAGATGTTAGCTTGGTTAGCCAGATGTCAGGAGCAAAACCCGGGAGGAAAACCACCTCGGTAGGCTGCTGTATTCCCTCAGTCCACCACTGAGTCCAGTCCTGTTCAATGCAAGGTAGACGCTGACACTAGCTCATAGCACTAGCTGCAATACACAGCAGTAGGGGTGTAACACACACTCGGTATTGGCTACTGCAAATGCAAATCAGTATCTCTCTGTCTGACCCTTTTTTACTGGAAACATGTAAAAATGAGGAACACTTCCTGTTTCATGAAGTAAAAAAAAAAAAAAAAGATTAACAGTGACTGAAAGCATCACGAGAAAGTCAAAGTGACAATTGAACAAACGGCATCAATGAAGAGACGATCAGATTATACCGTCCTTCTGTCGCTTTGTTCTGTGTGTGTGTGTGCATACTGCTGTGTGTAATTGATATTTATTTTGATGTGTGTTTTCACATTTATGTGTTCCTCCAAGAATTGTGTGTGTGTGTGTATGTTACTAACACAGAGCTGAACAGGGAGGGTTGAGATGTAAAACCTTCCCTCCTCTCCAGACGTAGAGGATAGACCGAATCCTTACCCCCCGCCAAATTAATCTGCTCACACACGCACACACACACACACACACACACACACATGCACACACACACACAGTGAAAGCGGATTCTGTAGAATAATTTCATTATAAGGTTGTGAGCATGTGGATTAATGGTTTTACTGTCACGGAGACGACAGGGGGATTTTCTCTTTTTCTTTTGCTCTCCAAGATGCTTTTATTTTGTCGTTTCCTTTCCACTTCCTTTCTTTTCTTTTATCCTCTCATCCTCTTTCCCTCCTTTATTTATTTATTTATGTATTGCTTTTGTTCAGTAGCTAAGCCTCCTCTGGATCATCGTGTTGTTCCCATCAGGTGGACAAAATAACTGAAACACATCTTGTGTGTGTGTGTTTGGTGTGGACAATTCCATTAAACCACCAGTCTTCATGTTGCGTTGTGTTGTTTCATTTCATGATATATTTTATAGTTTTGTACCGATTTAAAGCAATTTGACATTAAATGCTGTCCATGCCGTGTTGTTTGCTATTGACTAATTAGTTTTCACTAATAAAAACATACACCTGACTTATATTAAAAACTTGAATTTTGACTTTTATTTTGCGCCAAAAAAATAAACACAAACTCTCATAAAACAACATTTGTGTTGTGTTGTTCCGCCTCGTCTCTCCTCGTGTTTCCATTATTTTGTGCTGCGTCACGTGATGTCGGGAATCCGTGTTATGGGTCGCCATCATTCGGTGTCATGAAACCCAAAAAGTCCCACCGAGGATGCAGACAGGATGTGAAACACATGTGCTGTGTTCATATTAACAAGTCTGCAGAGGTGTGTGTGTGCTATGGTGTCATGAACACATTTATTAGTGTGTGTGTGTGTGTGTGTGACGGCTGGCATGTCTCAGTCACCTGGCTCTGTCACCCTCCATAATCACTACAATCCAACAGAGAAATCTGCTCTAATCAAACGGGAAACGCCTCCATGATTTTGGAGCTCTCTCTCTCTCTCTCTCATTCAATCCTAATATCGTTCTCTCGCTCTCCCTCTATTCTCTCTCATTTTGTCTCTCTTTAATTTTCACTGTGTGTGTGTGTGTGTGTGTGTGTGTGTGTGTGTGCCTCAGTCAGGGAGGCAGCAGCGGCAGCTGGCGAGGGCAGTCCCCAGAGGGATTGTGGGTAAGGAGGGGAAGGTTATGGCTTCACTCCCATCACCAATCTGTTGCCTGTGTGTGTGTGTGTGTGTGTGTGTGTGTGTGTACTGTATGTGGTTCAGTTCTGGCTCTGGTGTGATGGCAGAGTTTGTGTCTGTGTCATACAGACTGGACTGGTTGTGGTTTTGTTTTAGTCCGGTTTAGTTCAGCCTGGTATGCTTTGGTCTGATGGTTAGTCTTAGCTAGACTTCTATGGTCTGGTTTGTTGCGGTCCAGTCTAGTTTTATCTGGTTCGGTTTTGTTTAGTGTAGTCCAGTTTTGTGGTTTGGTCTGGTCTGGACTGGTATAGTATGGTTTGGTTTCGTTTAGTTTCTGCCTTGGATCTTTACTACGTTTGCTTGTTTTGGTTTTTGGTTTGTGGTTTTATTTTGTTTTCTTTGATCTGGTCTGGTCTGGTTTGATTTGGTCTTGTCTGGACTGTTGCGGCTTGGTTTGGTTTGGTGGTCTAGTTTAGCTTGTGTTTTGTCTGATCTTGTCCTGAGTTAGAACTTTGTTCACTACGTTTGCTTTGATTTGTTTTGTTATTGGTCTGGTCAAACAACTAGTTAATTTCCTAAGTTCTGATATACAGTAGCATTTATATTTAGTCATTTAACTGACATTTTTATCCAAAGCAACCTAAAAAAGGGGGAATTAATCAAGCTGCTGATAAAGGCACTGCTGGGAGTTGAACCCTGGATTTTCTGTTTATTAGATAAGTACTTTAACCAACTAAGCCACAGCACCCTAATATTGCTTGAACTTGACATCACACCTTGAAATCATTTAAAAATGAGCTGAACAGATCATTTATCAATACATATGAGAGTGAAGACCTAAACTATAAAAACACATGAACTGCTTGGTGTTTTCTTCTGCTGTTTGTTGAATAAAATCTGATTAAACTTCATCATCAAATCTTGAGTCTTATTTCTGTTCCAGTCAGGAGTGAAATCCACTTTAAATACAACATGACAGAACACAGTACAACATAATATGCAAAGCAGTATAATACAACACAGAATGCTTTCCATATTCAAAATGAATATTTGTAATTAATCAAATAAAGAGACAAATAATGCAAAACCTTACCAGTTATCAGCCTCCAATCAACAAGCTTCTTGTAAGTCATGTGATTTGTGTTCATAAACTCTGACTGAATTTTAATTCCTCAGTTTAAGCTTCAAAAAACAACAGAAATATTATATATTGTATTATAAATATAACAAGCCTGACCAGACTACACAGTGAAGTATTTCTGTATATAAAAACACGCCTCCCTCGAGCACCAGATCTGGATCAAATAGACCTTTCCACATGCTTCTTACAGTGTTTGTTTTGCCATTTGTGGAGCACCAGACGGGTGGGGTTTACTGCAGCGGGGGGTTGGACTCTCCGCAGGCTCACAAACACCTTCGTGTACTCCGGGTGTTGGATGCCCGCTGTAAACCGAGTCTCTTTAAATTTTTACCGTGAGAGTTAGCAGCGTGTCAAACATAACCTCTCGCTCCGCCGCTGCCGCCGCTGCTGCTGGAGGCGTTTGTTTTCCACTCCAGTACGTGCCTCAGCACTAAATCAGCTGGTTAGAGGGAGAGGAGCTAGAGGAGTGAGGCAGCTCCCATGCAGCTATTGTGCGCGTCTGTGTCTTATTGTGATGTTACACTTGCATGTATAGCTGTGATTTTCGTGCGCGTATGTGCATTTGAACACGACTTTACGTTTGTACGCCTGCGTGCATCAAACTCTGCGTGTTCGCAGATGAAGAAATGTAGCAAAACAAATGAAAATAACGCCAGAACAGCAGGAAGAAACTGAAATCGAACGAGAGGAGGATTTGTTTGATTGGATGGGAGTTTCATGTCCAAAAAAGAAATCTAAAGGGATGAAGAGAGTGAAAGAATCATCTTAATGAGATTTAGAAGAAAAAAAAAGAAAATCATTTCCAATCTGGGAGCACTTTATCTTCAGCAGAATATACAGAGAAATCATTAACAGGGAGGAAACAGATAGAGCTGCTGTTTTCACTGCTGGTTTATGGATTCATAACTGGAGCACACACAGAGAAAAACACTGAACGTCAATACGAGCTCATTTCTTCAACTGGAAATGAGATCTGCATGAAGGAGACGGAGAGAAAACTTTAATTAAGACGTCGTTTGCACTGTCTAAACGGTTCTCTGAGAGAGTAAAGATCTGATTGGTCTGTTGGAACATTGTTAGGATCATTTCAGTACACCTGAAAAAGTGGGGCTACGTAAAAAAACAAACAAACAAACGTCTCCCTCTTTACTGTCTGATGTTAGCCTAGCTTAGCACAAACAGACACAGTCAAAGACACAGTTAAAGTGTCCGTTTGTTTCACTGAGAGACATACTGTATACTGGAACTATTTCTTCAACAGTTTTTGCAGTATTTCTGTGCGTCAGCCAATTTCATTTCGGTCTCTGTCCAGGGACGATGGTACCAAACCGCCAGTCCACTAGTCCAGGATGCTGTGTTGGTGTCACATTTCACCTTGCCTAAAAGTGTATGAAGGTGCAGTACCAGCAGCGGGCGATAATGATAAGAGTGGCAAAGTCCACATAGGGCGGATGTGTCAAACTAGGATGTTCATACAGAAGACCCAAGTTCACTCCCCACATGAAACCAACAGCATTCATTGTTTAAAGGAAGTATTTATTTGAACACAAACCACAATCTTTTCTTAAACCAGGTAGCTTTGGTGCCAGACTGTGACTGTCACCTAAAGTGTTTCTGTATTGTGTATTTTTCTAAGCTGGAGGAACAAAGGAAGCAGTGGTCACACCAAGAAGTGAAGTTGGATGGATGGATGGATGGATGGATGGATGGATGGATGAAAGAGTAAAACTGTTGCAGATTGACTGATTGAATTAATTGATTAATAAAGTACACAGTGTGTATTTTCGCAGTGGAAACCTGAGAGTTACAGACAAATCTCTGCTCAAAGACTCGCTGAGGCGTTTCTGTGTGATTGTGTGGAGTCCATTGACCTTCCTTCATCTCCCTGTGAGCAGGACAAATATTTAAAATAGATGTCATGTCCTGGACCGCCTCCAACATCACATCCTGTGTGTGTTTTGTGTGTGTGTGTTTCGGTAACTGATTCCTTCACCGCCCATTGCTGAAAAACCAAAGCTTTCTTTTTTCCTCCCATCACTCTCTATTGTTGTTTCTCTCTCTCTTTTCCTACAACCTCTCCACTTCATTTCCTTCACTCCTCCCTCTCTCCCCCTCTCTCTCCCTCCGACAGCCACTAATAATAACGCATGAAGGCAGTCACACCAAATGAAGACAAATGCTGTCCACCGCTTTGGATTCATAATCTCTCTCTCTTTCGCTCCCTCTCTCTTCCCCTTCCTCTCCATGCTCTCTCGCCCTCACTCTTGTCCTCCACCCTCTGTTCTCTCCATCTTCATCTCTCCGCTCAGCTGTAGACTGCGATGTCTCTATGTAAACCTCCAAATTTGATCTTCTACTGTTTTTACTGTTTGTCGTGAAAAAGAGAGAAGTCGGAATTAAAAACATCAGAGACGCCATGTTCTTCATATTGATCGTTTTGCTTCCTGTGAATAAAAATTTATCATCATGACCTAAAAATAAAACTAGTTATTACTTACTTTGACATAAACAGAACAGTATATGTTTATAGTGTATGTATATTTATTTTTCCTGCCACCTCAATCATTCATGGCTGACTGATCACACTTTTGCTTCTCTTCATTCTTTCATGTTGCATCCTCAGACACCGAGTCTGATCTAATATTAATAGCATCATATTTTTGTTGATTTACTCCTGCATTATACAGACACACAATACCTCTTTTTTTAAGAAAACCTGCAGAACAAATGTCCTTTGATGGTTTATATAATATTTGTGGAGCTCATCTGTGGCAGGAGACTGTGTGAAAGATTTATACAGCCTCTCTTCATCTTCACTGTGAAGAAAAATAATTAAAAATGAAATACTTGAGATCAGGATCTGTTTTCAGAGTTAAGGTCAAAGGGAAACTTTGGTATTCTTCAACCTGGGCTGATTTATTCCATGTTTTTGTGTCTTTAGTGACAAATGTGGACAACAACCTTTTAAACTGGTCCATTATTGAGCGAGAGCACTGCAAAATAGTCCTAGACAATTGCACACAGTCAGTGTACGTCCACTAAAAGCACTTGTTTTTGCCGCTGAGACGTTCAGGTTGTTATGATTGTCACAGAACATTATGGTAAAGATGACATATAGATAGACCTTTTGTTACATCAGTTGCATCCTGTTGTTTAACCACAAACAGCTGTTATATCGCTCTGTTCAAACCCGCCGCACTCCACTGACAAAAACAGTAGTTTTACGTCTCAGAACACCTGTTTCTGGTTTATCGCTTCCTCTGTTTGTAAATTTGTGTAATTGTGTGACCTTGGTGTTTTAACATGTTAGTTTGCATTCATCAAAGTCCAAACTCACTTCTGAGGGTGCCAGTGGCAAAAACAAGGACTTTGTACATTGGTTGTACATTGAAGCCTGTTTCGTACCTGCAGAGTTCTTGTTCAGTATTAGACTAGTTTTAAAAAAATGTTGCCCCCGTTAGTCACATAGACACAAAAACATGAGAAAATAGGATCCATGTTTAAAATACCAAAATGATATATACCAAACAACAGCACAACTAAAGAAATTTCTGTTCCCAAATTTTGTATAAGTTGGTATTGTTATTTGTGTCCTCCAGTTTCAGAGTTAGATCCCACTGTGGTAAATATGTTCAGCTGTACACGTGTATTTGTTCTGATTACATTACTTATGATCAAAAACTAGGGAGTCGACAACTTTGCTAACAGCCAAACATCAACAAGGTCAACAACACAAGACATAGCAGCCAGCTAATATTACTTACTAGTCCAACAGCAGTCAGTCCAGCTCGGCGTCTGTCTTTCAGCCTTTTATTTCACCAAGCTCTCACCAACCATTAAAAGTCAGTCCCACATTTACTCTTGTCCAGCGGCTTCTTGCTTGCTCACTCTCTCCTTTTCTCTCCTTAGCTTCCTCCATCAATGTCCTCTTCAGTCTCTTCTCCTCTGCCATTATGTCTATAGAGGCTGCTGAGCATGATTACATTGCCCACTTGCCCAGCTCTGGTTCTGGCATGACACTGGCTTCACCCCCTGTCAGCTTTACCCAATACCCCGGGCCTGAAAACCTCCTCTACAGACACTAACACTCCCCTGGTGCTCTGAGCTCACAGTCAGGGCAGTCCAGTTAACAAACTGAGTTAACATTAGCTAACAGCAGCTAGAGAAGGTCAAGGATGAACTTTGAAGCTCTTCTTGGTTAAAATTAAGGAAAGACTGTGGTCAGTACAGACCTGATCTGAAGGGTTATGTTGACTTTTAAAGGCTTGAACTCTTTCTAGCTGACACACAACAGTGAGGGAGTTTCACTCTGCTGTCAGAAGAAATGGTCCCCACATGCGGAACAGATACAGGGTGATATTTAAAGCAATAACACAGTTCAACAGAAGAATTAGGATTAACAAACCACTTCATGAAACTGTAAAGCACTAATGATCATTTGCGTGTATCGTGCAAATGATGAATCATGATTGCAGTGACTTCCAGCCGTTTCCTCGGTTAAACCAGCGCTCTCTCTCCGTGTGTGCCGCCATGATAAAAACCATTTCCACCACCACAAATTAACAAATACACGGCTGAATGGTAATGTTCGCGCCATAACTGCGGGGATAATTGATTAAATGAGCATTGTAATTACATTTTCTCTTCCTAATATTGAAGATGTTATCAGTGTATCTTTTATCATTAAGTTAATCAGGAACTAAGACGACATTAAAGGGAACGAGCAAGCATGTGATTAGTCAAAGAGAGAGAGAGAGAGTTTGAAGGTTTTATTCAGTTTTTATTTCTTTGGGGCCTTTAAGCACAATTCTTGTTTTTCTGTTTGATGAATCAATGTGTGTGTGTGTGTATGTGTGTATTATACACAGTAGCTAAATGTGTGTGTTCATGCATCCACCGATTAATGATGTATATGACTGCATCATATCCATTGATAAGAGTCCCACCTAGTGGCCAAAAACAAACACCACAATAAAGTTCAAGTTATTATTATTGTTTTGTCAGTCCAACAGTAGTACTGGTGTGTATGTCTAGATCACTGACTGCATAAAACATGGATGTAGTCTCTGTGACGACCCACACGGGTTTCTGTAGAGCTGTTGTGAAGCTCAGTGTGGCGGCTCTGGTTGTCTCGATCTTGGCAGTCCTGCCTCCGCTAATCTAAAAATGGTAGTGCTGAGTTCCCTCTCAAACGTTTAGGGTCGCCTGCTGATTTAATATTCATAAAACTGTCACAGAGCCTAAAAATTGCCTAAAGATCACCTCAGATTAACTGTTCTGAGGTGCAGGACGAGTTCAGTTACCAACATTCATTTGAAATAAATCAGGATAATTTTGGAGTCTGTATCCTGTTATTAGAATACATCCATGATCTGCATGATGGGCCCACGTGGTATGTTTCCTCATGGGTCATCAATGGAAAAGACTCAATTATGAGGCAGGTCAATTATTCCTCATACCCAGGCTCTCTGTCATTATTGAATACAGGCACATGACACCACGAACGACAAAGATGACACATGAGTGTAAACCCACGAATAAGACAAAGACAAAAAGAGTCAACAAGCTGATACTGAAACTTTGATCACTTCCTGTAAAGCAACAGGAAGTCAGTTTTAATGCTCTGTTCAAGACAAACGCAGCCAGCATGAGGACGAGACACACACACACACACACACACACACACACACACACACACACACACAGGATCTTGACATCTGTGCATCTGCTGTGTGTGTGTGTGTGTGTTGTGTTTGTGCATGTGTGTTTTGGAAGGGTATCCTAAGGTTAAACTGCAGAGAAACAGCATCCATCTGGAGAGCATTAAAGAGATTTATCAACACTCCTGTCCTTGAATCATACAACATATCCTGTGTGTGTGTGTGTGTGTGTGTGTGTGTGTGTGTGTGTGTGCGTGTGTGTGCAATCGCATAACTCCCACCCTGTTTTGTGGAGAGGAAGTCCCCACCTCTCATCACCATGGCAACAGATTGAAAGTCCATCAAAAACTACCCTGACCACCAGTCCAGAGTGACCTGCCAGAGTAAAATACCATACAATACAAATAGAGCCTGATGGTTCGTTCTTGACTTTGTAAATAGCAGGCGACAAGACACGACAAAACGATCTAAAGGTACACTTACTTGTATGAAGTGGAGCTTTCAACCACATTTGAAGTGAAGTTTGCTCACTCGTCCTGAAGCTGTAGATGTCCAACAGACAAGGTCTTTTCAGACTGATACAACTGAAAGCTACAACAACAACAAAAAAAAAAAGATCTTGAGTGGAGTTTGTTTTGTCAATCATCAACATGTTAAACAGCTGTAAATGGGTCAAACACTACAAAAGACAACAGAACAGAAACAAAACTGGATCATGAAACTATAAAAAACTATAAAATAAGAGAAAATAGAGAAGAAGCAGGTAGAATCAACATGGCCTCATGCCAAACCGTGTAATAGACCCCGAGGTCCACCGTGGCAATGACACATTTTCAGTTCGAAAAAATCTTGACAATGTAAATGGATGGTGTCACCCACAGGTTTCTAAAGTGTGCTGAGGTCACAGTTTGGTCAGGTTTAGAAAAAGATTATAAGTTATGTTTTGGTTTCACGCAGGACATGAACAGCGGCCACCTGGGTAAAAGGGATTGTTTGATTCATCCATCCCGCCCAGCCTCCTGTTTACACACTCCATTGCCCTCGTCATTATCGCCTCCTGCTGGTAGTGCACCTTCATACGCACGTGCTTTCATTGACGACGCTGACTCAGTATCCTCTACTGGATCGGCGGGTCTTTCACACAGTTTGGCATGAGGTTGAATCGAAGATCAACGTCTGAATGAGCTGTAACAGGTCTGTGTGTCTGAGTGTCTGTTTGTCAGTTTGTTTGGATGAACAATCAATAGTCATCTGCATGTCTGACAGCGAGCAAGAGAAAGGAATGATAGGAGGAAAATAAGATATTGCAGGGGAGGGGAGAAGAAAGAAACACGAGAAGAGGAAGACTGACAGGAGAGAAATAAGTAAAGCAGGAAAAAGATGAGATGTATAGAAGATAGAAAGAACAGATGAAACATATATATGCACACACCTTTCTTTGTAATACTTTAACCCAAAAGAATGAACATTCAATCACTGCAAACACAGAGATTAAATTTCTATGAAAAGTCTGGAAGGAAACAGATTTAATGGGATGAAAATGAAAAGAAGTGAAAGTTTGAATTTATAGTCTCTAAAAAGGGAAATGTGAGTACAGCAGTGGAGAAGTTCAGAACGTCAGGATTTCTTTTAACTTCATTAACCAAAATTATGGTGAAAAATGTTCCTCAATGACCTTTTTTCCCAGTTCATTAAGACTGGACTAATCAGACATTTTAAAAAAGGAGGTATAGTGATGGGTAGGTAGGGGCACCAACCTGAACCACTATGAGAGCCAACCCACAAAAAATTCTGTTAATCAACCGCTCTGATCCGATCTGACACGAAAACTTCACGCATCATAACAGCGCAGTCATCAGGACTGAGCAATGGGACACTCTTCAAGCGTCTGATCCTGCTGCTGAAGCTAGCCAGCTAAAAGGACCACATGATCTTGTGTTCTTTACTGTTGAATAGATCTGATCTGAATATCATCATCTCTTTATTGACAGAAATGTTCTAACATCTGCAGAGTACAGCTGTCACTGTGCAATACACACTGCTTACAGAACACCAGGGAGAGATGTGGTCTGTACTGGACCTCGAGACTGACTAGATTAGGACCTGTAACACACACACACGCACACACACACACACACACACACACACACACACACACACACACCTCTTCAGGGAATTAAAGTGATATTGAGCTCTGAGCAATAACTGGAAGAGTGGAATTATTACACCGGGGCTGTCACTGTGTGGTGTGTGTGTGTGTGTGTGTGTGTGTGTCGGTCACCTGTCCACTCGTCAATTGTTGCTTTTGATTAAAAACGAGGAGTTCCTAGTCTCCACAATATCCAACTGATGCTGTTATCTCTCTCTCTCCTGCTGTCGCTCTGCCTCGCTCTACCTTCCTCCTACCTGTGTTTTTCCTTTAAACATATCTCTACAGTATATCTCTAACAGTAGTCTGAAGTCTCCACACGTGAACTGTGATGATACTGAGACATTGTTGGACATATGTACAGAAAGTTTCACGGCTTGTGGTGTTGATTTAGTCCATTCTCCACATGGAGCGTTTATCCCAGCAGACATCGTTAACTTACTTAGATTTGGTCATTTTTCTTGATTTATGTGCTTCAACCATCAGTACAGTAAGTATCTACGTAGTTAAATTGTCAGGAATCAAGAGTCTGCACAGGGTGTTTTATTTTGAAATTTGACTGGATTATCTATGCAGTTTGTGTCTGCTCATCTATCAAAAATAGAAGCAGTTGCGTATTCTCCATGGAGCAGAGCAGAGAGACGCTTCTGGTGGAATCGCAATCATTGTCTAGAATACCTGAAATCAGCTCCGGCGTCTGCAGCGCAGCCAGAATACGTTGCAGCCTTGCATGGTGGAATTTGGGGCTAAGGTGGAGTCCACACAGGAGACCTTTAAGCTGAGTTTTTCATGCACAAGCATCTGATGAAACAAAAAGTACTTTTATTTTCATCAATGCGGCTCTCTACACAGGTTGTGTTTCACTTGTACTTTAACATAACAGCACCTGCAAAAAGACACATGTCTTTTTCTGTACGTCAGCTTGTTGAAACATTCACTGTGTCAAAGAAAATTAGATGAAAATTAGATGAAGATTAGATTAGATGAAATTTAGCTTAGATGATTCATGCTCTGGTTCTTGTTTTCTAACATGGCTCTCTACATAGGCTGCGTACCTTGTTGCACTCGTGATTTAACGCAACTGTAACCTCGAACCATCTATGCTAACGGATATGGCAACATCTTCATGTTATTTGGCTTTAAATGTATTTTCTTCTGTTTAAAATATGTAACTATGGTGATTGTGTATTTAGCTGTAAGTGCTGCCAAAACTGTTTACGTCGTCTCTTCACTCCCCTGCTGGTGCTCAGCCTGTCAATCCAACATGGCTGCTGCCCATTCAGAGATCACTCGGGTTGACTAATTGTGATTTCAGTTGGATTATAAATATTTCCTGCAGAAGAACAGTGAATCCAAGATGATTTGAAGCATTGCACAAAGTATATTTCCTACTTATATTTCAGTTTAGAAAACAGAGTACAGTGGAGGATACATCTATCCTTCACTCTCTCTCTACTGTTATGTACTGATCTCTCTCTCCTTTCCAATATTGACATGTGTTGACCTTTCTGAACCTTCCTCTTCCCTCAACTCTGCCCCACGTCTCTCTATCCAATCCATCCTTTTCCTTCCTCTCTCGCTCCTTTTCCTCTCTCCTTCCTTTATTGACATGTTGACCTGTCTCCACCTTCCTCTTCCCTGCATTCCCCCATCCTCCCATCTCTCTCTCTCTCTCTTCTTGGTCTCCTTACCTCACCGGCCCCTCACCTCTCTGTGTAATCCCGTCTTTCCTCCTCTTCCTCTCCTCCATCCTCCTTCTCTCTCGATGGTTCAGATTGCTCCTTCCCCTCTCTCCCTGGAGCTCCCCTCCTCCTCCCCTTCCTCCTCCTTCTCCGGGCTATCGATTGGTTCATTTGATAGTTCTATCACCAATCAGCATGAAGTTGACCTTTTGGACTCAGCAATGATAGCAAGACGTTGAGTGTGTGTTTGTGTGTGTGTGCGCGAGTCGATTTGAGGGTGTGTGTGTGTGTGTGTGTGTGTGTGTGTTGACCTTTGCAGGCAGAATGTCAGACTCAGACTCTTGAAGCTGCTTGTCAGTGCATCAGTTGGACAGGAAGCAGTTCAGCTCTCAAACAGGAAGTTCAAACTTCCCCCATGACTCACAGCCACGGAGCGAGGAACTGCAGTTTTTGGCACTTAGCTTCACTTCACAGCAACGGAGGTTGTTGATTCATGACAGCAAGCAGCATCATGTGACCTGATCTTCAGAGTCACTGAGAAGTTGTCTGTCTCTCATTTTGGTCATGGATCGCTTTGCTTTAGCCGGATATTTTTAAGCATCCAAAAATGTTTCTTTTTCACAGCGAGGCTCTGAGATGACGACGTTCTGGCAGCTTTATAAACTGCTGAATTTATTCTGTTTTCATCAGCTGGTTTCTGACACAAGGCCTTGGGGATGAACTTCATTTGACTTGATGGTGACATTTTGGTAAATCAGACTAATGAAGTTTAAAAAGAAGCTCTGTAAAGCAGCTTTGACATGAGAAGGAAAGTTTTGAATAAAAATGTTAAACATTAGTTAAAAATATGAATTGAACATGAATTGTGTTGATCTATGCTCTCTTTGACGATGCCAGACTTCAGTCAGTTAGTTTTAGTTAACGTCTGACTTGTGTTAACAGCAGGTCTGCTCTGAGGTAAAATCAGGATTTTTGTCAATGAAGTCTGGCGGCTTTGTAAAGAAGAATATGACACTTAAGCTTCCAGTCAAACAGGGCTGTGTGATGGCAAGCTGAAGTGGGGAAAATACATATAGCGTATAATTACAATACGTACAAATGTTGATGCTTTATGTGTTTAAAATCTGTGTTTTGCTGCTGCCCCTGTCCTCAACATTAGCCTAGCATCATGCCGTAGGTGTACTGAAAATTACATCACACAACCACTCTTCAAATAACACAAACTATCCCTTTAAATCAGCGAGAATCGACATGATCTCTCTGTAATCTGAGTTTGACTGAAACGAGCTGAACTGATATCATCAGTTGGCAAAAATCCAGCAGAACAGCTGGTTTAAAAAAAAAAAGATGAAATTAAAACCAGGCAAATATTGTGTTTACATGAGCAGAGGGGGGAGGCTTTTATTGTCCCTGTGCAAGATGAGGATCTGCTGCTCCAGTTGTTCCGGTTGTTCTTAATGTGTGAACTGGGAGCAAACTGGGAACCAAATGAGTGAACTGTGCCTTTAAAACCCAGAGAGTCAGACTGTAAAGAGCCATATGCTGGATCAAAAACACAGTCAACACAAACTAATCCAGACTGTTTGCGTCTCTACGTCTTTACATTTTGTCTTCTGAAGACTTTGTTACAGAGGGATGAAAAAATATATTCATACGTGATATTTTGTCCAAAATCCACCTTACTTACGTGGCTCATAAGTCTGAGCTTCAGAGGAGCACCTGAAGGCAACATCACCTTCCTTACTCCTCTCTCTATTTCCTTTTTTTCTCCATCATCTCACCCATCTTTCCTCTTTTCTTATCCTTATCCACTTCATCTTCTTTCTTTCCGTCCTCTCCCCTTTCTTCACTTATTTTACCTCCATGTCTTCTTCATTCCCTCCACGTCTTTAAATGACACACATAAAACCGAAAAACAAAAAAGTGGAGGGATGTAAGAAAAGATGGAGAGGTCATATAAACCTGCTCCGCGATTGCAAACAAACAGTCGTATATTACCCATAATGCCCTGCAATTAAAGGCAGCGCCACACCTGTCAATATCCTTCTCCTCCATCTTTCTTTCTCTCCACCTGCTCATTTTGTTCCTCTTCCACTTCTCTTTATTCTCCTATTTCTCAGTTGCAGTCCTTCTCTCCCTCCATCAGTCGGAGTCATTCTCTCATTATTCTTTGTCTTCCTCTCACACTCCATCACTTTCTCTCAGGACTTTTATCCACGTTCTTTTGTTCTGATTTTCCCGGTTCGGTCATCTTAATTTTAAAGATTCTGTAAATTCTTTTAAAGATTCTCATTTTTGAGTGTTTCCTGTAAACAGATCACACAGTGAGGGCAATAGCAAGTGTGCACTACACCGCCACCGCTACAATCTGCAGTTAGCACTATGAGCTAGTGTCAGCATCTACCTACCAGTGAACCCGGCCTGACCCGTGACCGAAGACAACCTCTGAAACCAGCGGTGACCAGTCTGCCGGTGATTTCACTACTGAGGTGGTTTTCTTGCTGGTTTGGCTCTTGACATCCTGGGCTGAACAAGCTAACGACAGTAAGCGGTTTGCGACTTATCAATCTTTCTGCACTCAAAAAAATATTTCAGCCACTTACTGTATGCATTTGAATTACATAGTTTTAATATAAATAAACTAACAAACCTAACGTGAAGCAAGTAATAAGATTTATGTATTTATATAAACTCAAAATGACTGCATTCATTTTTGCTGTTGGGTTTGGGCAAACAAATCATCTTTATTAATAGTGAATGCATAAACCTGGTTACTACTGCACTACTGTGTAATGGAAGCACATTGAGTTTATTAGTACTATCGCATAAATCTTATTATTTGCTTCACATTAAGTTTGTTAGTTAATTTATATTAAACCAATGTAATTCAAATGGATGAGTCCTGCATTTTGGCCAAATCATTTTTTTTTTTTTTTTTTTTTACCAGAAAGGCCGTTTGAACAGCACTTTATGGACATGTCTATATGTGACGCAGTTGAATGTCCACATACTTTAGGTGACATAATGTGTGTCCCTTTTTTCATCATTATATGCTTCCTTCTCTCTGATTTTACTTTTCTCTTCATTGGTCTTTGTTTCGTCCTCCATTGATCGTCTTCTTCTTCTTCTCTCTTTCTCTCTTCTCCTCTTTAATCACTCTTTCCTCCCTCTCTCCCTTTCTCTTTGTTTCTTGATTTCTTTATTTGTCGTTTTCCTATATATCAACCCCCCACCACCACCATTTTTCTGTCCTTTTTACAATTCATTTGTTTTCTCTCTCTCTCTCTCTCTCTCTCTCTCACACACACACACACACACACAATTTTTCCATTTGTCATTAAGAGGCAGGCAGCTAGACAGTAACATTTAAACCGCCCGTTCTGAATGGTTAAAAGATGGCCTCATCTGTTGTGTGTGTTGTGTTGTGTATGTGTGTGTTGTGAGTGTGTGTGAGGCCGATCGATGCAGTAATCTGCAGAAGGTGGAAAGCAGAGAGGGAGCGAGCCATTCAGCGGCGCTCACTAATCAATTGCAATTCTTTCTTTTACTGTCTGAACGGCCAGATTTAGACATTTGTGTGTGTGTGTGTGTGTGTGTGTGTGTGTGTGTGTGCATATCTGTCTTTGGACTCTTTATGGATTTCTTTAAGTGTGTGTACTCAGGTCTATGCAGGTCTCAGTTTGTCCTGAGGGGGCACTGCAGGGAGGGTCATGGGATTAGTAAAATGTAAACGATTCATCCTCTGGGGAGCAGGCATGATTAGGACATTGCATCGAAATCACAGCACTAAATACAAGAGTGAAAAGACCACCATGTGACATGAAGTTGTTTCTTTCCTTGTCACAGCTTCGGTGACTGAATCAGTGACACAAAGTCATATTTTCAGTATTTTCAGGTATTCTTCATAATATTTTAGAGTTTGACATTTCCTGTCAAACTTCCCATAAAAACTTGTTGATGACTCATCCTGCACTTGCGTGTACTAATTTTACATCCAGTCAAACACTTTCTCTCTTCTGACGCCGCCGGAGCGGAGTGATACAGTGTTGCCAACTTAGTGACTTTGTCGCTATATTTAGCGTCTTCTCAGACCCCTGTAGCGATTTTATTTTTATTTTTTAAATGACTAGCGACAAATCTAGCGACTGTTTCTGGTGTTACTGGAGACTGACATGAAAGCACATATCATCCTCTCAATGAGCAGCGGCCCATCCTCCATCCCAAAGCACTCACAGGTGGCCTGGTCCTTGCACAGCAGCCCCTCCCAGCTGCAGTCAGAGCAGGAGGTGTTCACCCTCTACATCCAGACTGCAAATGAATCGCGCATGTGCAAAGCTGCCGCTGACTGATCCCAGAAGAAATTTTGTAGTTCTAACCATAGTTAGGGTGGCTTTTACTCACTTTTGTCTCTCCCATGACGTTATTCCTCTCTCCTACAGCTTCCATTACAATTACATGCACACGGACAATTATGCAAATTAAGTGATGACATCATTTAGTGACTTCTAGCGACTTTTAGGACAGCCAATGGCTACTTTTCTTACTAAGGAGTTAGCAACACTGGTTTGATACAGTCTATGAGTGATTCTGAGATCCGTTACAATCATCTATGGTGCTGACTTATGTGCTAACTCATCTATATATGCTACTGATTACTGCAGAAAAGCACAACTTTATACCTTCATTCAGTGATTTTGGTGAAACTGGATCAGATCTTATGCACAGTATATTTGCTGCTTTTCCCTCTGATGTCCTCCAGCTGCTCATCTTCAACTCAGTTTCAGTTTCTTGATGGACAGATAGCTAGTTACAGTAGCAGGCAACAGAACCAGCTCAGCAGCTGGACTGGACCCGGTGAGACCAACAGGGAATAACGTTACACTACAGAGGTGATTTGTGGACTTTATGATGGAAAGATTGATGAGTAGTAAACTGTCATTAGCTCGGTCAGCCATGTAAGTGAACTGACTCAAACCCGGCAAGAAATCCACCTCAGTAGGCGACTGTATTCACTGACAGACTAACCACTGGTTTCACTAGAAGGTGACACTGACACACACACTTGCTATTAGCTACTGTAAACACCAATCAACAAATAAAAACAGGTAAAATGAGGAAGTAAACACAATTCTACTTCCTGTTTGATGGAGACTTTATGAATATTTGAAGGTTCGTTTGTTTGTTTGTGGTTGTTTTGTTCTTTAGTTTCACTGCAGAACGACAGTCTGTGGCTCTCAGACAGTTTTATTTCTGGTTAACAGAACAAAACATTTCATTATGACAGAGGAGTGAGAGACAGGAAACACACACACTGACACACCTCCACCTCACTGCCACACACACACACACACACACACACACACACACACACACACGAAACACATCAATACAATCCGTCCACACACACACAGAATAAAATAAATAAATGTACAATCAAAATTGCAATTACCTGCAGAATTTGTGAAGGGTAAACAAATCTGTGACTCGCTCACTCTCCACACACACACACACACACACACACACACACACGCCCCAACGCACAGAGCGGCGTTAGCGTTCTAGTTAGCATGCTGAAATGAATACAGTTAGATCCAAAGCAATTTCCTTTTATTTATCTTAGCAGCCGCGCATAAATAAAGGCAAGGGCATCCAGGCAATTAGCATAATTACTATGAGGCGGTCAGACCCTCTGTGATTTCATAAAGAGACACACACACACACTCACAGGCTGCCGCCACAGGGTGTGTGTTTGTATATGTGTGTGTTTTAGATAGAGACAATGACTCTGAGCGTGTGTGTGCATGCGCATGACTTTTGTCCATTTGTTCCACCTCGTATGTGTGTGTGCGTGCGTTTGTATTATTTCCTCATTTTCTGTGTGTGTGTGTGCTGTCCTTGGTCTGTCTGCCACACACAGACACACACACGCACATATGGTGATACATACAAACATTTGGTCACATGGTCACACATTACAACACACACACACACACACAGACCAGTCCAAAGTCCCAGTGTGTGTGTGTGTGTGTCTTATTAATATGCAAATACAAGAGAAAAACAACAGAGGGCATGAAAAACAATATCCCACCTAACAGGCTGAGGTCAGTTCAGACTGGATCTGTTTTCATTGGTTCTGCTGGTGGTACTGGCTCCACTGTTTGTGTCCTGTGCTGAATATAAGGTTCAGTTTGGTGTTATAATGTAAATATCTGAGTTTCAGAATCTCAGCTGTGTCTCATGTTAACAAGTGCAGACTTGAAGTTTAGTTTAGGTCCAACTTGAATTGGACTTAAATGAGGTTTGGTTCTAGGTTAAGTCGGGCTAGGATCTAAAGGAACAATCCAACCGGGCAGCACGTTTCAGAAGCGTCTCTCTGCTCTGCTCCTCAGAGAATATGCAGTTGTCGATCGATCTGACAGGAAGTCAGACACAGAAACAGCATAAAGAATCAGTTTTCAAATTAAAACACCCTGTGCAAACTCTGTAAAATCATAAAATCCAACAAAAAGGAAACAATCCACTCACTCACTCGAAAAATGACCAAATCTGAACAAGTTAACAAACACTGGTGAACAAAAAGCTTCGGAAACGAAACGCTGATGCTGGGATGTCACAGAGCTGTGACAGAGGTTGTGCCAGTTTGCTATTGGAGCAAGTCCAACTTGGATTCTCCTTGGATGACCCAGAGCTGTCTTTGATCAGCGAATGCTCAAACAAGGCATGTGGAACTTAGCCAAGGTTGGGCTCAGATCTGTCTTGGAATGAGTGGATGGTTGCAGATGCTGTGCCGGGCCATTGTGGTTCTCCATTTTCCAGTTCATCTATGTTCCAGCCCTCACCCATGGTCATGAGCTTTGGGTAGTGACCGAAAGATTGAGATTGCGGATACAAGCGAAGGCTGAAATCAGTTTCCTCTGTCAGATCTGATATTTTACACTAATCTGAAGCACACTCTTCATCAACACACTCAACATCCAGAACCTTCTTGCACATTTTTACAGTTTTAACCAAATTAAAAATAGTTACGGTCACTTTAGAACAAACTTTAGGTTTACCACTTTTGTCTTGGCTGTTTTCCTTTAACAAGAAAGGCTGTTGCTCCCGCAGAAAATGTCAGTTACCGAGTTGAGAATATTGTTTCCTGACTGTTACACCGACCTTTGTGCATCACACAACCTTTCACTGACCTTTCGAGACCCTGCTGACCTTGTACATAATTCCCAGTGTAAACTGAAAGAGGCAGAAAAGACAAACATGCAGCAGGAAACAATGTTTGGCGTGCGAGCTCTGGTTGGAGTTGCTGCTCTAATAATATGAGGCCTGTTTAACCTCTGGGAGGCAGCGTGGGATTTAACCAAGCAGTCAGCAAGGTTATGTTTGCTTACAGCACATCTATGTCTATGTGTGTGTTTGCGTGTGTTTACATCAGCGTCATATCAGCATAATTTACACACACACACAAACACACACACGCTTCCACCTTTCAACCCGCTTTCCAATTCTAATTAATCCGTTTTAATCCCTCTGAATCGGGCAGATTTGCTTTCCTTCACCTGGAGCTGCTTGTTGCTAAACCTGGACCTCAATCAGACGAGATGATAAAACTGTAAAAAGAAAAACATAGATTGTGATTATCTCCACATCTCAGCTTTTTTTCTTTTTTTCACTGTTGCGTTGTGTTACTTTAAAGAGGGCAGGAAGTAATCAACGACCTACAGAGGCTTAGTGGCGGTGTCACCAGCCTTCATCATAGAAAATATAGAAAACAATAACAGAAAATAGAAGCTTTAAAAGACGTCATGAGGCTGTCAACAAAAAAAAAAAGATGCTTCTTCTATAAACAGGTGATCATTTTATGTTTATTAACTGCCAGTTTTTAAAACTATAGTTTGTGTTATTTGACAGGACCAGCATGAAGCTAAGCTAACAACGGGCAGCAGTTGAACTTACTGGCTGAATCATTCATATCTCATCAAAGCCACCAGACTCCGTTGACAAAAACAATAATTTTACCTTGCAGAAGATTTTAGTTGGTTCTGCCTCGATCAGTTTGTTTGTCTTATTGTGTGATTTTGGTCTGAACTCATATTAGGTGCTGCATTAAACCAGCAAACCTGACAAAAATGTTTTTGCCAATGGAGTCTGGTGGAAGGGAGCATAGATCGACATAAACCTCTCCCATTAGAAAAGTGAAGTACACCTCAGGAGTATGGCGGTGACAGAGAGCCGCCACATCAGTTCGAGCTGATCATGTTTTCTGCAACGAGTTTCTGTTCCTGGGTTGGAAGAGTGTAACAGCAACAACGCCACTGTAAACCTTCTGCTCACCATGACTGCCGCTCTTTATCACAGACCAACAAAAACTGCAGTTCCTCAAACGTCCACTTGAGGCTGGTTCCAGAAGTGAGTCAGTCTCCGTAAGTCCCCATGTTAAAATGTCCAACTTCACAGCAGAAATAAACATGTTTACAGCCTGGTACAAAAAACAGTTTTGGTCTCTATATGCCGAAGATGTACATAGACATTTCATGTGCATTTGCTTGATGTTTCTAAATGATCTCATTAAAATTACCTGATACACACACACACACACACACACACACACACACACACACACACACACTCACACAATAACCTGGATTATAAACGTTTAAATGTCATCTGAGGATAAGTGACTTGTTAGAGGACAAAGACATTTCATGTGAAGGCCGACGACATGGTGAGCAGCAGTCTGGACCAGAACATGACAACACACACTTATTCACACAAACAAAATGCTGCCACACACGCACACACACACACAGGATGATTCAGGGTGGGTGTTAATGAGGAACCCAGCATGGACGGACATTGATGAGGCTCATTGACGATTAACATCTCATTAGCATCTCGTTAGCTGGGAGGGCAGACTTAACGGACACAAGCAGAGGAGCAGCCTCCACACACTATCACAGACACACACAAACATACACACACACACACCATCATCATCATATTGCAGAAGAAAGGTCAAAGATCAAACAGCACCTTTCATTTGAATGTTTGGAACAAGACAAAAAGAAAGAAATATACAAGCATAAATATAGTTTACATTTTTTCAAACATCCAGAGATGTAATTTACTGTTACTATGTTTAATATAGATATAATTTAAATATTCATGTTCAAAGCTCTATGTGAACCACATCAGGACATAAACATAAGTCAGTCGTGACTGAAGTCCAGGAGTCACATGTGTCCTGCTCGATGAGCTTGGCCTTTCACCTCCATTAGTTTGTCAAAAAATGACGGTGCTTCCTCAGTTCTTGGCTCATCAGCTGCTCGATGTAATCTGAAAACAGCTAATGTGACATTACAGCAAGCATCAACCTCTGTGGCTGTGAAGTGAAGCACAGGAAGTCCCAAAAACTGCAGTTCCTCAAACGTCCACTTGAGGCTGGCTCCAGAAGTGAGTCAGTCTCCATAAGCCCCCACGTTAAAATGTCCAACTTCACAGCAGAAATAAACATGTTTACAGCCTGGTACAAAAAACAGTTTTGGTCTCTATAGCTCATTTCCCCGTTCATGACAACTGTACTGAGGGTCAATTTATATACAACTCACCTGTTCACATTATATTAAGGCTTAAAGTTATGCTGAATTAACTGCATGGATGCCTTGATTGACAGGCGTCGTCACAGGTGCCTGGTTATAGTAACCAACTCTACCCATGCTGTGCCTCTTTGACCATTTTTAGATTAGCCAGGAGTCATCAAAGGCAGGACAGCCAAGATGGAGACCAGAGCCACCACACTGAGCTTCACAACGGCTCTTCACTTTTAAAATATTACTGCATCTTATGCCCCTCTACCGTGTCTCCCAACATGTAAAAGTAACCCTGGTTAGCCAAATATGCTGAACATTTACCAACGTTGCAACTTAACAACATGACTTTAGCTTTATTCAGGATGGAAAATCAACATCAGTCAGCTATAACGTCGCCTTCCACGTGGCGATGTGTCTCAGCTTTTCTTTGTTTTCTTTTGTTATGTTGTCAGCTATTGCATCTCTCTCCACCTCCTCTCTCTCTCTTTCTCTCTCTCTCTCTCTCTCTCTCACACACACACACTCAGACAGACAATTAATATTAATATCAGATACAGTCACACATATATATTCAGAGTATATTCAGAGTGGATTTAATACACACACGCACACACAGACAGACCTGGTGTATCAGCAGCAGCAGCAGTCGGGAACCACATGTAATTAACCTGCCTGACCTCAGGAGTATTAATGCCTTTGTGTGTGTGTGTGTGTGTGTGTGCAAATCAGTGTATTGTGCTCAAAGAGTCGAGTGTTCTGCCATGATCTTCACATAACGACAGCATTAGACACACTCACATCTGTGTGTGTGTGTGTGACTGATTTGCTGCTGAAGTGTTCTGCCGTGATCTTCACATAAATACACCATTAGACACACCTGTATGTGTGTGTGTGTGTGTGTGTGTGTGTGTGTGTGTGTGTGTGTGTGTGAGGACAGACTTACCTTTCCACATATGTGATGTTATAAAGTCATCCAATCCTGTTTTTTTTTTTCCATAACTAAAATAAAAATGATTTCATTGTAATTCTCTGATCACCACCCCGAGTCGCTCTTCTGTTTCTCAGATTAAAGGCGTTATTCAGAACAAATCCAAACTGCAGGGTTGCACTGGCTGTGTGTTGTTATGGCTGAATATAATCGCTATGAAACAATCACAAAATAACTTTTTATTTCTCTGATTGACCGGCTTTGTGGCTATCCACGCTCCCTCTCCTCATTCACTGCCTATGTCACTCAACCACTGCTGTCTTTGGACACAAACCAAAGGAAACTGGCTAAAATCCAGACACAGATGCAAAATCTGATACATGAAAGCCAGAACACAACAGGTAGAGTATCATAATGTAGCCCATGAATCCACCAAGACTACCAAGGCTGATTGTGGAGGTCAGACCGGTCTGATCATCGGATTGGCAGCTGCAGCGTGATGTCGGGCTACATTTCTCGGGCCTAACCCATGTTGTAGGTCCTATGTTACACCAGTGTTGGCTAATCGATACCAGTTGAATTTGAAATTCTTCACTCCACATGGACCAGCCCCACTTTATATTTCTGAACATTGTGTTGTCTGATCTTGGTGAGACCTCTGAAGTCTACCGACCAAGACCTTCTGCTAGTCCAGACTTAAATCCAAAGGTGATTGAGCATTTGAACCTTTCTAAACTATATATATGTATATGTATATTCTAACCTTGTTCAATCTTAATTTATCAGCACTTGAATGTTTCGGACAAAAAGCAGTTGTGTCGCTGCTGAAACTTCACATGTTCTGAACTTTAATGGGTTTTTATTGTTAGCGTCACTCTTCTATTGTTTTTTATTTTATTTCTTCTAATATTTGCACTGAACTTGTAACCCTGGCTTTGAATGGCACTTTACAAATACGTGTTGTCTGAAATCACTCCTTTAGTCTGTCTGTAACATTCACTGACTTTGTCTGTTTTCTGTTTTCAGTCTCTGGACGGGTTTGTATTTGCACTAAACAAGGAGGGACGCTTCCTCTACATCTCCGAGACTGTTTCCATCTACCTGGGACTGTCACAGGTAAGTCTTATAATTTATACACCTGTCTGTCTGTCTCTCTGTCTGTCTGTCTGTCTGTCTGTCTGTCTGCCTTCCTCTCTCTCATTACCAAAGACAATTCCCAACAAATTAAGTCTCATTTCAAATCTCATCAGCTCGTCGGACGGTTGTTGATTTGTGCAGCGAGCGACGATGCATATTTTATTGCTGTGTGTGTGTGTGTGTGTGTGTGTGTGTGTGTGTGTGTCAGGGACACTTCATTGTACTTTGTCAGCTTGGTAACGAGTTCTGCGTCTTGATTGGTTCAGTCTCCACCAGTTCATGTTAATAGAGACAGGCATCCGTCCTAAAGGTCGACACATCAACCTTGGAGGCACTAATAAGTCAGTATTGACAAGCTGTGTGTGAATTAAAGGGATTCAGACCGCCACATCTCCATGTTTACCTCGTGTGCACACAGGCCAACACGTGTTCATGAAAAGAGGAAATACAGGAAGTAAAGCACACGTTGACAAGAGCACGTTGTGAATTTAAATGATTATTCTCCTTCACATGTAAAATTACAGTAAAGCTCCATTTAAACTGTAAGTATTCACTCATTATTATACAGTATATTATTGGATAGTGTTTCTGGATGTTTGCAGACCTGCTGTTTCAGAGACCAGTCAACATTTGGTTGTTTATTAGCATGACCAGCGAAGTCGGTCCACTTTTTCTTGTGAGGACACGTCAAAGAGACTGTTGCTCACTCCACAGCTCCAACAATTCCTCCTGCTGTCCTACAGTCCAACAGAACTGAGACTTTACATGCTGAAGTCTCTCCATGTTCACTGCTTCCTGATGGTGCTAGAGAGAGAGAAAGAGAGAGACAGACAGACAGACAGACAGACAGTGATCCGAGTCATTTAAAAGACTCAAACTTCCCTGGGGAGGTGCTCAGTTGGTAGAGTAGCTGCCCCACGTACAAAGGTTCAGTCCTTGCTGCGGAAGCCCAGGGTTCGATCCGACCTGTGGCTCTTTCCCACATGTCATTCCCCGTCTCTCTCTCCCCACATTCCTGTCACTCTTCAGCTGTCTCTATCAAAATAAAGCTTGAAAAGACCAAAAAAAATAATCTTTAAAAAAAGAATTGAACTTCCCAACACTATTGAACATGTTTGATTTTATCCGAACGTCAAGACAGGAAAAAAGACTTAACACAGCAACCAGACGATCGAGATGACATAGCATGCCGCAACTTGAGCAAAACTTTCAGGACTTTAAACCGAAACTCTGACAGAAGTCGTTTGAAAAGTCGTTCGGCGTAAAGCAACATTAGTCACTGACATGAGTAACAATGTAACTTAACTTAACTTAATGATATCAACTCCAAAGAAAGAAACTCATATTTACCATTAGGTGCAGAGACATGATTTACCTGTCTCTCTCTCTGTCTCTGTCTCTCTCTCTCTCTCCCTCATTAGTTTAACGTGAACTCGTTGTCTCTGTGAATTAGACACAGGAAGCTCTCTGATACGCGAGCACAGAAAAAAGACCAATCAGTTTACCAAATTAAAGAGGAAGGCACATCACTCCCCTCTCTCTCTCTCTTTCTCTCTCTCTCTTTCTGTCACTGTGTCTCTCTCTCCCTCTCTCCCCTCCTTCCTCCCTCCTGGATTAATTCCCCCACCGAGATTGATTGATGATTTCTATCAAATAATTGATTAATTGTCAAATTGGGTCCCCTAAGCTTTTCCGCCAGCTCTGCTGAGCTGGTTATCTTGTTCTCTCGGCTTTTATCAGCTGCTGAAGAAGTGGCACACCGATTAAAAAAAAAAAAAAAAAAAAAGTAAAAGACAGAGAGAGAGAGAGAGATTGAACTTGTCTTTGCCTTGTACGAGTCTTACCCTGTAATCCTACATGTGTACACAGAGTTCGTCAACCTCCATCCTCTTAATTGCTCTTCCTTCCTCCTCTCCTGCTTTAATCACTGCCCTTCCCTCTCTTCTTCTTCTTCTTCTTCTTCTTCTTCTTCTTCTTCTTTTAAAGCAAGGAAAATATATCGCTAATTATTTTTCAACTTTAATTAGATCGTGGCATGCAGGAAAAATGGCTGGGTGGCGAGGAGGTGATGGAGGGAGGGGGGAGGATTTTTTTTTTTAAGCCTTTTGACAAATTGACGAGGTTATGAATTTTCTCGCTCGGTGGCCGGCGCTGAAACAATCTTCAGGCAGATTTATGTGTAAAGAGGATTTGTCGGTTTTAAGTCGTTTCTTTGCCGTGTCGTCGGGGAGACGGCGGGACGTGGCCGGCCAATCAAACAGGCCATTAATAGAGTCATTAACAAAGAGCGGGGCTGTAATTAAACACGGCCGCTAAGTAAAGTTAAAGTCCCTCCTTCACCCTCTCCCCCAAAACTCCAACACACACTCCGATTTTCTAACTTCCTCTCCATTTTTGGATTTTAATTCTCTGCAGTAAAAAGTTTGTTATGGCCGCCTGTCTCTCGAGGTTCAATCATAACTTTATCATCCAGACCCTAAAAACAAAGACAACAATTCAACTTCCCACAACATGAGCCATATTTTGGTTTGTCACCGGATGTTTAATGGACTAAAGAGGTTTTGATGAGATGGACAGGTGAAAGAAGCTGCACTGTCCATGGTGCATTTTGGGATTTCACTGCTGTTTCGGTTAACTTCATGAGTGAATGGAAGTGAGGAAGAACAATCATAATGTTATCCAGTGAGAATGATCCGTTAAAGTGCTGTAACTCTGGGCTCCGGGTAGGTTCACCCGTAAGAATGTACGTATGTAACACCCCTTTAAAAACAGACATGATTGGATAAATGATATTACTTCATGGGCTCAGGAATGCTTCAGAAAACTGCTGTTTGCAAACACAGTTCATCGCTGCATCTATAAATTAAGATCACAGGCTGTATAAAACCTGGATGAGTCTCTGTGACATCCCCCACAGGTTTCTGAAGAGCTGTTGTGAAGCTCAGTGTGGTGACTCTGGTCGTCTCCATCTTAGCAGTCCTGCCTCCTGGCTCCCGGTGGAGGCGGGCCGAATTATGCCTAGTTGCTCAAAGAAGCCACCTGTCAATCAAAGTGTCCACACTGTTCATTCTGCATAACTGTAAGCCTTAATATAATTATGTTAATATGATTTGAACAGGTGAGTTGTATATAAATTCACCCTCAGTGCAGTTGTCATGGACGGGGAAATTAGCTATAGAGACCAAAACTGTTTTTTGTACCAGGCTGTAAACATGTTTATTTCTGCTGTGAAGTCGGACATTTTAACATGGGGACTTATGGAGACTGACTCACTTCTGGAGCCAGCCTCAAGTGGATGTTTGAGGAACGGCAACTACTACTAGATTGAACAGTTTTGTCATTTTTTCCTTCAGAAGGTCAACAGGTTAATAAACTTTTTTTATACATATATTTTCCGTCAGCTGTTTGTTTGTGTGTGTTTTAAAGAGGTGGATGAAAACGTACTTCCTGTCTCTCTCCTGTCGTTCTCTATAGAGACAGACAGCAGGAGAATCTGTCGCTCTGCAACACCCTGTTGATCCAACCACCCAGCACAGTGTGTGTGTGTGTGTGTTCATGTACATACGAATGTTTTTGTGTGTGTGAGTCTGTTTATGAGACCAGGCAACGCTTGCAGCTGCCCTCTTAGTGATCTAATTGAGACGTGCGTGTGTGTATTTTTGTGTGTGTGTGAGTGTGTATTTGTAAGTGTGTGTGTGTGTGTGTGTGCAGCAGATGGCTGTGTGTCCTCTGCCTGATGGTCCAGAGGAAAATAATAACTGCGTCGTGCTGGCCAGACTCAAATTAGTCTGCTGGATTCTCGCCCGTTACGCCCAAATATGGTTGACAGCCAACTTCACTTCATGCCAGGCAGGCATATGCAGCGGCGTGGGAGAGCGCACACACACATACTGCATGCATGACCCGCAGGTAATATGAAGAATTTGGCTTTAAAATGGCGTCCTGTCTGAGAGCAAAGATGAGTCCCAAATTTTAAAGTCTTTTTTGGAGCAGAAACCTTTGAGTCGTTGTTGTTTAGTTTAAACCAACACTGTAACTCTCCTCTGGTAAACTAACGTCTGTTAAATCTTGTTGATGCTACACTGACTTGTAATCAGGTGAATGGTGTCTCTGTCATTCGTACGTCTGTTCTCACACTATGTAACTTTGGGCTCCGGGTCAGGAGAAGTACGTAACGCTTTACGGCACTAAGTCACACACCACCAACTATTTGACTGATTTTGGTGAAACTGGATCATATTTTATGGAGAAAATGTTTTCTGCTTTTCCCTCTGATGTCCTCCAGCTGCTCCGCCTCAACTCTCTGTGATTTACTGATGAACAGTGAAGTAAACTGCTGCCAACTGTAGCTGCTGTTAGCTAATGTTAGCTCAGTTTTTGTTAGCCGAGCTGCCCAGACTGTGAGCTCAGTGCACCGGGGGAGTGTTAGTGTTTGTACCACAGGAGTTTTAGACCACTGGGAAGAAGAAGAGGAGGTTTACGGGAGGGGGTGCAGAGCCAGTGTTGTGCTAGAATCAGAGCTACAGTAGGTGAGTGGCCAATGTAACCAGGCTCAGCAGCCTCTATGGACTTATTGACAGAGCAGAAGAGACTGAAGAGGACGTTGATGGAGGAAGCTAAGAAGAGAAAAGGAGAGAGTGAACGAGCAAGAAGCCGCCGGACAAGAGTAAATGTGGGACTGACTTTTAGTGGTTGGTCAGAGCTTGGTGAAATAAAAGGCTGAAAGACAGACGCCGAGCTGGGCTGACTGCTGTTGGACTAGTAAGTAATATTAGCTGGCTGCTATGTCTTGTGTTGTTGACCTTGTTGATGTTTGGCTGTTAGCAAAGTTGTCAACTCGCTAGTTTTTGATCATTTGGTGATCAAGTAATGTAATCAGAACAAATACACGTGTACAGCTGAACATATTTACCACAGTGGGATTACACACTCGTTTGATTTCTCGTCACTTTTCAACCATTCATAAATACATGAAAGCCATTTTAAACTGGTTTGATGTGATTGTGTGTGTTTTGACATCTGTGTGTTCGTCACCACGTGTCATTCTGTTGGCGTTCTCCATGAGCTTTTCACACCGATGCGTGCAGGGCGATCGACATGCAGCGTGAACTAGACGGGTCTCTCTCTCTCTCTCCTCCTCCTATTGTTCACTGGATTGAGTTGGCTTGCTTCCAGATGACTGGTGTGTGTGTGTGTGTGTGTGTGTGTGTGTCAGAGGTGTGTGAAGCGATTTGTTTCTCAGGGTCATTGGAAAGCGAGGCAGAGCCTGATCTCTGCTCTTTCACTCCAATCCACATTCCCTCAGAGAAGGCTGACAATAAACACACACACACACACACACACACGCACAGACACACACACACAGTCCTCCCAGTATCCCCAGTGGGCTGCTGCTGGTCTGCTGGGGAACATTGAATGAATTAGCATTAAGCAGCTCCAGCAGACTGTCAGACTGCCGGCTGCTTCCTTCCTCTGGTCTCTGAGCATCCACAAACCTTAAAGACTCCATGAGTTCTGTTTGCTTCCTCATTTTGACGTGTATCTAGTACAAATGGTCAGACATTGTGGGACTTGTAGCAGACAGTGACTGGCATTTACAGTAGCCAATAGTGAGTGTTTGTTACACATCACTGCTGTGCACAAAAAACAAACAAAACAAGCTTTCTATTTTTCTCTATATCATTTTTTTATTTAATCTTTTTTTATCTTCACCTTCATCACGTTTCCTCCTCTTTCTTCTCTCTCTCTCTCTCTCTCTCTCTCTCGCTCTTGTGTGTCTTTGAGACGGGAGGTCGGCCATTTGCATGAGGTCACAGAGGGGCATTCTGGGAGATTGAGGAAGGAGGAGATGATGGGGTGAGGATGATGATGATGGTGATGAGGAGGAGGGGTGGACGGGAGGAAGGTCACACTTAATTGAGCCGCCCTGGTGAACTCACACACACACACGCAGTTTCATTCATAATTGATGGCGCTGACTCCAGAGCTGCCATGTAACTCTGATAATATAATATCTATAATAATTCTAATAGGTGGTGTGTGTGTGTGTGTGTGTGTGTGTGTGTGTGTGAACTGTTTAAAGATGAAGGGGTGAAACGAAGAAGAGGTGAAGAAAAGTGAAACTAGAAAGAGAAAAGAAGAAATATTAAGGGAAGAGGAGTGATGAAGGGAGAGATGGAGAAAGAGAAAGATGTCAGTGATAGAGGGATGGAATGAAAGAAGACTCAGATAACTTTAATTTTACTTTAAAAAGAGTAAAAGATGGATAGATGACAGAGAAGGAGCAAAAACGTGATAAAAAAAGCAAACATTGGAGAGGAGAGATGGAGAGGATGGAGGTGAAATGAGGACAAAGAAGAGCGGGAAGGGAAAAAAACTGATAATTGATGGAGAGATGGGAGAGGAGAAAGTGTGACTCTTGTTTTAGATGTGAAGGAAAGAGGGATGCTGTAAAGAATGGAGGATAGAAGAAGATAGAGTGGTTGAATATAGGGGAACAGAGGAGAGAAAAGGAGGGAAATCAAACACAAACAAGGAAAAAGAGAGAGAGAAGGAAAAGAAGAAGCGAGATGGGTGATGAAGGAGCAGAAAAGGAGGAGAGACGTCAGAAGGAATTAAAACAGAGAATGAGAGGAGGAGTGGAGATAGATCCCTGTAGTCCTGTGTGAAAGGAGGTGTATTAGCATGCTGACAGGAAGCTGCAGGAGGTTATCTGGACCTCAGAGAGCTTCCTCCGCCTTTTGTTCTGACTGATCGCCACGTCACACCAGGGGGATGATGGGACGTGGGGCAGACTTGCTGGGAAACGCACAATAGATGCAAACAATAAGACATGTCTGTGTTGACGGGGTCGAGTGTTTCAGCAAAGTTTGTCCGATTCATTTTTCTTTTTTTGCATGACAGAGAGAAGAAGTTCCTGCAGAATAGATGAAGATGTTTCTCTCCTCTGAGCTCACAGTCCGGCCAGCACGGACAGCACAGCAACTGAGCCAACATTAACTAACAGCAGCTACAGTTGGCAGCAGTTTACACACACACACACACACACACACACACACACACACCCAACACACACACACACACCTACACAAACACACACACACACTAATGAAGACAAACGCTCTCAAACCGTGGACACACACATTGACACTAATGAAGACAAAGACTCACATACATGTACATACAATACACACACACATACACACAGGAAGAGAGTGAGCCTTTACTCATTACCATCTTCTGTGACATCACCCTGATGATGTCATTGTGATGTCATCAGGGTTGGGTCTATAAATGTTGAGAAAGCCTGTGTTACTGACTCAAGGTGTGGAGTTTATTATTATTATTATTATTATTATTATTATTAGTTATAAACTTTGATACACTTGAAGAAAACATGGTTCTTGACAAGTTCTCAAGAGAACCTTTTCATCCTGAAGGACCTGTTCAAATTATATTAAAGCTTAAAGTTATGCAGAATGAACAGCGTGGACACAAACATATTCTTGGCCGGACAACCTTGTTTACCTGAGTGACGTCTTCTTACAGCAGAATTCACTTTTTCAGTAAGTGTAAAGACATAAACTCCAGGTGAAAATCTGTTTGGTTGCTGTGGGGAGCACGTTTAAACCTACTTGTCTCTTCACTTCTACACTTATAGTGTGTGTGTGTGTGTGTGTGTGTGTGTGTATCTCTTCTTCGTGTGTTCATCCATATGTATGCTTGGTCTTCGTGTGTGTGTCTAGACACAGGGCTTTATAGACGGCTGCCATTGAAATGGATGAAGCTGCAGTGTGAAGTCAGAGGTGAAGCTCTTCCTGCACGGCGAGGATTTAAAGTCAGAGGAGACACTTTCATACATTACAGACAGACAGACGGACGGCAGGAGGTGAAGCCGGGACTCTGACCTGCTGAAGGACACATGCTCCACACACACACACACACACACACACACACACACACACACACACACATCTGAGCTGGTTATTTAGCCTCACACACACTCGACTCGCTCTTCTTTTCATGCATAAGAGGTGTGAGCGATGGTGGAAGGTGAGTCAGGGGGTTTTGACCCACTCGCCGCTCGCTCCGTTTGACCTCACAGCATTAAAAACACTCCAACATGTTGAAATTTGGCCGTTTTTTTGCTTCACCATGCCCACGTCACATTCCCTTCATGCATTTCAAAAGCGCTGAAGGTGAGGCAGGTACACTGACCTTCACAAGGATGCCGACACGGCGGCTGAAAGGATTCAACAGTTTGAAGTTTTCATTTTCAGGTGGATGAATGAACGCACAAATGAAACAGGGTGGTATTACAAAAAGTTGGCTTCATGAAGGTTTTTCATTCGAGCTGAAGGGTCACAGCATATTTTTAGTTATTTTATTCTTGTTTGGTTGTAGTTGTAAAGCATTTTATGAAGCCTGTTGATGAGATTTGGAGCTCATTTTGAACACTTTCATATTGTTATTGGTCCTTTAGAGTTAACTATAGTAAGTGCTGATTATGTTAAAAGGTTTAAAAAATTAGGCTGCCAATGTTTTCTATTTGCTTTATTGTCAACACATCCCATTAAAACCAGCAGAAGTCTGTCTCAAAATACTGACCTCCTGTCTGTGGCTCTCAGCTCATTTGTTTATGAGGACGTCAGTCTTTAAAAACACAAAAATATAGTTCCAATAATTTCCTCAAACAGCTGCTTGTTGTCGTTTTTATGAAACAAACAGGAAATAGTGTGTTTGTTTGGGACTGTTTTCAGCAGTGGAGTAATCCACATTTGACCCTGATGAGGATAAGTGATGTGGAAACTGGATGGATGGATGTTGGTTCTTCATGTTGCTGTTGTTATAATCAAACTCCTCCCCATCTCCTCTCCTCGTTAGTTTCCTCCTCTCCTCTTCTCTCCTCTCCTCTCCTCTCCTCTCGCGTTCAGATTTACGGCCGGCCGTTACTTTGATGCTGTAGAAGCTGTAAAGAGATCAGCGTTGCTGTCAGAGACCAAAATTGATGCTTGTTTTATTGAAGTGAGAGAAACGCGCGTGTGTACGCACTTGTATTTGCATACATGTGAGAAGCCTCATTACATACTGTAATCCTGAATTCTCTCCTCTTCTTCCTCTCTGCTGTATTCAGACATTTCAAACACTGTTGACTTCATCTTCCTGATAAACCGACTTGAAGAATTATTGCTTCAGTGAAGATGGAAAAACATTTTGGTGTTAAAGATGATTGTTGGGGTTGTGATTGGTTGTGACTGGCCGGCAGCCTTTACATCCGCCTCTATGCTGACGACACCATTTCTTACAAACTGCTCTGAGAAGAATCTTTGTTTAAACTTTAAAATGACCGGGGCCGACTGGGACTTTTCCACATATAAAATGGCTGATTTTTTTGTCATGTAGCTGTTGTTTGTTCTTAAAAAGGATTTTTAAGAAGATTTTTCTCTCTGATGTTTTATGTTGAATCAAACTCAGTTTAATGAATAATATGTGGTATTAAACAAAGGAGGAAGTTGCCATTGCTGATTGGCAGTGATGATGAAGCTGCATATTTATTCTCCATCTTTGATTTGACTGTTGGAGAAGTATGTGTTTGTATTTTCAGCATCCTCCCTGTCAGAATATCTTCAGAGCGCCTGACGTGTTAATCGAGGACCGAACTGGATCAGAGCTCGAATGACCCTGCTGTTGTTTGTTTAACAGCCGATGCCTCTCTCACTCTCATCGTGTAATCCTCCCTCCTCTGTCTCTTTTAACATCTTCCTCTCAGCTCCATCTCTCTCTCATTACAGATCCATTTCTTTCTTTTTGTACCTCTTTTACCCTTCATCTCTCACAGAAAGGTTACAAATCTGAGGCTGCCATCATGAGTTTTACACAACTGGATCAAGCTTTTATTCATACAGACGACCAGCGAGGTCTGAAAGAGGCAGTAATGATAGAGAGGAGAGAGACTCAAGCCTTCACTTCATGTGTTATTCTGAAGGTTTTGGATTATTAAGTAGGAGAGGAGGATGAGGAGGAGGGAATGAGGGCAGGAGGTGAGGAAGGAGGACTAACCTCAGTGTGAAGAAGGAGAGAGGTAACGTGTGTGTGCTCGGCCTGGGAATGGTAATTAAGATCATTAAATGCAAATAAACACATTGACTCGCAATCATTTTTATTGACAAGCCCCAGATTGATTGACACTTGCCAGTCGGCCCACGCTGCTGATCGATAGGAAAACATATTGATCTGAAGGTGAGAGTCGCAGCCGGTGCTCAGAGTGAAACCAACCTTCTGACAGTCTGCAGCGTATTTAATGCAAAGAGAGCTTTGTCACCTGATCAGAGTTGACTTATTGCTTCACCTGAAAGCTTAAAGTCTGTGTAAAGGCAATTCCATGTTTTCTTTCAAAAGCACAATAAACATGTTGGAAAATAGTTCAAACATGTGAAAAGACTTTGAACGATACATTAGTGAAATGTGGAGTCAGAGGTTTAAACAGTTTTTCACCACTTTTCAGTCCAGGATTTTTTGGCCGGTCCTAAAAGGAGACTGCGTGACATCACGTGGTGACCACCCGGCCCCCCTTAGTGCAACAGTATAAAAGCCCTCAGCGGTCTGAGCCTCTGGATGCCAGAATGTGACAACAGCTCCATTACTTTATTTTAATTTCTAAATAATAAAGTTATGAAGATGAAGTGGATTGTGAAGGGCAACGTTAGGTGATGTGGTGCACAGTAACGTGATTTTACATCGTGCATAATCACGTTAGGGTTTTTCATCATTTTCATGTGTGTTATCTAATGTCAGTGCATGTAACATAACGTCGTTATTTTTCATCGTTCAAATTTGGCTGGGTGGTTAATAACACTTTCTTCTTTAGTCTGACGAACTCAAAACACATATTTATTTTAACTTTACATGGACTTTAATGAATCTTTTAAGCTCCTTCACAAAGTTTACATAGATCTCGTGGAGATTCCAGGTGTCCTTGAAGGCATTTAAGACCATTGAGGAGATAATCAAGGGACAAAAGTAAGTGATTCCAAGAGTCTTTTTAGAATGTTTGAGCAGGACGTATGAGTGTTTTTAAGGTAGGTAAGGATATTTCTGAGGGAGAGGTTTCTAGAGGTCCTTGAAGTCATCTGTAGGGGTAATTTTCACATAAGTCCCATCTTTTAGGAAGACACGAGAGTTCTTGAGGTTGTTCCAGTCGTCCTTGAAGATATTTTAAGGGTCTTTGAAGAGAAATCCTCCTTCCTTATTTTTAGAAGTCCTTAAGAGGATCTTTAAGAACACCTAATGGCGTTTTAGAAGATTCCAGGACTTGCTGAGGATTTTTATTCAAGGTATACATTAGTAGATTCAAAGGATTGTTAAGGGGCAGTCCTTCAACCACTTACAAGGGTTAATTTTCATTGAGTTATTGTATCTCTAGATGGTCTAAATCTTAGTACTCCGGTAGTCCTGAGGGGTTCTTCAGGGGTTGCAAAACTGTTTTAATAATGGGGAGGAGTAAGAAGGGGTTCTAGGTGGTCTTGAAGACATTTTTGGGTCTTTCATATATTTCAGCACTCATTTTGGAGGTTGAGGGTCATTTAAGAGTTTTAGAAGACCCACAGTTTTTGAGGATTTCTCTGAGGGGGTATCCTTGTCTTATGACAAGACCTGCATCTATAATAGTCACTGTCACACTGAGTTTCCAATACATTCATATTAAGGAGGATGATTTAAAGAGCTATCTTGGTCCTGTTGAAGGTTCCAGAAGTTCTGGATGACATTTGCTTCCCATGAAACAGGAAGCAGAGTACTGTTTGCTTTCTCATTTTTATGTGTTTCATGTAAAAACATGTTTTCTTACTGCAGTTTTTGTCATGGATATCAATCTGCACTTAAAATCGACAATAGTGAGTATGTGTTACACCCCCACCGCTATGCATTGCAACTAGTGCTATGAGCTAGTGTCTTCCATTGAAAACAACCTCACAAACCAGCGGTGGTCAGCCTGTCTGTGAATGCAGTAGCCTACTGAGGTGGTTCTCTTAGTTTGGCTGAGTCAGTTTGGTTAGCTACACGGCTGACTGAGCTAACAACAGTTAGCAGTTTGCTACTTAGCAATGTTTCCATCATGAAGTCTGTAAATCACCTCAGTGGTATAATGTTATTCCTTGTTGGTTTCAGAGCCTGCGCTTGAACTCGGTCCGGTCTGGCTGCTGAGCCCGGTTCTGTTTCCAAATTTCATCATTTGACACGAACACCTTAAATGAACCTTAAAAACTACATATGTTTTCACACACACACATCCCATATTCATGGTCATTAACGACACAGGCGCTAATTTCCTAATGCCCCCCGTTGTCCCCAACACACACACACACACATATACACAAACAATGATTAATTCGGGTCTTCTAAATACACTTCTGCCTCTATCTCTGACTCACAAATCACACACACACTTTCTCTGTTTCACAACCAACTTTTTAAACACACACACACACACACACACACACACACACACACACACCTACACTCTAATGACACATGGGCTAATTTCCTAATGTTCCCTAACACACACACACACACACACACAAACGTCTAGTTTACGCCTCGGTGTGAGTGATATCCCGACCATTATGGGCCCTTTATTTACACTGGCTTTACAAATGAGCCCTAATTACTGGGTCTTAATGATGTGGTCGGGCGAGTGACGAGCGAGGTAGCTCTGCAGAGAGATAACGAGAAGGAGAGAGAGAAGGGGGGAGGGGGGAGAGGGGGAAGAGAGGAAGGGAGGCGTTTGCTTGGAGGGTTTTTTGTAAATGTCAAGAGCGGAGAGTTGATGGCTTCATCAATCCTTTATCCCTGCAAAACACCTGGAGGAGGAGAGGGGGGGTGGGGGGGATTAGTGTGGGAGAGGAGGAGGAAAAGGAGAGAGGGAGAAGGGGAGGGAGAGAGGAGCCAAAGGGAGGAAGGTGGAAAGATGAGGTGAGGAGAGATAAAGGGAGAGATGGAAGGAGGAGATGTAGGGAGTGCAACTTGGAGAGGAGAGAGGGGAAAGAAGGGGAAGGTGGAAGGAGGTGATGAGATGAAAAGGAAGAGAGGGAGAGTGAAAGGGAAACAAATGGGAGAATAAGAAAGGAGTAAAGATGGAGGTGAGGACTGGAGGAGGAGGAGAGAAAGACACGAGGGGGGAGGCAAAATATGGAAAGAGAGCTCTCTTCAGCATCTAACAGGAAGCCGGGTAGGTACTTTGGTAATGGCTGAAAAAACTCCTAAAGCCCCGTCACAAACACAAAAGCCCCCCACACCCCCTACAAGGAAGCAGACAGACCGCCCAGACTGAAGCAAGTCACTTCAGTCGTCTTCAGTCTATTTATTGTTGATTGATTGACTTTCTACAAAAAAAATGTAAATGCTTGTCACCTTGTTGGGGGGGTAGTTTCGTCCCCTTATACCCCACAAATACAACCAAAGTCAGAGTTGTGTCCTTGGCACAAAGTCAAATATGTTCGCAGTGGGTGTTGGACCCCGCCAAGGTTGACCCCTTGTCCCTGATTCTGTACATGACATTCATGGACAGGATCTTGAAGCACAGACAGGTTGAGGAGGGTGTCCAATTTCTGGATTGCACCTCAGCTGCTTTTTGTTTTCATTGGACCATGACCTTCAGCATGCACTAGGGGGGTTGTAGCCGAGTGTGAAGCGGCCAAGATGAGAGTCAGCACCTTCAAGTCTGTAGCTATGGCTCTCTGCTGAAAAAATAGTGGAATACTCCCTCCAGGTTGGGAGCAAGTTGCTGCCTCAAGCGAAGAAGCTCAAGATCTCAAGACATCTGGAGGGTGCTCAGATTAGACATGTTGCTCCTTTGCATTGAAAGGAGCCAGTTGAGGTGGGTCGGGCATCTGATTAGGAAGCCCCCGGGAAGAACCAGAACCTGCAGGAAGGACTATAGTTGGAATGTGTTGCTGGGCAAAGGGACACTTGGAACGTCCTGCTAGACCTCCTGCAACCATGACCCAACCCTGGATAAGAGGAAGGAAATGGAACATCCCAAAAATGTACTGAAAACTGACAAAATTATCATGAATACCCACATATGGTCAGTCTCGTGTCCTGTTGGATGGAAACGGGAGCAGATCTTTTGGCTGGTTTGTTGCAGTCAGGAGGGTTTTGCATTCTCTTTGTTTGGACCTCAAACTGACTAAAGAGCTCTTTAACTGGAGGAATGACCTGCTGGGGAAGACTTAAACACTAAGACTGAATAGGATTCGGTCTGTTGCTTATTTGATTAAATTGTTTCTGTTAAAAATAAAGTCAGTGATGATTCTCCTTCTCCATCTTTAATTTGACCGTCGGAGACTTTTCTTCGTTAGTCTTCCAGCTCATGAATCAGGATGAGTTTGTATTTTCAGCATTCTCCCTGTCAGAATATCTTCAGAGCGCCTGACGTGTTAATCCAGGACCGAACTGGATCAGAGCTCGTAATGACCCTGCTGTTGTTTGTTTAACAGCTGATGCCTCTCTCGCTCTTATCATGTAATCCTCCCTCCTCTCTCTCTTTTAACATCTTCCTCTCAGCTCCATCTCTCTCTCATTACAGATCCATTTCTTTCTTTTTGTACCTCTTCTTCCCCTTTATCTCCCTCTCTGCTCGCTGCTGTCTGTCCTAATCTCCCTCGCCTCTCCCTCCCGTCCCCTCCGACCCGACTCTTGTCATTCCTCCTTTCTTCTCCCCCCTCTCCTCCCCCTCCTCCCTCTCTCATCTCCCTCTCATCCTCCTCAGTGTAATGCAGGATAAAGACATTGGGATCACATATGGCCGAGTGGTAATGGCGGTGCGCCACTTAAATCCACTCATTTAAGTGCAAATCGGTGTCATTCTGGAGCCGCCGAGCAGATGCTAGGCCATGTCAGCATAACTCGATGTGACCACCGCTGGCTTAGAGAGAGTGTGTGTGTGTGTAGGTGTGTGTGTGTGTGTGTGTGCACGCTCTGTAACCTCTATGGATTGTGATGAAAGTACCTGCTCCTTAAATGCAGAAAACAGATAAATTGATAGGCGATTATAGCGAAGGATTTGTGCACATGGGTCTGTTTTAAAGCTCTGTTATGTTCAGTGTGTGTGGGTGTGTGTGTGTGTGTGTGTGTGTGTGTGTGTGTGTGTGTTAAAAGGTGTGTTTCATGTCCTGGGTACCCTGAATGCATCAGAAAAAGATGAAAAACAAAAAGGATACACAGATCGAGGCAGGTTTGAGGCACAATGGCATTTCAAATAATGCGTTCAACACAATAAAAAGTAAATGCAGCATTCGTGTTGATTAAGGATCAATCAATGGAAATGCAAACAAAGTCCCCATCAAATAGGAAGGAGAGTTCTGATTACTTCCTCATGTTTGCATGTTTCCTGCAAAAAGATAAGGAGGGTCTTATCGTGGATATTGATTGCCATTTAGTAGCAGCCGGCTACTGCAGCTAGCGCTATGAGTTAGTGTCATTGTCAACCTTCCAGTGAACACCGGATCGAACACATCTGAAACCAGCCGTGGTCAGTCTGTCAGTGAGTACCATAGACTCCTGAGGTGGTTTTCTTGTCGGGTTTGGCTCCTGGCATGTCAATCCTTCCATCATAAAATCTGTAAATCACCTCTGTAGTGTAACGTTATTACCTTGTTGGTCTCAGAGGTTGTGCTTGAACCTGGTCCGGTGCAGCTGCTGAGCCCGGTTCTGTTGTCTGCTAATAGCAGATTCAGTCTCAGAGGTTGAGCTTAAGCACAAGCAGCATATCTATTGTGTATAAAATGTGATCCAGTTCATGTTTCCATGTTGTCTTTTACATGTAGACGATTTTTAAAAAAATAACATTTTCGGACAGTTTTTTAGTCTTTTTGAATCGTGTGTGATTTAACCCAAACGTTAGTCTCTCAGGTTTTGATAGAACAGCTCATTTTTATTCAGAGTCAGAGTCATATTTAAATCATAAATGTCATTACAGTTCACTTCTATCTATAATGAATCCACCATCAGAGGAAGATTAACTGAACGTGTCGTCTGTGGAGGTTTTTTCTCTTGGCCGTCTCGTGATAACGATGTTTAATTGTAAACGTTATTTAGCTGCTTTGCCGTTTGTGCCGTGGCTCGTTCTCTCTGCTTCATGAACAGCCGATAAAAGCTTAATGAAAGATGACTGTCATTTTGTCTCATAACAGCACCTGACACATCACAGCGCGTTTTCTGCTCCTTCTTCTTCTCTTGTTTTAATTTTGTCACTTATATCCATGGAGGTCTTTTAACTTCTGTTTTATGTTTCCCCTTACTACATTTCCCAGAATACTTTTCACCTATCTTTAAACACAAACTTCATGTATGTGTCTGTGAATTTACAAAACAGTGAAATAAATGTGTCAATTTAAGATGACTTAGTGCCGTAAAGCGTTACGTACTTCTCCTGACCCGGAGCCCAAAGTTACATAGTGTGAGAACAGACGTACAAATGACAGAGACACCATTCACCTGATTACAAGTCAGTGTAGCATCAACAGGATTTAACAGACGTTAGTTAGAAAATGTCGTCATTGTGGGGTTTTCTTGCATTTCTTCACAGCACTTTTCATGCACATATGTGCAACAAACTTAACTTAAATGTCAGCTGAATTTCAACCTGAAAACTGAGCGACATATAACTCTGATTATCATTTTACTACCTCTGTGTGTGTGTGTGTGTGTGGATCAATGGTGTTTTTAATGGAACACATGAGCAGAGACGGGAGACGTGAAACAGCTCATGTTTGTCAGTGGCCACCATCTATACATTCAGAAAATAGAGGTTACTAAATGGTTCTTCTGTGGTTCTACAAGGAGCCACGACCAGTTGAAGAACCTTTTCATTTAGGGCATGTTTCTTCACAAACTTCATGTGAAGCACTGAAGCTTCTTCACATTTATTGGACTTATTTGATGGGTAACAGTATGAAATTCAGGCTGCAGCTCATGATTATTTTCTCAATGAATCGTTCAATATTTTGATGGATAAAACATCACAATAGTCACAATTTCCCAAATCACAAGTTGACATGTTGAAATCTGTTGTTGTTTGACAAACATTTCAGAAGCAGAATATTATATGTTTTATAATATAAAAGTCATAGTCAGAATAAGAGCAGTGTAGATGTGTAGATGGAGAAAACAACACATACATTTGAAGACAGAGTGCATGTAGGACACACACACACACACAAACACACAATAACCAGGTGAGAAAATAAATTAAAGAACAAACAGGAAGCCGATATGATTCTCATCCTGAAATGAAACTTTTCAAACGGGCCCTGAACACATCTCGACAATGTTTGATGTCTGATGCATCGCCGCTGCTCCGTGATGGAGGGCAGCAGGTCCGATGCCATCCCATCATGCACTTCCCATTAGCGACCCCATCATCTCCTCCTCCTCTCTCTCGCTCATTGTTTTGTTCCATTAAATAACTTCCTCCGTGTTGCATGTTCTTTCAGTTGATGGTGGTTACATTACTTTAACTCAGAATTCAGCAGTACGTCACAAAGCTTCAACAACCTTCCTGCAAACATTTATAAATTACAGCTTCAGATGAGCATGTTCAATCTGTGCAGGATTAGTGTCATCAGGTGACCTGTCTGCCGTCAGGTATGGGGGGTAATTTGTGCCACAAGTTTAAATTAAAATCACGAAAAAAGAAACGGCCTGTGCAATTACAGCAAATCAATGGACGTCTCAGAGTCCTGTTAGACCTGCAGACAGACAGCTGACAGGCTTTACGTCATCTCTGAACATTTTATTCTATTCTATTCTATTTTATTCTATATTTACTCTATGAATATGAATCTTAAATTTTATCTTTTGTTTTTATATTTACAATATTTTCATTACTGTCACTTATTTCCATATAAAAATATGGAAACATCTTATCTGAATTTGAAGTCATTTAAACACAAGAACCTGAAGTAACATCAGATCTCACTATTAATAAGGTGACGTTCAGAGAGTTGTGATAACTAGTTCTTCTTCATAATATTCACTCGGTGTCTCGCAATGGGATGCAGCCTCCTGCAGCCCTGATAGAAGCATTTATTCAATCCGGTGAAGGTGTTCATCTGCACCGCACCCAGTAGTCCCCTACTATATATAGTGTACGCAGATAACACTCCATCAATTCAAAACCTCTTCTCACCTGAGAGCTTATCTCATGTTGGAGCTTTTCACTAGTTAAACTGTTCACCAGACGGATCTTGCTAGCTTCCGTCACCGGACACTAGTGTTGTGCTCTAACTACTGCCTTGTCCGTTCATACTAGACCGGACCGGTGAGTATTTCTTTTCCAGCCCCTCCACGGCGGAATTCCTCTCGGCTCCCCTCCACGGACGCTCGAGTCGGTCAAGCTAAGCTAGCACACCAGCTACCCCTCTCGACCCCACACTAGCATACCAGCTAGCCTCGACCCTTTTCTCCGCTAGCACTCCAGCTCGTCGGCGAAATGGCAACCACTAAAAATCTTCACACCAGAGGAGACTCTTATCTCTGTTCCTGCGGGAATAAAATAAAAAATAAAAAATAAAATTCCTGGGTCCTGTGGACACTGCAAAGTGTTCACGGTCAAGAGCCTCATATGCAGACTAGCCCGCCAAGTTAGCCTCGCGGACCGTGACCCATTTCTCCCCACCGCTGACCAAGCCGCAGCCACGGAGGAAGACGAGGACATGGCCGGGGAAGTTCCGGAGACTGGCTACGACTGGGCCGCCCAATGCGAGCAGCTCCATGCTCCCCCATTTCCCAAGGAAGACATGCTGGAAATTGGCCCTACGGAGGATGACGATGACGCTTCGTTCCTCATATCAGAGGACGAGGAGGAAGACGACACCTTTGTGGCCCCAGCCCTGGCTGAAAAGCCGAAGCTAACCAAGTCTACCAACAGGGAGGAAGGCAGGGTGAGCTCTCCAGCTCCTTCCCTCTATGTGGACCTGCTTAACATGTGCAAACATGCGGCAGAGAAGCTGGAGGTCCCCTGGCCGGACCTGGTTGCAGTAGCGGAACCCACCCGGTCCCGCTACGAAGGCAAGCGGCTCCCACTGGCCCATAGTGCAGTGAAACAGCTTCTTCCTGTCTTCCCCGAGTTGCTGGCCACGGGCAAGGTGATGGCGACCCTCGTCATTCAGGAGCGAGCGAGATGGCTCAGCTTTGCTAACCTGACTGACAGGGAGTGGGATGACGTACTAGATATGCCAATCGTCCCGGGGGGCATCTTCGGCTCTGCATTGGCCATCATGCAGCAGAGATGTGAGGCGAAGAAGAAGGACAACTAAGCCCTGAAACTTTGTCTCCCCCGAAAAGCACCCACCCCTTCACCTCCAGTGCAGCGCAAATCGTTTGCTCAAGCTGCTTCCCAGCCGCTGCATTTCAGGATGTCGAAGCGGCTGCAACAGCGCCCCCCCCCCCCCCCGCCACAACTTCAGTCCCCCAGGCGAGGAAGAAAAAGAGGGTGGCCTGACAGCCTTCCTCTCTTTGGCTGGAGCATCCTGCCTTTCCCTGTTACGGAGGCCCACCATTTTGGCTTGTGCCACTCCAGAGCCGGTCTGCGGGAGGAGAGACATTGCCTCTGAGTTTTGCGCTGTTGCGCCCCGAGCAAATGTCCACAAGCACACACATATGCACATGTCCCCAAACATGTGAAAGTAAAAAGAAATCTGTCACAGCCAGGCCACGAGCCGAGGGTGCAGATAGCAAAAAAAATCCAAAACGAACAAAGATACCCTGTCTATAAGCAGTGTGGCCACCGCGCCCTCTGCAGCTCTGCCCGTGGGATGGGTATCACCATTCCCGGGGAGCAGAGCAACAGGCCCCGCTGTCCCTGCGGCGGTGCCCGGGGATTATTCCCCTGCTCTACTGCAAGGGGGCGCCACAGCACCGCTGTCGGAGGGTTCACACGCACATTGTCACGGAACACCTAATGGATTTGGGTTTTGTGATAAATACGGAGAAGAGCCAACTCTCTGCGACGCAGGAGATATCCTTTCTGGGATTATCCCTGCACTCCGTGCCATTCACTGCTCGCCTCTCGGAGGAGAGAGTGAAAACTTTCAAAGCTTGTCTCACACACTTCCGTCGACACAGGTCTGTCCAGTTCAGAGTGTGTCTTCGGCTGCTGGGTCCGATGGCTTCAGCCATCCGCGTTACCCATCTCGGCCGTCTTGACATGCGGGAATTTCAGCACTGGGTCACCTCACTCAGGCTGGATCCCATGCGTCATGGCACACGGTGGATAACGGTCACGGCGGATTGCATGATGGCTCTGCTCTACTGGCGGGCCCCGGCTTTCCTCACTCAGGGGGTGTCCATGGGCACTGTTTCGTCCAGGAAGGTGGTCACCACAGATGCCAGCCTATCCGGCTGGGGTGGCATTTACGAGGGCAGGTCTGTGAGAGGACACTAGAGCCAGGTTCTCCAATGTCTTCACATAAACTTTCTTGAGCTCTCAGCTGTGTTTCTGTAACTGAAACACTTCCTCCCGTACCTCTCGGGCCAACACATCCTGGTGAGGATGGACAACACAACGGCAGTAGCGTATATAAACCGCCAAGGGGGTTTGCGTTCTCGTGTGTTGCACACTCTGGCACGCAAACTGATCCTCTGGAGCAGTGTGCACTTTCTCTCCCTGAGGGCAACTCACAGGTGCCGAGCTGCTGTCCAGGGGCGCGCCGATGTACGGGGAATGGATGTTGCACCTGCAGGTCATGGAGCAGATATGGGCCCGGTACAGCCGCACCAGGGTAGATCTGTTCGCGTCTAGAGAAAACGCTCAGTGCGAGCTGTTCTTCTCACTGCACAGTCTGGACGCTCCCTTGGGCGTAGACGCACTAGCACACACTTGGCCGCACAAGGTGCTCTACGCATTTCCCCCACTCACCCTGATACCCCCCCACTCTCACCAGAGTGAGGGGGCACAATCACAAGCTGATCCTGATAGCTCTGCACTGGCCAGCGCTTCACTGGCTAGCAGAGATACATCAGATGCTGTGCGCCCAGCCTTGGCAGCTGTCGGTGCACAGGGACTTGCTCTCGCAGGGGCAGGGGACGGTGTTCCACCCGCACCCGGAGCGACTGCAACTGTGGGCCTGGCCCGTGAGTGGCTCAATTTGACCACTTCTGGGCTCCCTCAGAGCGTGGTTACACTATACAAAACGCCAGAGCTCCATCCACTAGGTCTCTGTACGGTTCTAAGTGGGGATTGTTTGAGCAGTGGGGCCACATCCCTTTTCAGTGTTCTGTGCCAGCAATACTGTCGTTTTTACAGGACCTGATTGATAAAGGAAAAGCCTTTTCCACGGTTAAGGTTTATCTGGCAGCTATAGCGGCTTGCCATATAGGATTTGGAGACAAAACAGCGGGCCAACACCCTTTGGTGTGCCAGTTTATGAGGGGCGTGCGCAGGCTTCTCCCTGTCTCCAGACCACTGATACCTCCGTGGGATTTAGCAGTGGTTTTGGAGGGGCTTGAAGGCCCTCCATTTGAGCCATTGCTGGGTGCGAGTCTCAAACACCTGTCCCTTAAGACAGTGCTGTTACTGGCTCTCCCCTCTGCAAAGTGAGTGATATCTATGTGCTCTCTGTGAGCCCTGCATGCGCTTAGTTCGCCCCGGGGAATACGCATATGGTTCTGAAGCCCAACCCGGTCTTTGTGCCTAAGGTGGTGGGTTCATGTTCTCCGATTGAGCTTGCAGCATTCACCGCTTCTCCTGGTGAGCAGTGAGCGCACATGCTGTGTCCGGTTCGAGCTGTGCGCTCTTATATGGACAGGACACAGAGCATCAGGAGGAGCGATCAGCTGTTTGTCTCCTGGGCTGAACCCCGAAAGGGGCAGCTGGTCACAAAGCAGCGCCTCGCCCACTGGGTGGTGGAGGCTATAGCTTTGGCGTATACGAGCAAGGGAATGCAGCCACCGGCGGGTGTGCGTGCACACTCTACCCGCAGGATGGCCGCATCCTGGGCTTTGTTTAGGGGAGTGTCTGTTCAAGACATTTATTCAGCAGCGAGTTGGTCCCCGCCTCTGACTTTTGTTCGGTTCTACATGCTTGATGTGTCAGGGCCGTGCGTGGCAAGCGCAGTCCTGGAGTCCTAACTGGAACCCATGGACCCTCCCCACTGGCCGGTACATGTTCAATAAACTGTCTGGCAATACGGGAGCTACCATATCCCATAGCGAGACACCGAGTGAATATTATGAAGGAACGTTTGGTTATCTAACATAACCTCAGTTCTTAGAATAATATGAGTGAGGTGTCTCACCAGACGACCCTTCTTGCTGGGCGGTGAGAAGAGGTTTGCTTATTGAATTGAGGGAGTGTTATCTGCGCACACTATATATAGTAGGTGGGACTACTGGGTGCGGCACAGATGAACACCTTCATCGGCCAATCAAGATTGGCGGATTGAGATAAATGCTTCTATCAGGGCTGCAGGAGGCTGCATCCCATAGCGAGACACCTCGCTCATATTATTCTAAGAACTGAGGTTATGTTAGACCCTGAACTGATTATACCGTCAGTGTTTGAACCTGTTGACATTTCGTCTGCGAGACAACTCAGATCTCACAGTGACAGAAACAACAGACTGTCTGATTGTTTGATCAGACTTCTGTCTATTAGCCACAGCTACCTGCACAACAGAGGAGTCAGTCCCAAACATTAATGTGTAATGTCACAGATCCCGTGGAGGAAGAAGTGGATGTGACGGTGAGAGATTGGGGGTGATTTTCCAGAGATCCGAGAGCATATTTCTGCTGCTTATTTAGATTTTAAAGTTTAAAGTTTGAGTTGACAGAAAAATGTATGAATGGGTTATCAGTGAGGAGACACACCATCATAACTATGTTTGCATTATTAAAAGCAGTTAACAACCTTACATTCTTTCTTTTAGCTGTTGTAGTTGCATTATTGCCTCCATAGCAGCTCACAGACCTTTTTGGTTTTTCTGTCACAAAAGATGAACAGTCCACTCATCCTCTTCTTTCTCTTGTGCTTTTTAAGGAAATGCAGACACTGAACAGTTAGATCTATCTTTCAAGACCCATGGAATAATATCTTTTGAACATATATAATAAGCAATACATCAAAAGAAAGAACAGAACTTCAGAATTTGTATACACAAAAAACATTTTATTCTAACCTTGTTCAATCTTAATTTATCAGCACCTGAATGTTTCGGACAAAAAGCAAACACTTTTCACAGTGTGAAAACACTGGTCTCATGGGTATAGTGTTAAAAACAAGTGGCAACCTCCATGGCTGTGAAGTACCAAAGTACCAAAAGTACATAAGTACCAGAAGTACCAAAAACTTATTCATCTTAGATTGAAACAAAGATGAACATATTTCCACAAGTAGTTTAAAAATACTCACCAGGATTTCCTGCACACTGCTGTCAGAAACTGAATACGATCAGCTGATAATAAACCTGATCAGTAATCAATACACAACGATTAATCAAACCAGTAACTAACAGCAGTCAACGTCAGACAACCTTATCATACTTAACAGTTACCTAATGTTTCTGTAGCATTGGCAGAATGTTCAAAAATAAACATATTATCAGTTTGAATTAAACTAAAGCTCCCTGCGCTGTCCGGGGAAAATATGACACCAAACTCCCTTTAAGAAATATGACATCTGAACAATTCATTACATGTCACTCTACAAACACAAACACCAGGTAAAGGATGTCTTATGTCGACAGTCTGACTGTCAATTCAGCATCAATATAATCCATAAAGATAAACTGTGTTTCTGTACAAACTTTATGTTTTGGAGTTTGTCGCCTCAACAACTCAACAACTCTCTACCAGCGTTATTTTAGTGTTAGACAAGCGTTATTTTAGTCTTAGACGACTGCAGGAATGAGGTGAAGCGTTTCAAACATGAAGATGTTCCTCTAAAATAAGAGCTGGTTGGTTACCTGCAACCTACAGCTATTGAGTACAAGATCACACCCTCTCATATTACTTCATGACTTCGTCTTTTATTTTATTTCTTAAATTGGTTGTTGAACAAAATGATTTTGAGTAAAAGCATACGTACAGTTCATTTGTATAAAATTACCACCTTTCACTGTGTGTGCTCTTGGTGCTGCAGTGAAGAGGTGTCAGACGGCTGCCGCTGAATGTCCTTTTTGTCCCCTGTCTGCACCCGTAGAGCCGAGCTGTAGTTTAACTGTAATGGGACAGTAGGGAGAGGGAGCAGATGGGGCATAAAACAAACGCAGCACACATCAGAGACCTGTATGTGTGTGTGTTTGTGTGTGTATGCGTGTCATACAACTGCTCCATCATCAGTTAAAAGGCTTGTTATGAGAAAGAGATGCACAGTATCAAACAGTCTTTTCAGCTGTCAATTATAAACAAATATAAACAACATGGAGTTCCCCAAAGTTCAGTTCTTGTTCCTCAAGTGTTTTTTTTTGTTTTTTTTTTAATTATTTTACATCTACAATTAATTAATTGTAGATGTTTAAGTTGTCATCAATAACCAGAACCAGAAATATACATCATTATGTTGATGCTTGTGATTTTATTTTGGAGGGTTTCCACCCAGTTTCCTTTGTAAATCTAAAAATATCTCTGCTGACAAAGCATCTCCAGGTTTACAATCTTATGGAAGCTGTCAGATCGTGTTGTGAAGGAGATCCTGACCCACTCTGCAGAGTGGAAAGAGATAAAGACGTTATGAAATCAAAGTTTTGCTCACATAATCACCATCAAACAGAGGGACTTAACACCCGGCTTTCACTGCCCAGACGGAGGCTATTTTCTGGGGGAGAGTTTGCTGAAGATTCGGCAGGGAGGACTGACCGGGTCGCGGTGACTTTTACACATATGTGTCAATACAGTGTTTGAAATGAGTCCAGTATTGAGTGATTGCACGCAAAATGAGATAGACCTCCTTGTTATAAAGTAAGATCCTTTTGTTGAAGGAGAAACAGCAGTTAGATCAGTGTTCAGCGCCACCAGACTCTGTTGACAAAAACAGTCTTAGCTCGTAACACTCAAAAGAAGTGCAATAAAACAGCCGCGGTTTGTCTTTCTACTGTTCCACTTCCCAACTGTGGTTTGGTGGAAATTATTTGGGGTTTAAGTTGTACTGTGAAAGTCTAAACATAAAGTAAAAACTAAACATAAAATGTGATGGTAATGTAGGAGAACAACTTATATGTTTAGGATCAACATTTATTTTTTTTTCAAATATGTGCCTTCAGCATCCGCCATTTATCGTCATATCGGTTCTTTCATCATCTCTCCGTGCCTGTAGGCCAGGCTGAGAGAGGCGGCAGGAGGGGAGGCAGGGAGGGAGCGGCTGGGCGGCGAATCCAACGCACCCGGGCGGAAAGAATCAGAGTTTACACAACAGCAAGGCGGGGAAATTAAAGATGATTTTTATTTTCTTTATCTGGAGGAGAATTCATTACCTGGCAGAGGAGCCGGAGCTGAGCGCTGTCAGCCAAGAATAATGACTTGTCTAACTGATAGGGAGACACACACACACACACACACAGTTTCACACAAACAGTCATGCGCAACCATCAACAAACACACTGAGGCTCAAACACACACAACATTACACTCACACACACACAGACCTTCCGCAGTATATTTACGATCCTTTGCTTTCATTTTTTTTTCTAGATTTTCACCTAAAAATAACCCCGACACAACAGAAATGTTTTCTGCTACAACACAACAATGTTTTCTGAAATGGACAGTAAAGATTCACATTCATGGTCCGGACAGAATGAGCCCTTTAGATAATAAAGTGTAACTGAACCGCTTTTTTTCAGAACGTATATGGGTATTTAGGTGAGTGTTGTTGTTCTGATCAGGTCCATTTTAACTATTTAAATTCTACATATTGTTCTGTAAACGTGTACTGACCTCCCTCTCCAGTTTGATACTATTCCATTTGGAGTATTAGTAGTAACTATTTTGGAGACATATAGTGGCAGCTTGCGTTAACAACCACCACCCACTTCCACATCCCCTCACTCTCCTAACCCAAAACCCCACCAGGCACGTTGCGAGTGCGATGCTGTTTTGGTCCAACCTGCACGCGACTTCAAACCCCAACAGGAGAATTTCAGCGTTTTACTTTGGTCATTTTCCTGGCTTATGTTCTTCTAAATATGTTTCTACATGTGTAAATATGCTACATAGTTAATTTGTTGATTTTTTTGACTGTTTTTTGAGTATTCTATTTTGAAAATCCACCGGATTTACATTCAGCACAAATAGCATAATAGTCATAAGGGTGGTACTTGGAGAGCCCAATATTTTCGGAGGTGGTACACAGTGTTCTGTTCTAGAGGACTTTGTGTGAGAGTCTGACAATAGCTGCTTGTGGCTGCTAGCAGAGATTCCTAAGTAACAATCAGCTAACTGTCATTAGCTCAGTCAGCCATGTAGCTAACTGGAGTGACTCAACCTCAGGATGCCAGGAGCCAAATTCGGGAAGGAAACCACGTCAGTAGGCTACTGTATTTCTTGAGCTTGTGTTCGAACCTGGGTCCAACCGAATTCAGTACATGATCGCTAACTGCAATGTAAAGTGGTGGGGTGGTAACATGCAGTTGGTATCGGCTACTGTAAATGCCAATCAATATCCATGATGATGGGAAACACGTAAAAAGTAGAGAAGTAGTAAGTAGTTGGGGTCACTTCTGCATTTTTTGAGAGTCAAGATATCTCAGTGTCTGCTGTTAGGATTTATTTGTAAATCCAAAACACACAGTCGCTCCAAATGTATTGAAATGCAAGATTAACTCTTTAATGTATTTTAAGAGAGCGCATACATGAAGTTACACCGTCACACAGTACATTTCTGCTGACTCCATACATGCTCTATGTTTCCAAATGTACACACACACACCTAGTTTCAATGCTGTGGTACATAAAACACACACTCACTCACCTATCCACACACACTCACACTCTCTCTGGTCCTGCAGGCTGCAGTCTGTCAGTAATAACCTCTCTGTGCCCCGATCCAAAGGAAATCAGCTGGAATGTGAAATTGAAAACAAACAGTCATTTCAGATAGTGAAGCCTCTCCGTCAGCCGGCATCTCCCTCTCTGTTTGAAGCCCACAGATTGTCCTCAGATCATATCCAGATATACAGTATAGCTCATGTTCCCTAAATCCCTATCTAATAGACAACTCATACATAATCAGACGCAGCTGAAAAGGCGGCGGCGGCAGCCTCTCCCAGTTGTTTTGTAGATACTGAGAGGCAGAGCTGGAGGAAGCAGTGCGTCGCACAAAATTTCAACATCTCCTCGAGGAAGCAGACACGCTATTTGTGGCTTCATGATAATGTGGTTTAGCATTTAAGAGTTATATTTGAATGTTTTTGATTATGTGTTAAATATACACTAACGTAAAAGACAGAACAGGCTGTCAAATACACTTAGACTGATATATACACAAAGAATGTGCCAAGCAAGTTATGATAAATAATAAAGATACAACAAAAATATGACGTATTTCTGAATGTCCGATGGCTCATCACTAAAATTTCCCATCCTGTCTCAGCGACAAAAACAGCGCATTTTATATTTTTACATTTATTGGACTAGCATCCAATAAAATGTCATGGATTATTGTAGATATTATAATTACTATGTTTATATAGTGTTTATGCTTGACACCAACGTGGCGAGGCTCTTGTCTCCAGGGTATAATGTGCATTTCACACTCGTTCCCTCAATTTGTTGGAAGGAAAAGTAATGGCTATACTTCCATTTAAAGAAGGCTACTTTTGGACTATTTGGGCTCGTCATTCCTGTTTCTCTTTGACTCACGTGAATGTCCTGTGTAAGCAACACCCGCCCAACTCCACCTCTGATTGGCTTACCATGGCATTTTACTCAACCTCAGCCAATCGTCATCATTTATGCGATTGTCTCCGCCCTCACCAAGGAAGGAGGGACAAGAAAACTCTTTGCCGCTCGGCTTTGGTCTGATGAAAAACAGCTGCCTTCAATCATAGTAACGCGCCACATTTTTTGGCAGTAATGGTAACGGCGTTCTAATGGTGGGAAGAGTAATCAAATAGATTACTAGTTACTGAAAAAAGTTACTTATAAAACAGGTGTTGGTGGTTGTGGGAACAGTGAAATGACTAACCAAGGTGATTTTGTTTCTGTTGAGCTGATGAGGTAAAATAACAGGAGTCTGGTGGCTAGCGATAGAAATATTACAGCAAGATCTTAGTCTTTCTCAAAGAGGTCTAACTCTGTATGGTCCTTTTCAGACACAATCTGAGTATGTCAGTGGCAAAAACAAGCACTTTCAGCGAACGTACTTTGACGTCAAGGGTTAGGTTGTTGCAATTGCAGCCCAATTTTTAACGTTACGTTACATTACTTTGTTTCATCCAAACCAGAGTTCATGTAAAATAGCCCATTTTTTCACCTTACTCAGTGAATTACGGGTTTATTTCAACCAAACCAGAGTTGGGGTCCAGAGCGACATCTAGTGGCAGTGAATGTCGAGTAAAGAACCTTTAAACCTAAACTTTGTCACACAGTCGAGTATCCATCCATCCATGCTCCCGCTTATTATGTCGAGGTTGGTTTGGTATTCGGTGATAAAAACAGAGGGGATGCGGGATATATGAGTCGAACCAGCAGAAATACTGAAGAATTGTTTTGTTCATTTTAACCAGTGCTGTTTCTCACCTTGTTTGACTGATGGCAGGAGAAGCTGTGTGTCTCCTGCTCTGCGTAAAGAGACAAACATGTTCAAAAGTCAAATCTGTTAAAAAAAAAAACAAGTCTTCGGGTTTCTGGAGATTTCAGGCATTATGGTGTCGTCCTCAAAGTGTTTTTGCAGAATCTCTCTGCAGTGTGTGTGTGCTATATGTGTGTGTGTGTGTGTGTGTGTGTGTGTGAGTGTGTGTATAAAAGCAGTGTTTTGCTGTCTGTTTCATGTTCACTTTGGAGGCTCCCTGAGAGGGTTTGAATATTAAGCCTCACTAACATGAACAGACAGACGAGTCACAGCTCTGAGACTTCACTCTGCTGACAGCACTGTGACTGAGTGTGTGGAAGTGTGTGGGGTTTTTTTTTTTCACCTGTGTGTTTGTGTTAGTGTGTCGCTGTAGTAGTGTGCACAAGTGTGCCTCTCTCACAACTGTGTGCGTGTGTCTTTTCTCATGTGTGAGCCTGAGTGTGTACCTTTGTTACCAGGCAGCGTGTGCGTGTGTGCTCTTATATGTGTGTGTTTGTGTGTAAAGGTGAGAGACAGTAGCTGTTGAGCCCTTGAAAACTCCACTGAGGGAGCTGCTGTCATCTCTGTGGTGTGTTTGAGTATGGAGGTGTGTTGACTGCAGTACTGTATTTAAAGGAACAGTCTCACATTTTACATCTGCCTGTATCTTTCACAGACTGTCTAAAACTTGGACGTAGTCTCTGTGATGTCCCCCACAGGTTTATGTAGAGTTATTGTGAAGCTCACAGGTATGCATGCAGCAACCCATGTCTGTCTGACTGTCAGTGAAGAAAACATGTAAACACAGTGAAACTGTAAGACAACTAAAGACTGGACTTCAGTACAAATTTGAGGTACTTTATTTGAGTATTTCCACTTTATGCAACTTTATACTTCTGCTTCAAGCAACAACCAGGACATGCTAAAAACTGCAGTTCCTCAAACGTCCACTTGAGGCTGGCTCCAGAAGTGAGTCAGTCTCCATAAGTCCCCATGTTAAAATGTCCAACTTCACAGCAGAAATAAACATGTTTACAGCCTGGTACAAAAAACAGTTTTGGTCTCTATAGCTCATTTCTCCGTTCACGACAACTGTACTGAGGGTGAATTTTTACACAACTCACCTGTGTACTCAACCTTATGTAGAATTAACAGCATGGACGTTTTGAGTGACAGGTGGGTGTCATCACAGGTGTCTGGTTTCAGTAACTAGGCATCATTCAGCCCGCCTCAGCACCAGCCACGCTCCACCTGTTTGACCATTTTTGGATTAGCGGAAAGAGGCAGAGGCAGGACTATTGTTTGGTCAGTTAAAGATATGAGGTTCATGTGTGTGTGTGTGTGTGTGTGTCTATATATATATATATATGTAATACTCAAAAACTTGGATGCTGCACAGTCACACAACACATTCAGATTTAGACAACCAGATTTGATTTGTTTGTCTGCTCTCTGTCCCTCTTTCTGGTTTTATCAGTTTTATCAGTCGTCTTTCTCTCTCTCTCTCTCTCTCTCTCTCTCTCTCTCTCTTTTAGCCCTGTATTCTCTATCTCTCTCTCTCATTCACAAAATCCACTGAGTGCTCTAAGAACCCGAAAATCTCTCCTCTGTTCTCGCCAAATCTCACAACAATGGCGGTCTTTGAACGTTTAGAGTGAGGGCCCTAGACGCTGATAAGCCCAGTGTCGAACGTCCAAACGCCACCGCCAATCCCTGCCTCCCAGTGCATTATGGGAGCGTGATAAGGACACAATGGAGGAGCACTTTTATCATGTTTTTCATGCTAATACGTCCACTGCTGCTGATTCCTTTTATTGAGAAGATTTCATTTGTTTAGTGTGTTAATGACTCATACAGAGCTTTAGGTGGAGTGTGTGTGTGTGTTCATGCTCCAGGCAAAATCTTATCCATCAGGTAGAAAGCTCCTTCGGGCTAAAGACACACACACACACACACACACACACACACACAGACACACAGCCCTTGAGGTTAAACTAAGTGTGTGTGAATCTTGAGGCCATTTTGCTCTATGCATGTGGGTGACAGTCGCCTTAAGGTGTGTGTGTGTGTGTGTGTGTGTGTGTGTGTGTGTGTGTGTGTGTTTATGTGTCTGGTTCTACCAAAAATCAAATTTTTATGGGAAGAGCAAATGTGTAACAACATGTACTGTATGTTTTATAAGAAACGTAATCTTTTTTATTATCGTAATGAGGAAATGATTATTGTATATTTGTATTTCATCTGTTTTTTAAATGAAAGTAGTTGATGAATGTTTAGTGACTGTGCACCACACTGTCGGTCAGTATATATAAAGTATATAATATATGTAAGGGTTCAGATGTATTAAAGTGTGGTTGTCACAGGTCATTATCTATAGATAGATATGTCTTTCTTTCTCGCTCAGATCTGTACTTTCTTTTTTCTTTATTCACTTCCTTTTTTACATTTTTATTTCTTTCCTTACTTTCTTCCTCTTTTCCTTACTTCCTTAGTTCCTTCTTTCCATACTTCCTTTTTACCTTCCTTCCATCCTTTACTTTTTGTCTTATATCCTTATTTCCATATATCTTCTCTTATCCATCTTTGCTTCTTTTTCTCCGTCTTCTATCCTTCTTCCCTTTCTTTACCTACTTTTTCATTGCATTCTTCTTTCTTTACCTCCTTCTTTCCTTTATTTTTTCTTTTACTTACATCCTTTTTCCTTACTACTTTCTTCCCATACTTCATTTATTCCTTCTGTCCTGACTTTGACTTCTTTCCTTACCTCCTTTTTCATACTTTCCATCTTTTCTTACTCAGTTCTTTCTTTGCTTCCTTCCTTTTCTTTTACTTCCTCTTGTCCTTTCTTTCTTCTTTCTTTCCTTCCTTCCCTTTGTCCTTACTTCCTTGTGTGTGTATTTGTATTTAAATTTGAAATAAAAGAGAGGAGGAAGAAGAGAGAAGAAGAGAAATGAACAGGAGTGGGTGAGAGGGGGAGGATGAGAGGATCCTCTCTCCACTAAACACTAATATACGAGCCTGCAGCCATAATAAAAGTATATTTATTATAAATATCCTCCATTCATTTTTCCAGCAGCGTTTACAGCCGGCAGTAAGCAGCCATTTTAATACCGCAGCTCCTCTCTGAACATTTCTCAGCTGAAGGACCCTGTTCACACTGAGGGAGTGTCTGCCGCTGAAAAGAGGCAAATAAAAATCATCTTTGTTGTTTTATCGACCACGAATACAGCTGAAAATAAAACAGTGCTGTCTTCAGCACCTGCTGAGCTCCTCACTCTTTCATATTAAACTTAACTTTCAACGAGATGGATTTCCAAAAAACACATTTATGTTTGAATTAATGCCACCAGTGTGCTGCTGTGTTGTTCTCGATGGATGACGGAAAACACGTTACCTCACTTCCTATCTCTGGTGTGTTTGTCAAAATTATGGTCATGTAACACAGCAAAGATTTTGAGAACCACTAATTCAAGGAAATATTTTAACATCGTAGTTTCTCCTTAATGCTAGGCAGTAGCAGATAATGTGAGGGGGTCGCAATAAGCAACTACAGGTTTAACTACTGCTAGAAGCGACTAAATCTTACACACTGGACCTTTAAATCAACATTTTGTAGAGTTAGATCCCACTGTGGTAAATATGGACAGCTGTACACGTGTATTTGTTCTGATTACATTACTTATGATCAAAAACTAGCGAGTCGACAACTTTGCTAACAGCCAAATATCAAACAAGGTCAACAACACAAGACATAGCAGCCAGCTAATATTACTTACTAGTCCAACAGCAGTCAGCCCAGCTCAGCGTCTGTCTTTCAGCCTTTTATTTCACCAAGCACTCACCGACCACTTAAAGTCAGTCTGAGCCCGGTTACATTGCCCACTTGCCTCCAGTTCTAGCACAACTCCAGCTCCATGCCCCAGGCCTGAAAACCTCCTCTTCTTCTTCCCATTTTCCAAAACACTCCTGTGGTACAAACACTAACACTCCCCCGGTGCTCTGAGCTCACAGTCTGGGCAGCCTGGCTAACAAACTGAGCTAACATTAGCTAACAGCAGCTACAGTTGGCAGCAGTTTACTTCACTGTCCATCAGGAAACTCTGTAACAACTCAACATCAGAGGGAAAAGCAGAAAACATTTTCTCCATAAAATATGATCCAGTTTCACCAAAATCAGTCAAATAGTTGGTGGTGTGTGACTTAGTGCCGTAAAGCGTTACGTACTTCGCCTGATCCGGAGCCCAAAGTTACATAGTGTGAGAATAGACGTATGAATGACAGAGACACCATTCACCTGATTACAAGTCAGTGTAGCATCAACAGGATTTAACAGATGTTAGTTTATTAATGTTGATTTAAAGTAAACATGAAAAACAAAAATGTATTTTGTTGATGGAAAGTTTCCATCATTACAGGTCAAAGCATCACAAGAATCTCCTCTGATATGTGATGAGTTAAAAATCAAAGAGGAAGATATGAGCGAGCAGCTGAGGACGCACATATGGAGAAAAGAAGAAGAAGGAGAAGAGAGGGGGAAAACAAGTTGTTGTAATGGACTGCAGAGGAATCAATATTAATTCAACATCAGACGTACTGATTAAAAAACACAAGATTGACAACTTTCACACTGCAGCAGACAGCATGTGTGTGTGTGTGTGTGTGTGTGTGTGTGTGTGTGTGTGTGTGTGTATCAAACAGCTCATTAAAACATCTCTAGCATCAAAGATGAGAGAAGTCAGAACATCATCAATACACAGTGAACAACAAGGACCAGAGTGTGTGTGTGTGCAGCGGTCTTTTTTATTTGTCTTTAATTTTCTATAAATGGGAGTGTGTGTGTGTTTGTCTGCTACTCACGTGTTGATACTGTTCTCTGTGGACTGTGTGTGTGTGTGTGTGTCTACAGGGCAATTAATTGAGCAGCGATTGAAATGCGTCGCTGCAGCCCATTGTGAGCCCCAACAAGGCTTTAAATGCAGACAAACACACACAAAGACAAAAGGCGCACACACACACACACAAATAGTGAAATGCTAGAATACATATAAAAACACTGAGCCGTGTAACACACACACACACACACACACACACACAGTGGTGTTCCCTCAGGATCTCCACATTCAGCTGCTGTGACCTTGAACAACACAAACTGCTGCTCGCTCTCTATTTGTTCAAACTTCCATTAATGTTCCTCCTCCTCAGTCCTCCTCTTTGTTTATTTTTCTGCTTCTTCTTTAGACTCTTTCAGACACAATGCGATTTGTGGATTTGGTTCAGAGCGCTCCACAGCATCATTGTTTTCAGCGCAGAGAAAAATCATTGTGGCCTAGTGCAAGCAATTGAAAGCTATGGGTTTTAGACATAGATTGTATAAAACCTGGATGTAGTCTCTGTGATGTCCCCCACAGGTTTCTGTAGAGTCGTTGTGAAGCTCAGTGTGGTGGCCCTGGTCGTCTCCATCTTGGCTGTCCTGCCTAATCCAAAACTGAGGCGGGCTAAATGAAGCCTGGTTACTGAAACCAGACACCTGTGTTGTCACTCACCTGTCAATCAATCTTTGTATTGTAGATAAATATACATCATTACACTGATATCATAGACAGTATAAAGAATGGATGGCATATTTGTGATGTCACCCACGCTGTGAAGCTCAGAGTGTAGTGGCTCTGGCCGCCGCCATGTTGTCCTGCCTCTTCCACCTCTCGGGTAATCTAAAAATCAGCAAAGACGTGGATTACCTGTGGACCACACCGCTAATTATGTACAACTTTAAGTTGTATGATAATTCACCCTCAGTACAGTTGTCATGAACGGAAAAATTAGCTATAGAGACCAAAACAGTTTTTTGTACCAGGCTGTAAACATGTTTATTTCTGCTGTGAAGTTGGACATTTTAACATGGGGACTTATGGAGACTGACTCACTTCTGGATTGGTGAGTCAGCGGTTTTTGGTATTTCCTGTGTTGGCTTCACTTCACAGCCACAGAGGTTGCCGCTTGATTTTAACTTATCGCCCTCTGGTGGCGATCGACAGGAGTTGTATTGATTCATGTTGAGCCTACAGTGGCCTGTTGTGGACAAAATGAGTCACAGAAGGCAAAGACAGAAGAGCTGATGAAAGCAACACGTCGAACAGAAACATCTCAGTGTTGTATGTTTTTCTGTGTGTATAGAGTTTGTGCACACATGTGTGTGCGTGTCCTCTGAGCCCCTGCGTCTGGCCCTGGAAAACCCTGCTTGCTGTTCGCCTGTAAATTTCCGCTGACATGAAACCCGGCAGACTGATTTAAGCCTGTGTGTGTGTGTGTGTGTCTATGTGTGTAAAAACATACCTGTCCCACCCTCTCCACAGGCTTAAGCATGTGATTTTGTGTTTCAACCTTAGCGTGTGTGTGTGTGTGTGTGTGTGTGTGTGTGTGTCCCATGATTCTATACATTACCCAGAATGCACCTCACCTACACTCATCACTCCACAAACTCACTCCTGAGAGACAGAGGGGGATCAGTTGTGCAAAAAAGTGAAAGATGATGAATGACAAATGACACACACACCACCGTGATGTGTGTGTGTGTGTGTGTTTTAGGATTTGCTTTAACAAGTCAGCAGGTTGAAGAAGCTTCAGTGATTTGGGACGGTGAGACTGTGTGTGTGTGTGTGTGTGTGTGTGTGTGTGTATTGATCGTGGTGAAGGATCTCTTACTTTCTGTCCTCTCGGGGGTTAAAACCACACACACCTACACACAGACACACAGACACACTCACTCAGAAGCTCTTCAGTGTCCAGTGATTTATGATAGATTTGAAAAGGTCTGTTTATCCCCTCACACACACACACACACACACACACACACACACACACACAGCTATCTGTCAGGACAGCAGATAGAAAGAAGACAGAGTCAGATGGAAATTCTTGAATTGGATATGGGGAAAAAAATCACTCAGTTTAAATGTGTGAAAGTTACCATGACCCGGTCAGTCCTTCCTGCCGACTCTTCAGCAAACCATCCCCCAATAAGTCCCTCCGTTTACTGATGGTGATTATGCGATGGATTTTAGAGCAACCCACATTGTTATAACAAGCAGTTTTGCATGTTTTTTTGACACCACTCTCCATCTGTTTTGTGCGTGAACTTGGAACTATGGAGATTAGAGATGTTCATTTTTTTCTGTCATATGGACTATTTCATGATACACCAGGCGACCCATTCAAAAAAAGCCACGGCTCTCTTGTTTACACTCGAGAACGGCTGTTAGCATTAGCAACGTTAGCATACTCTCTGTGGAAAGAGCGGAGATCCCTGCTGAAGTGAGGACAAGAAAAGATGGTGAAGCCATGAGTACAGTCTATTATCATGGGGAATGTCCCCAACAAGATGGAGGAGCTAACAGCGCTAACCATGCTACAGAGGGAGTATGGAGCGTGTAGCATCACAGAGACGTGGCTGAATGAACTTGCTGGTAACTCTGGATGGCTTTCAACTTGTGAGAGCAGACAGCTGAAGACAGACAGACAGATGAAGATAGAAAGTTGAAGGCAGACAGACAGCTGAAGACAGACAGAAAGCTGAAGATAGACAGAAAGTTGAAGACAGACAGACAGCTGAACACAGACAGACAGCTGAACACAGATAGACAGCTGAAGACAGACTGTAATTCCTCAAGCAAAAAGATTTTCGACTTCAAATCAGCCCTTCAGAAACATAGGGGTCATTGGTATTGGTTTTTCCGTTCCACCTTGTGTATTGTGAGCCGTGACAGGTGTGGGATCTTATCTGATTCCATGTACGTTTCCACTGCACCTTTTTTAAAAATAAGGTTCATCGTATCGCTGACTGTCTTCTATAAATTTGAAGCCAAAAAGCTCAAATCCTTGTCTTCACCGTCCAGACTGTGACATCACAGCCTCACTTCTAGACACAGACAGTGAATTAAACAGATTCAAACACTCAGAGAATAAATTAAGAATATAAATGATAAATTAGTTCATCTCTAGTATCTACTCACCTCTCTCTCTCTCTCTCTCTCTCTCTCCCTCTCTTTCTCTCTCTCTGTTTCTCATCCAGATGATGTGATTGCTTTCAGTGGTCTGTGTTTTATTTTGCCTAATAAATCACCATCTATCAGAGCCCAGCTGACACACACACAGACACGCACAAACACACACACACACACACTGCCCATATCCAGGACACTTTCCTTGTCAACAGCTCAGAGGATGACAAATGAACGGTCCATTATGAACTGTTTGCCACAGTGCGTGTGTTTATGTGTGCATGTGTGTGTGTGTTCATGCTACTCTGACATTAGAGATTCATCCCCATTCATCTGAATGATAACACACACACACATACACACACGTTACATGTTACACTAACACTTGCTGTAAGTGAGTACAGACCAAGCAGTAACCTCTGTGGATGTGAAGTGAAACCAACAAGGGAAGTGCTAAAAACTGCAGTTCCTCAAATGTCCACTTGAGGCTGGCTCCAGAAGCGAATCAGTCTCCATAAGTCCCCATGTTAAAATATCCAACTTCACAGCAGAAATAAATATGTTTACAGCCTGGTACAAAAAACAGTTTTGGTCTCTATAGCTAATTTCCCCGTTCATGACAACTGTACTGAGGGTGAATTTATATACAACTCACCTGTTCAAATTATATTAAGGCTTAAAGTTATGCAGAATAGCATCACAGTCCAATCTCGACTTTATCTTTGACCTTGTGTGTTAGTCGTTTCACAAAATCTCCACGTTCTGAGTGATATTGTATTAATATATTAAGATACTGGAGAGAGCTTATTTATCATTTTCCAAACATCTGAGTGAAGAAAATGAAGACTTCAGGAAGCTTCTTAAATGTTTCTGTCGTTCATCATTTAAAATGAAGTTACTCTGCAGAGTTCTTCGCTCCTGTCCGTCGTTCCTCCTCGCTCCTCTGGTGGAGGCCGGCGCCCCATGAATCATTAACAGCAGAGTAATTATGCACTATCAAACTTGGAATATTACCCCACTTAGCTAATGTTTAATGCCGTAATTAATTCTGAACCCTGCGAGCCAACATCAATTTATTTGATTAGTACTTTGCAAAGTCACACAGAGGTTTTTTACTGTTTTGAGATGTGTGCGTATGCGCGCGTGTGTGTGTGCCTTTAAAATGTTTCCATATTAATTAAAGTGTGATCAAGAGAGTGAGACACTGATTCATGGGAATTCAGTGCTTCAGTTTTCATGTCTTTTATTTGCTGTTTTATTTTTCAGGACTAACATGTTCCCTTCAAAATAAGACAAAAGTGGAAGTTTATTTAATGTGGGAGAGAAGAAGAAAGTTATGATGGCTGGTGACCCTCTGACAGGACATGAACACAGAAACCATTTCTCTCATAAACTAACGTCTGTTAAAATTCTGTTGATGTTACACTGACTTGTAATCAGGTGAATGGTGTCTCTGTCATTCGTACGTCTGTTCTCACACTATGTAACTTTGGGCTCCGGGTCGGGAGAAGTTCGTAACACTTTACGGCACTAAGTCACACACCACCATTTGACTGATTTTGATGAAACTGGATCATATTTTATGGAGAAAGTGTGGAAAGAGTTTCCTGATGGACAGTGAAGTAAACGGCTGCCAACTGTAGCTGCTGTTAGCTAATGTTAGCTCAGTTTGTTAGCCAGGCTGCCCAGACTGTGAGCTCAGAGCACCAGGGGAGTGTTAGTGTTTGTTTGGTTTACAGGCCCAGGGCACAGGCAATGTAACTTTTATGGACATAATGACAGAGGAGAAGAGACTGAAGAGGACGTTGATGGAGGAAACTAAGAAGAGAAAAGAAGACGGTGAGCGAGCAAGAAGTCACCTGACAAGAGTAAATGTGGGACTGACTTTTAGTGGTTGGTGAGAGCTTGGTGAAATAAAAGGCTGAAAGACAGATGCCGAGCTGGGCTGACTGCTGTTGGACTAGTAAGTAATATTAGCTGGCTGCTATGTCTGGTGTCATCTCAGTCATCAGTCATCTTTCTCCACACCAAACTGGGAAAAAGTGTCCACAGACTTTTGGCTATATACTGTAGTGTCTCTTTAAAGAAAACTGCTGCTCTCAGCGACCAACAATTGAAGTATGTGTTCAATCTTCCCTTTAGCGAAATAATAACCAACTGAAACAGCTGATAAAAATGACTAACAGTGAGGATAATTAGAACACAAAGCTGATTTGTGCAGCTGACGAGCCCCGATGACCTCCATCAGGTTCACTTTGAGTTTTGACACTGTTTGTCTGCTTCAAGTCCTTCAAGATAAAACTTATTAAAACACAACAGAAACGCTGGCTTTATCGCTTCACTCGTCCTCTGAGACAACAAGGACATCAAGTGACAAAAGACAATAAGAATGACAGCGATAACATGTCCAACAGAGAGAGAGTAAATGTTAAGCGAGTGTGTTTGTGCAAATCAGTGTGTGTGTGTGTGTGTGTGTGTGTGTGTTCATATCTGTCCTTCCTCTCTTATCAGTGTCTGCTCCATATTTTAGGGTGGAGGATATGGACGAGGCTGCTGTCAGCTGTAATTACTGCAGTGTAAGTGTTACATCACAACTGCTGTTCAGCTGTGTGTAACCTTTATTTAAAACAGAACAGGCAACAGTGACAAAGAAAAAATGTCAAAGAAAGCTAAAACCATGATACCTTCAATCATTAAATTCAGTTTAAAGCAAAAAAAAAAAGCTCTCACCAACCACTAAAAGTCAGTCCCACATTTACTCTTGTCCGGCGGCTTCTTGCTCACTCACTCTCTCCTTTTCTCTTCTTAGCTTCCTCCATCAACGTCCTCTTCAGTCTCTTCTCCTCTGTCATTATGTCCAGAGAGGCTGCTGAACCCGGTTACATTGCCCACTCACTCAGCTCTGGTTCTGGCACAACACTGGCCCCCTCGCCCCCTCCTGCAAACCTCCTCTTCTTCCTGGTGGTCCAAAACACCTCTGGTACAAACACTAACACTCCCCCGGTGCTCTGAGCTCACAGTCCAGGCAGCCCGGCTAACAAACTGAGCTAACATTAGCTAACAGCAGCTACAGTTGGCAGCAGTTTACTTCACTGTCCATCAGGAAACTCTGTAAATCACAGAGAGTTGAGGCGGAGCAGCCGGAGGACATCAGAGGGAAAAGCAGAAAACATTTTCTCCATAAAATATGATCCAGTTTCACCAAAATCAGTCAAATAGTTGGTGGTGTGTGACTTAGTGCCGTAAAGCGTTACGTACTTCTCCTGACCCGGAGCCCAAAGTTACATAGTGTGAGAATAGACGTACGAATGACAGAGACACCATTCACCTGATTACAAGTCAATGTAGCAGACTATTTTATGCTTCTTTTTCTATTCTTCAGATAGAAACCAACAAATTTAAATTTCTTTTTTAATATTTGACAAAGAATTGTCAAATTTAATGTAAGATATCTAGACTTTATTCCCTAGTATGACTCCATAACACAACTTAATATAACCTTTTATTCCAGTCATCTAATGTGTAATTTGTCTCATAGTTTATCCATCATGAGTTTTCTATTTCTGTCTCTAAATCCACTGAATGTTTAAACTGTGTCACAGTTTAGAAATCTCTGATCCAGAGACACCAAATTAAAAACATATTTGTCCTTCCAACATCTTCAGAATATTTGCCAGTATTTGACAAGTCGTGTCCTCTCTCTGTGTCCTGTATTTCATCTCACTTCCATAAAGAGAAAAGATTCTGGGCAGAGAAAAAAAACATTATAATGGTATTAAATCACTTGGCTAACCTCTGTGGAAAAGACTGGAAGGATAACATGATGTATAGTGGCTGCAGTTGCCAAGGTTTCGCGCTGATTAAAAATCTCAGGTTGCCATACGTCTTCAACACGTGTTTTGGTGAAAAACAGACACAAACTGTGTGCGTTCAATCAGAGGCAATTCATTTGGCAAGTAAGCATATCGCACTTTGTCATGGAGGCATCATCAAGGAACATGTGTCCTTTAATATGATGTTATGTGACTCATATGTCAAGAAAATAGATTTGCTTAATGGAATTGGGCAGTGGAGAAACTTAATAATTAATTTAGTAATTTAATGTTAAACCTTGTAACGTTTATGTGTATAGCTTTTGTGACTTTCAGCAGTCTTTCTATTTTGAATGGGTATTAAAAAAGTAAAAGGAAAACAGTAGACAAAACAGTCACTAACTGAGACATCCATTAGCTTAAAGTGGACTGATTATGCTCATTTCTAAATCTCTATATGCTCTATATATTCTCCACCCAAGAAGTTTTGCATGATTCCCTCTTCAAAACCAACCATTTCTATCTTCTACTGGCCCTTTTTAAGCCCACTTTCTTGTGAGTGTTCAACTTGTGCTACTTATGGTAACCATTAGCTGTGCAGCTAACATCAGTCGTTATACAGTACTTGCTGACTCATCCTGGACTGGGAACACAGCACAGGGGAAGTGTTGACGTTTACATCTCTATTGACGTTTCAAGATCTTCACACTGCTGGGAGCAAGCCATTAGCAATCCGAAACTAAAGTGGCTAATTGCTAATGTTAACAATAAGTAAAGCTAATCAGCGGACCTGAGATGGACTGAATAACGCCTTAGCGCAAACAAGCCATCTGCCATCTGTATTGACCTGTGACAACACCCACCTGTCAATCAAAGTATCCACGCTGTTAATTCTGCATAACTTTAAGTCTTAATATAATCTGAACAGGTGAGTTGTATATAAATTCACCCTCAGTACAGTTGTCATGAATGGAGAAATAAGCTATAGAGACCAAAACAGTTTTTTGTACCAGGCTGTAAACATGTTTATTTCTGCTGTGAAGTTGGACATTTTAACATGGGGACTTATGGAGACTGTCTCACTTCTGGAGCCAGCCTCAAGTGGACGTTTGAGGAACTGCAGTTTTCGGCTCTTCCACATTGGCTTCATTTTCCAGCCACAGAGTTTGCTGCTTAGTCTTTGCCAATTCTTTGATTAGGCGGGATACGGAAGAGGAAGGACTGCCAAGATGGCAGCAGCAAGAGCCATCAAACTGAGCTTCACAAAACTCTAAAACAGATATTTATAGGGCAATATGTGTAATTCAGATACTTTGTACTAAACTGTCAAGATTTATACCTGATCAACAACAATACTAAATACCTGTATACACTGGTTTATACACTGGTCTGAAAAAAAGTGATTTGGGGGTTTAGTTACACTTTGACAAAGTCTGTTGGGCAAAACGCTCTTGAAACCCTCCTTGTGGGATATGAAGCTATGTGGAGAACAGACCAAAACAGTGTTGCGGCAGGGACATCACAGAGCTGTGCATACTTTATTCAGTGAAGGACGACACTGTATAAATTGGTGCAACTCTCTGCTGATGTTCTGAAACTTTGTGGAACTTTTTCATTCCAGAAAATCATGTCTTGATTGGACTGTACGCTTCAGTCTGGCACATATTAGTCTACAGTAATGAGCTTTTGTCCCAGTCTACTGTATGATAATTCAGTTAAAGTGTTGTTGCAGTAACTGTCTGAATGTCTAATTCCATCTCTGCATTTCTTATCTCTGTGTAATTAGCTCCAACAGTGACTTTATGTAAAATAGTTGTGCCAAGTTTTAATTGATTAAAAGTCGGCGTGTTATTTCGAGGAAGAACAATGTAGATCCAATTAGCACTGTAACGTGTAAACATGAACACTAACTCCCATGGTGCACCAGGGTCTGCGTGCCTCTGTAAGTGTGTGTGTGTGTGTGTGTGTGAGTGAGTCAGTGATCAGTCTCATTTCTTAATCATCACTTTCTGCTCCAGATGAGACTTTATGAGGGGACTAAATTGCCTTAAAGGGATTTCTTATTAAAGGGATTACACCCATGTAATCCCCTTAGTCCCAGTGGACCCCCAAAAACCTGAACACACGCTCACACACACACACACACACACACACACACACACACACACACACACACACACACACACGCGTGCACACACATACAGTACATAACCAGATTAGCATGTGAAAATAAATGTGCACAATGTTTTTGATACGCCACAAATGAACATGCGCGTTAAATGATGGAGCACATCAATCACATGACCCCGTTGAAAAATCATGTGTTTAATTGTGAGTGTGTGTTCATTACACAAAAAGTAAAAGTGTTTGTGTTTGTTTATAACCTTGACATGAATTAGTTTGTGCACACACACAATGTGTGTGTGTGTGGGTGTGTAGCGTAACACCGTGGTTTTGGCGGCGCTCCCTCGTCTCATCCCCAATTAACGAAGACAAATCCGCTTCTATCTCCACTAATGAGAGTCTTTAAGGTGAAGGGACTCTGTATTTATTTAATAAGAAGAAGCTTATTTATTCCATTTCCATGAAAAAGAAAAGACGACACTCGTTCGCTGAGGGACGGATTAGTGGAGGAGGCGGAGGAAGAGGAGGAGGAAAGAAACGAGCTGGATGCAGGAAAGAGACATGAGGGAAGGAAGTAAAGAAAGTCTGGATTAGAGAAGGAGGAAGAAATGGGGTTTACAAGAAGAGGAAAGGAGGATGAAAATAAAGAAAGGCGTTAGTGTAAAGGAGAAAGAGGACAACCGCATCATAACTTAACTCAAATAGAACAACAGTCAAACATTTTGTCAATAAATGGCTAGCTTTTTTTTCAATCTTTATGCTATGCTAAGCTATGCTAACTGGCTGCTAGCTGTTCAGCGAGCCCAAAATGTTGGCTATTCTTTGAAATAAATCTACATTCATTTAGATACTTGTAGCACCTCCAACCCCCTAACTTTGATGCTCTCTTCTTCAGTATCCCAGCATCCCCTGCTGTAAGTTTGAATAGGATAGAGGAGAAAGAGGAAGAGGACGAAGAAGAGATGTCAACAAAAAAAGCAAAATGTTTACAAGAAGTTACACTTTCTCCAAAACTATAGCATTGAAGATGAGAAATGAAGATGAGTCATTGTTTATTTGTGCAGGTGGAGCTGACTGGCAGCAGTGTTTTCGATTACATCCACCCTGGCGATCACGTGGAGATGGCGGAGCAGCTCGGCATGAAACTTCCTCCGGGCCGGGGGATGTCTCTGTCCCAGGGAGCCGTCAATGAAGATGGGGCGTCCTCGGCTTCATCATCGTCGCACTCTGAGACACCCGAACCAGGTAGGACATGAGGGAAGGAGGGAAGAAATTTGTTGTTTTTCACACAGATGAAAACAACATTTTTTTTTTTTTTATTTATAATCAAAAGACGGAATAACGGATTGAAGTGGATAGACCATGGACAGGTCTTTCTGTCCACGGCCATCCATATTTACTGTACAATAAACAGCCTCTAATATAAAATACTGCTTTATTCTGTATACATTTTGACTGAAAATGATGTGTTCTGAAATATGACTGTGTTTTACTGCAGACAGGAAAACACAGTCATGCTTCATGGTATATTTTACGATCTTTTACTGTCACGGTTTGGCAGTGCTTCACTGGAAAATCTACAGACATTTTTTACAGTGCATAAACTCACATTAACACACCAGTGCTACAGCCACTGGGGATCGCTCAAGGACACTTAGGGAACCGGGACTGGAACTAGTGACAGAGACTGAATGTAAATTTACTAAAACGACTTTATCTGAAAATTACAAATAAAAACTGTTGTTGTTATTTTGGACATAAACATTTATATAATGATTCACATATTTAATTCCAGATTATTATTGTCCTTTTACATAAATGTGTATTTAATTTAAGAAAGTAGAAAAATGCTGTACAAAAATGAGAAATAACTGCAATTCATGATTAACAAATAACAAAAGTTTGGTTTGTTATTTACAGATAATTGTTTATACAGTTTTGTATAGAATTTTACAAAACAGAAAATAATAATCATAAATTCATTTTTTTAGTTCCACAAAAACAATTGTCTCGAGGTTCTTCAAAGAACCATTTGTGTAAATGGTGCAGAAGAGCAAGACAGAAGGAGAAAGTGCTCTCAGGAAAGAAATTAACAGAAGAGGAGGAAAGGATGACATAAAAGGTCATGGAAATAAAGGAGGGATAGAATGAGAAGGTCAGGAGGAAGAAGGGGATAAGGAGTGTTAGAATAGACTGAAAAATCAATTCAACCTTCAGAAGTCCATCACCAGACATGATTGAGGTTTTGTGGTGGTCTGGTCCAGACACAGATACATTTTTCATTCATCTACTCAAGAATTTGGGAAAAACTGAATTTTACATCTCTAAAATATCAAAATAAAAGTACTTTTATTGGTTTTCTTGCCAAAAATGTAATCAAAAGAACAATATTATTCTCACATCTATTAGTTAATAATAAGAAGGAGCCAGCAGCCAATTAGCTTAGCTTAGCATAACAACTAAATGTGCACACTTTGGGTTTTTAACATAAAGTAGATGTAATTGCTAATTAATGAACCTTAGAGGCTAACTGTGTTCAGTCTTTATGCTATGCTAAGCTAACTGGCTGCTATCTTTACACTGATCTGTATATTTCTCAAAATGCTAACTATGCCTTTAAATAAATCCACATTCTTTTAGATATTTCTTCTTTCTGTAGCACCTCCAACCCTCTAACCTTGATGCTCTCCTCCCCAACATCCCAGCATTCCCTGCTGTAAGTTTAAATATAATTAGAGCGACTGCTGTAAACTGGGAAAGGACACATTCCTCATTGGGATTCTTTCTGTCGCCATTTTCTATCCCTCCATCCTTTCATCCCTCCATCCTGTCCCTGCACCACATGTTCAAGACTTTTTACCTTCCAAATGGTTTTCATTGTGCTTCTCTCTCTCTCTCATGCTGATGATAATTTAAGTATTAGGGGAAAATCCATTTATAAATTAAACAAAATGACTTGATATCCATCGAGTCCCTTAGTTCATCAGCCTGTTCAAACAAGGAGGGGAAGATTGGCTTTGCGGCGGCCAGGGTCTTCGGAGACGGCACGGTAATTAGATCTGCCGCGGATTTGTTCTTGGCTGATTGGTGCTGGTGATGGTTGAAGAGGAGGAGGGTGGGGGCTTTAAATTAATTGGAGTTCCACATTTGAGGTTTTTGTTCTTTTTTTTTCTTTGACTTTCTGCAAACCTCTAACCGAGCTTCCCCACGCACCGAACTGGAGATGTAAAGGATGTGAGGACATATATATGTGTTCGTCAATGTCAATTTGTCTGTAGAGAAAGAAAATAAATGATGTAAAACATGGACGGGCGTTTTCCCCCAATGTTAATTTGCCCTAAAGATAGAAAGATATGAAGATGTTGAAGAGGTAGAAAGGGGAACGGAGAGGGTTTATAGGAACGTCTCAGTGATTCCCAAAGTTAATTTGACCAGAGAGAGAAAAAGCAAAAAGAAAGAAAGAGGATGAAGACAAAGGTGTTTGTTCTCCCATGTTAATTTGTCCAGAGAGAAAGAGACAAGAAGAAAGAGGAAGAGAGGCAGGGGATGTAGGGACGTGTTTGAATGTGCATGAGTGCTTAGCAATGTTAATTTGACCAAAGAAGAAGAGAGAGAAGGGAGGGAGAGGTTTCAGACGGACATGTATGAATGAGAAGGAGTGATCCCCAATGATAATGTGACCAGAGAGAGAGAGGAAGACGGAGGATTAAGATTCATGTATGTGTTCTTTAATGTTAATTTGTCTGGAGAAAGAGAGGTGGAATAAAAAGAGGAGGAGGACGAGGAGGAGGAGGGCTGGTATGAATTTGTATGAGTGTTTCCCATGAGGAGGTGGGGCTTATATCAGGTGTCCAGGGTAACAGGTCTGTTCATTTCTCCCACAGACAATGTGTAGCAATGTAAGTGTTCAAGCTCGGAAAGATGCGAAACTCTTCTGATTGGATGAAAAACCACTCGTGCTTTGTTAAGTGTTCTCAATTGTTGTCTTACCAGCAATGTAAATGGTCTGTGAGGTTGTCGGCGTGTTGTTTGAGGTGCCGGTGAAGCGAAAAGTAATTTTCAGTCCAGAGGAACGTTTCATTTTTAGAACAGTTGCAAGTGCAAGAACTGGGAACCATCAATGACGTTCTGAGAGAGTTTTTCAAATTCGTCAAGAATTTGGGAAAAACCTTGAATCCCACATCTTTAAAATATCAACAGAACTTCTTTCTGTTATTGTAACTTAACCAAAAAAAAAAAAAAAGACTTTAACAGTTTGGGAAATACTTTTATTGGCTTCCTTGCCGAGAGTTTGATCAGAAGAATGATATCATTCTCAAAAGGTGCTTTCAGCCGGGAGGAACTTTTACATTTAGAAACAGTTGCAAGTGCAAGAACTGGGAACCATCAGCACAGATACAATAGATACAGTACAAAATCAAAGGAAGGTCTGCAGGGCTCAGAAATGACATAGACGTAGAAAGATAGATAGATAGATGTAGATTTTTAAGGAGAAACAGAAAAGCTGAAATTGTAAAAAATAATAATAACTTGATTGATGTTTCCTGTTCATAGATTGGAGCCTGCATGTCCGCAGTGGAAGTTGTGGCTGTTCATGTTTTGGCATGAACCTTCATATTCCGTCCACCCCCAGTAAATTCATTTAATTACAGCATGTAACCAGCATCATGTTCAGTTTCTCATGTATATAACAAAAAAAAAATTGTGTACAGGCAGATCTTGACCTTCATGCATCAGTGACAAATGACATATCTATGTTTCTATATTTATACTTCAGAGTACATACCTCTCCCAGCACAAAAGGAACCTTGAGTAAGTGTACATTGATTGATCGAACGCAAGCGCCAATGCAGCATCAGCTACGGCCATTTTAAAAGACATTAGTTCTGTAACCAAAGCCTCGTAACGTAAAATGTTGTTCGATGTCAAAAAAGTGACGTTGCTACACCAACCACAGATCACAGAACACAAGATTTAGGGTTCAGATTCCCTCACACCAGTAAACACCTACTTTTCTCTTTAATATTAAATTCATAGCGTCCTCCTCTCCAGACGATGAGTAATGTATTTCCACAGGCGCCTTCATCATTAGTTTTCACTCCAGTCGATACCTGGAGAACACCACGCCTGCTAACGTGTCCGGCTGAGCTTTTCCATTTGTTTACATCGTCTTTTCCTCCTCCTCCTCCTCCTCTTTCTTTTCCTCCTTGAGTGTCTTTGTTTCTTTCGTCCTCCCTCACCAGCATTCCTCCGTTCATCACCTGCCTCTTCCTCAGTGCACGGGGGAGTCTCTGATCGATCGCCGCTGACTTTGTTTCTCTGTGAAGTTTCACACTCCGGGCACCACTTCGTCCTTCCATATTCTAATGGTGTATGGTGAGGTGCTTTTATAGCTGTTTGGTTGTGTTTTTCTACCTGGTAACTTTATCTGGAGGATATATAGTTATTTAATAGATTGGATTGTTTCTGACAGACTCACAAAAACAAATGTAAGAAGTCAAAAAAGACGTCAATACTCAGTTTTTGTATTATTTTGAATGGACAGCTGTCAAATATTTACTAGAAAAACACAAAGTTTAGATTTATGCTCTTTTGTCAGTATTTTTAAACAATACGTTTGACCGCTAAAAATAACTGCTGCTAACTGAATCTGCCATTAGCAGGCAACAGAACTGGGCTCAGTAGTCGGACTGGTCCGAGCACAGCCTCTGAGACCAACAGGGAATAACGTCACACTACTGAGGTGATTTACAGACTTGATGATGGAAAGATTGATGGCGTTAGCTTGGTCAGCTGTGTAGCTAACTGAATTGATTCAGCTCCAGGATGTCAGGAGCCAAACCGGCAAGAAAACCACCTCAGTAGACTGTATTCACTGACAGACTGACCACCGCTGCTTTCAGAGGTTGTAGCTGATGCTAGCTCATAGCGCTAGCGGCAATGCAACACACACTCATTATTCGCTCCTGTAAACGGCAATCAATATCCGCAACAAGTCCCCTCCCTCCGTTTTCAGAGGAAACGTAAAATGAGAAAGCAAACAGAGCTCTGCAGAGCATGAAAAATGACCAAATCTGAGCAAGTTAATGATGATAATGATATCAGAAAACACTGTCATTGTCGTAGCTGAATATTTTTTTCTTTTCAGTTTGGAGGACTGCAGATCTGCTGTCACATGTTACCGGTCCATTCACAAAGTGTGCTCACAACACTGAAAATATGTAAATACTGTTGAACAATTTGATGAGAGGACGATGAAACACAGAAGGCTGGAGTGTGTGTGTGTGTGTGTGTGTGTGTGTCAGATTTGACCTTTGCCTTCTGTCCTATAGTCCAAGTGACATTTCAAATGCAAATACAAACACACACACACACACACGGCGAGTTCGTCCTTGGGCAGCAGCCGCTCTCGATGGCCGCTCTAAATGACATTAAACGTAGGTGACTGTAAACTTGGGTAATTATGATAAATGTGAGCGATTATGACGAATTATTCCTCTCCATTGTGCTAATAGCGTAATTAGCAACAATAATCAAAGACTTATGATGTAGAAATAAGGGGACGCCGCGGACAATTAGACTGCAAGGAGCTAATAATGGAGAACTTATGGTGTTTTCCTGGAGGGCAGAATTACTGTTACTTCCAGAAGGACTTTGAAATTTGAGTGTTTTTCTAACTAATTTTTCTCTCTGATGGGAGAAAATTGAAATAAATACTCAGTGTTTTCTGTCTGATGGCGTGAATGTGAATGAAAGTACGTGCAGAGAGCAGGCAGGTTGTTTAAAAGAAAAACACTGCAGCTGCTTTTCTGTCCTTTAAGTCACAAAACGAAAGTTTAACCTGACAAAAGTTGAACATATACGTCCACATGAGTGTTCAGCAAAGAAAGTCTGAACTGTGCTGACGACTGAAGTCAAATCACGTCATTAGAGCAGCAGACGAAAAAGCTTGAGGATACGAGGGACGTAAAAAGTCACATTTCTGTCATTGTTCGTTCATGCAGTTTCAAGTAATGACAGATTTTGAGTCAGTAATCTTAGACTTTAAATGCAGAAACAGACCAAATTCTTTTGGTGATCCATTCATGGAGCCTCCGTCATGCATGAAAAGCAGAACAAAACAAGATAAAAGACATTTGCGGGAATTATAATTCCACCGCTTCCAGTGAACACGACCAGAACCTGGACACAACCTCTGAAACCAGCGGTGTTCAGTCTGGCAGTGAATACGGTAGACTACTGAGGTGTTTTTTTTTTGTTTGTTTGTTTTTTTTTGCCAGGTTTGGCTTCTGAGATCTCGGGTTGTCAGTTCAGTATTTCTACTGTTTCTTTATGATATCAGGTCATGTTTATGTTTGTTTACGTGGCTCAGTGCAGTAACACAAACAGACAAGACAGTCTGACAAGAAGGAAGAAAGATAAACTAAAGTTTTCTTTGATTAATGATGGGAGATTGATCTAAAATCTGCTGCAAACCGAGACCAAATTCTGTTGTTAAAAAGGTGTTTTTGCACAGGTACGCTATATTTTCCAAATGCCTCTTAAAGGTCCAGTCTGTAAGATTTGGGGCCTTTATTTTCAGTATAAAGCAGACATGGAATATAATATTCATAACTAGTTTTCATGCCTTTCATATGTACAGTGGGAGCGGTTCCTCATTCATGTTTTATGCAATGAATTGATTACACCGCTTGTTGCAACTAGACACACGACACGGTGGACCGTTCAGTTTTCAGTTCAACAAATGTTGAGGTACTGAGAAGTTGTTGGCAGGTGGCATCGTAATGTTTAATTTGTTGTCTGTATATGACTTTTGTGTTCAACCTGATCACCTTCATGATGCCATAAACTTAAAACCTTGTAACGTGTAAAAGATTTATTTTTCAGAAAACAAAGATTTAACTTCAAGTTTGATCGTGTGCGTGAATGAGCATTTGGAAAATGTTTAGCAGGAAATGTGAGAAGTTGAGTTTTAGCAAAACCTCCATAAGATAATAATAAATATACTGAATTTTGTGTAGAAATATATCAACATGTGGCAACAAAACCAGCTTTCAAAAAGCAAAAATACTTGTAGCTGAATTTTCAGGTCAGGAGCTCTCTTCGTCAAATCACGTATTTATCAGGTCGAAAATAAAACTGCAGTCCCTTCACCTCCAGTGAGGAGGTCAAAGGTCAAAGTCAACAGCCAGCAGACATCCGACTGAATGTAAATGTGGCTGTGACCCTGAAATGATGACATTTAATGAAGACACTGAAGTGAGACGAAGTACGAGCAGCAGGCTCGAGTTCTTTCTCTGAATTACACTTATGAGTAATAATTTCCAACCACTCACCCTTCAGAACGGTTCGAGCCTCTCAGCCTCCGTTTGACTGATATTAGTCAAATTGCGTCATGTGCTTTTAAAGATGACTCTCTCTCAGTGTAAGAGGTGTTGAAAAGCAGCGCAGCGCTTCAAAGGAAGATCTCTCTTCTCCAAGGTCATCTCATATTTTAACTCCAATTTCAATACTTTATGAGCCTCACTGTAATTAACACGATGAGGTCAGCTGTCTGATAGATGATGACAGAGCAGCCGGCGAGGGAAGCCCAGTTATTAACTTCAGAAAAATCTATTCAGACTGATGAACTTTACATGGAAGTGAAGCAACTTTATGCTTGTTTTAAGACACATGGAGTGGGTGGGGTTTAAAGGGAAAGGGAAATTTACAGGGTGGTGCTTAGCTCAGTCGGCCGCCCCATATGCAAAGGCTCACCGCGGCTGGCCCGGGTTCCCTATCTGTGGCCCTTTCCCGCATGTCATTCCCCATCTCATTCCCCCCATTTCCTGTCACTCTTCAGCTGTTTCTGTCAATAAAAAAATCTTGGAAAGGCCAAAAAAAAAAAAAAACAAACAGGGAAATTTACTGAGCAGCTGTAGGACATCAGAGGGAAAGGGAAAGAGCAAATATATTCACTAAAATCACTGAATAAAGTTCTAAAGTTGTGCTTTTGTACAGTAAGCAGTGAGGCACGTCCATAGATCACTCATAGACTGTATCAAACAGGAAGCACTCTGCTCCAGCGGCGTCAGAAGAAAGAAAGTGTTTGATTGGATGTAAAATTAGTTACATACATGGGATAAAAACATGTAAATTAATTTAGTTTCCTTTTTTATCTGTTCTTAGCATGGAGAATGTGCACAGGGTGATTTATTGTGAAAATTCATCACGCCACTTCGGAGTCATTTCCGCATCTTCCTGCTTTCTTCTTCTACTGTTTCCTTCCTGTGTGTTCAGTCCACTGCAGTGTGACAACACGAGGACGGAGCTGTGTTCCTTTTCCCATGAACAGAGTATTTTCTGGAACGTAAAGTGTTTTTGTCAGACCGGCTAAATGATTTTCATACAGCCGATCCTCTAAACTCCATGCTCACTGGGAGAATTAGTCACAATGGATTCAGTAAAAGTGCTCAGTTTAATTAAATCAGTGTCATGAGTGTTTTTTTTTTTTAAGAAAAGCAATAAAACCACTTGAGGCAAACAAAGAACTTTTCACAGGCGGAGGATTATTACTAAAGCAAAATTATCCGTTTGGTTAAATTTTATTAAACCGCCGCCCGCTCGCCGCCGCTCTAAATGGAATCTTTAGAGTACACAATAGCCAATCACAGGCTATTATTATTAGAGTTTTCTAATTAGGCTCCTTAACGAGGACGGGGCTGTTTACAATGGGAACTGGAGCTGTTCAGATAACGGCGGCAGAGGACAGGGCGGCTCCGGACGACAAATAAAGCGCTCTTCTGTGCTATCTGTCTGTCACAGCGGCGATAACACGGGAACTTCTCAAGGTCCAAGACTCAAGTTCTAATTTTTGTGTCGGTGTGTTGGCGGTACAAAATGACAAGTGTGTGTTTAAGTTTTAATATGACGGAGAGAAGACGGAGAGAAAGAAAGGAGAAACAATGAAGACTTTTCAAACGAGAAAGTTACAAGAGAAGAGAAACAGGAAGGAGGAAGGATCTAAAATAAGAGGATATATATATATATATATATATATATATATATATATATATTATATATGATTCATCATGAGAAAGAAAGAAAAAAAGAAAGATGAAAAGAGAGAAAGGGAGAGAGGAAGATTCAAATCATGTGAATTTCACATTTCAAGTAAGTTTCACGTGAAAATGATTGAAGAAAGGACATGGATAGAGGAAGGAAGAAAGGAAGGAAGGAAGGCATGCAAGAAAGAAAATGAAACAAAAAAAGGGAGACTTACAGTAAGAAAGAGAGGAAGAGGGACAGCAAGAGAGAAAAGGGAATGAAAGAAGGACTGGAGGAAATACGGACAGAAAAGGAACAAAGAATGAATTGATGAAAAAAGAAAAAGAGGAAAAGGGAAGCACTTCAATGAAAAATGATGAAGACAGGAAGTAAAGGAGGGAAAGACGGAAGGAAGGAAGAAAAATAGGAAGAAAGGAAGGAAGGAAGAACTGAGGTTTCAAGTGAAGTGATGATTGAAGGAAGGAAAGAAAAAAGGAAGGAAGGACTGAGGTGTAGGGATGATGGAAGGAAAGAAGGTGAGAACTTAAGGAAGGAGTGAAGGACAGAAACAGATTGACTGAATGTCCTCTGGGATGAACTGTTGATGGCAGACAGCACAGCAGGACCAGGTCAAAGGTCACAGCTCTACGGAGAAACACACACACACGCCTCAGTCAGTCATCACTGCTGTCATGTGGAAGATTTTAACTCAATCAGAGTGACAAAATGTGTGTTTGTTTAAAATGTTTCCAATTTAACTAGAATTAAACATTTTAAATCCTGACTCAAAACTTGAAATCTAAAACTTAATGTACAAGTACCTCATAACTCCAGTATGCTTGCAGTGCAGTACTTTTTTTACTAACTTTGTTTAAAGTGACTGTGGTTCGACTCAGCAGATCTTCTCATGTTTGTATCTTGATCAGATTCGGCAGCAGAAACTCTGTCAAAAGTCTCATCATGTAAAACAACACGTGTGTCTGTTCCATCTGATCGGAGACAATAAGTCGTACTTTGTGTTCATTTGAAGCCGGCGCAGCTCGATGAACACGTCCTCCGCGTCTATTCCTCCTCACGCCTTCCTCTGATTACGGATGCTAATCTGTTCAGTCCATCCATCTGTCCCCTCTCTGCGCCGCCGCCTGGATTCAATTACACCAAACACACTCGTCGCTCTGTTATCCTCGTCCTCTCTGTTTCTTCTTCGTCCCAGTCCCCATTCTTCTTCTTCTTCTTCTTCTTCTTCTTCTTCTTCTTCTGTTTTTTTTCACCTCCCTTTCTTGTTTGGTCGTCTTTTATCTGGGGACACCGCTGTCGTCTGGCCAAACACGAACAGAGAGGAAATAAAGACAGAAGGACTCCGAGACACAAAGAGAAGAAAGAGAAGAGTGAGTTATAGAGATGAAAAATAAATCTACCAGAGAGAGTTGAGGTGGAGACGAGCAGTGATGGACTTTTTATTCAGCCACAGACATCTTTTTTAAAAAGTTTGAACTGATTTGAATGGAAGATGCTTTTTGATAAATCCAAAAATACTCTGTCGTATTCAATTTAATTGCCTTCTTGACACTCTTGGCTTGTATTTTGACTCCTGACAGTATTTCTAATATGTATGTATCAGTACAATCCGTCCACCTTTTCCTCCTGACCATGAAATCATGAAGAAAACTAGATGTCGATAGGACAGCTAGCTACATGGCTAACCGAGCAGCAACAGCAGCTACAGATTAGGGGTTAACTAACTATTTGTCCATGTTACGTTAACTTTAAAGCTGAATGCTGGTCTTTCTGTTTGTCTGTAAAATTGGTGGATTCCTCCTCTAAAATTTAAAATCACATCTTTGTCTTTCTGTCCCTTCGTTTAATTCTCTCACTTCCTCCCTCCGTACTTCTTCCTCCATGTTTCCTCCATCACTCGTTCTTCAATCACGTCTCCCTCGGTCTCTCTCTGGAAGTAATTATGCAGGTTGCAGATACAGACAATTACTTATTATCTCCAGTGTGTGTGTGTGTGTGTGTGCACGCGCGCATGGGACCTCTGACCTCATTCAAAACAGTGACGAGCTGCCAGTCTTGTCGTCCATATAAGAGAAAACAAATTGTTTTTTCATTTACCCTGCTCCTCTCCTCATCATGTCTTCACTTCATGGCCAGAAATATGTGGACACCTAAACAGCTGTGTGTGAGACAGAAGCGTCCACGCAGTAATAACTGAACAATATTTAATATTTGTTGAGAAGTGAAAACAAAAGTTTGACTAGAAGATTTTCTTCTTCTCTTCTCTCCCTCCTCCCTTTTCTTTCCAACATCCTCCACCCTTTTGTCCTTCCTCCTCTTCCTTCCTCATGTTTTACTTCTCCTCCTCTTCTATCTTCAGTCTCCCACCTCTTCCATCTTTCTACTTCGTTGTCTCCTGTCCTTCATTCTCTTTCCTCTTCCTCCTCTTTTACCTCACATCTTCATCTTTCCCACCATCTTCATCATTCCTCTTCCTTCTTTCCATCTGTTTCCACCCTTTTGTCCTCCCTCCTCCTTCATCTCCTTCCCTCTCCCTCTGTCTCCTCTTCATAGGTAGATTCATTCCCAAAAGAGGAAGAGGAGAAGCTAAAGGCAGCTTAGGAAAGACTTCGCCTTCACAGAAGGGAAGGAGGGGGAGCAAGATGAGATAGGGGGGAGGTGGAAAAAAGAAAGGATGAAGAGGAGAGAAAGAAAGACAAAGCCAGGATCAAGGCGTCTCTAGACTATTAGAGTGCTGTTTGATTTGAGCTCATTGTCCTGATAAGACTGTCAAAATAAAAGTCTGGATTTATCACTGCAGAGAGGAGGAGGGTTAAAAGAAGTGATGATGATGGATGAGAGGGAGGAAAGTGAGAAAGGAGAGAAGATGAGGAGGAGGAGGAAGAAGGGTGGTTTTACCTTCCTTTACCTTTGGTTCCCAGGCTTTGCATTGTGGGAAATCTGCCGTCTTACACACACACACACACACACAAATGATGGAACCTGTTTAATTTAAATGGATGTTTTATTTTGGCAAACTGCGTCACACATCCTCTTCCTCCTTCGTCACCTCTGTCATCATTCCTCCATTCTCTTCTTTTACGTCATCATCTTCATCCTTCTCACCGTGTTCCTCTTCCTCCCGTTTCTTTCCATCTTCCTCCACCCTTGTCTTTCCTCTGCCTCTTCCTTCGCCTCCTTCCTTTCTTTATCTTTTCCATCATTGCTCCTCCTCCTCTCCTACCTTCCATCCTTCTTCTCTTCACTTTCCTCTTTCCCTTTTCATCTACCTATCCTTCCTCCTACTTTTTCTCCTTCCTCCATGCACCCGCCCCCTTCTTTATCACCTTTCCTCCTCATGTCCTCCTTCCTTTTCCTCCTTCTCCTTTTTCTTCTTCCTCCGTTCATTCCTCCTCCTCACCACCCTCTTCTCTTTGGTTTTTTCTCTTCCTTTTCCTTACCCCTCTCTGTCCTCCTATTTTCTTGTCTTCTTTCACTCCTTTTCCTCTCCTTTCATCTTCCTCCTCCTGCTCACATCTTTATCTCTCCTCTTCTTTCCACTTGTACTTCCAGTCCTCCTCCTCTTGTTACTTTTCTTCTTCCCTCCTATTCCTCCCCCTCTATATCTTTTTCATCCTTCTCCTCCCCTCCCTTTCCTCTCCCTACCTGTACCTCCTCCTCCTCCACCACCTTCAGTAAACCGAAAAATTATCACTCTGGCTTTTCTCCCTGACACAATTTGTCAAATCCTTCCTGATAGGAAACACATTCTATTCATAAGGCGAGTGTCTCGCCTCCTCCTCCTCCCCCTCTTCCCTCCCTCCTCCCTCACCACCTCCTCCTCCTTCCCCCACCTGACGGTAGCAATTCAATTACAGCCGAGGAGGCGATAGTGAGCCGGAGAGGCAGGAATATGACAGGACAGTTACAGAGTGTTTACACAATTAAACTTTCACTGACAATACTCTCTATCTGTGATGAATGTGTGTGTGTTTATATACACTATATTTAGGTTATATATATATGCGTGTGTGTGTGTGTGTGTGTGAGTGAGTGTGAGCACGCAAGCAACCGAGCTACAGCACATTTGTCATGATTGCCTCTCGCCCGCCACCTCTCAGATGTCCCTCAGCTCCCGCTGCCGGTGCATTGTGGGTAAAAAGAGGAGGCGAGAGGAAGTGATGGAGAGTTGTGTGTGTGTGTTGCTGTGTTAAAGAAATAGTTCGACGAAGATGTACAGTGTATCGACCAATACAGAGCTGGAGTCAGGGAGGGGTTAGCTTAGCTTAGCACAAACACTGGGAACAGAGGGAAACAGCTAGCCAATCAACAGCTCCAAAACTCACTTACATTTATGATGACTTGCATATTGAACTATATATACTTGAACTATTACTTCTTATTGACCGTGCCACTTCATGAAGTCTTGTTGTACAATACATTTGTGTTTGTTTAGGAGTGACGTCGTTCCCACGTGAGTTAAGATAAATAATGTGATCTATAAACTACAGGAAGCTTACAGATGGATCTAACAGGATGTAATCCTCAATTTATATATATTCTTATATATAGTTATAGTTATATATAGTTATGAGTTGCTGGACACTTGTCGCCCTCATTGGTCACCATTTTAAATACATAGCAGAAGGGGAGGGACCATCGACATTGTGATGTAAGCTCTATGTATGTTTTAGATTTAGATTTTGGCAGTCAAATGTTGGTGCTAATGCTCCGCACGGTATCAATTCGGCAAAGAAGAAGAAGCGGGAAAATGTTGCAATCATCATTTGTTCACAAAAGCCATACTCAAATTCACTCAGCCAGGAAGTTATACTTCATATGCTGTCTCTCACATCAAATATTTACATTAATACACTTCCATATAGTACACTTGTGTACTGGGTACTTCCCGGCGTAGTGCACCAATTTTGGCATTCGAGTGCGTCTGTTACGAGAAACGGCGATCGAACATTTTACTGCTTCTTCTTTTCTGAATTGCAACGATGTGGAGTATTAGCACCAAGATCTGACTGCCAAAATATGAATATAAAACATATGTACAACTTACATTTGTATACATCGCGGTATTCAACACAGCCTCTTCAGCTTCAGCCCCCCTCCCTTCAGCCATGTAGCCAAAATGGCGACCACCGAGGCCGAGAAGTGTCAAGTGTTATGAGAGAACCATCCGGGTACTCACAGTACACTTCATTTTAACAGAACTGACAATGACTTGAAAGTGTTAAGTACGAAAGTTCAAGAACTGAAACAGCCTTTCAGCCTTTTAAAGTTGCTAAATGACACCTTCACGTGCTACACGTGTCTGTTTTATCTGCTGTATTATATCCCATTTGTTAAGTCAATTATATTTTTGTCTTCCTCTCTTCGTCATGGCGGCTGCTGAAGGTCACGGTGACCTTGCTGTAGCTCGCTTTGTCTCATCCCGCGTGTCAACGTCACGTTAGCTAGTTATCAGTCGGACACAACGGGCTCCCTGAACCAGGCAGTGCTATTAAGACTGTCTGACAATGATACACCGTCCCACCGAGGCTTCCCCACAATCACACACCGACACACACACGTGTGGAAAGAAACCCTTGGCACTCTGGGTATTGTCCAAAGATCACAGGCGTAGGTGAGTTGTTCTTTTTAATTAATCATTTGTCCTTCAAACGGGGGGAAAGTTTCCGTGCCGTAGATAATTAGGTCCCAGAGTCGGGCAGCAGCGGAGCCGGCAGCCACCTGCTGCCTTTGTAGCGCTAATCTTTGTCTTGTAGGAGCGTCGTCCCTGAAGACGCCACGGCAACGCTCGCCGAACGAGCTGAATGAGAAAACACCTCTGAATCCCCACGTGGTCCTCCTCCTCCTCCTCCTCCTCCTCTTCTTCTTCTCCTGTTTGTCTTTTTCTTCTTTACACCCCACCCCCTCCTCTTCTTCTTCTTGTCCATCTTCTTTGTTTTCCTCCTCACTCCATCTGCTCCTTCTTACCCTCAGTCTCTCCTTCTTCTTGTCATGCCCCACACTCTTCCTTCTGCTTCTCCTCATCCTCCTCTTCCCTCGTCTTTTTTACTTTTCTACTAGTTGTGCTGTTTATCTCCCTTTCTTCTCACTCCCTCTCCTCCTCCTTTTTCTCCTCCTTTTTTCAACTTAAGTTTTTTTTACGTTTAATGTTTTCAATGTTGTTCTTTTTCTTCCCCTCACTCTCTGCTCCTCTCTTTGTTTCTCTTCTTCTTTTCCTCCTCACTCCCTCCGTACTAACCAAACTTCTATTCTTCCTCTACTTGTCATCTTTTTCCTTTTATCTTTCATCCTTCCAACTTGTCCTCCTTCCGTTCTCCTCTGTTGCTCCTTTTTTTCCCCTTCCTAAATCTCTTCATCCTCCCCCCATTCTCTTATTCTTCTGCTTTCTTTCACTTCCTCTGCTCCAGTTCTCTCCTTTTTCTTTTTCTTCTTCTTCTTCTTCTTCTTCTTCTGTGGGGTCTTCCTCCCTTGTCCTTTATCCCTCTTCCCTCTCTTCCGTCTCCTCTCTCCCTCCATCATCATTATTCCTCTGTCAGATTGGCGGCTGATTTCCTGGAGGACTGAGAGAGAACGGACGACTGATGGATGGATGGATGGATGGATGGATGGATGGATGGATGGAGGAGGGAAACAGAAGGAGGAAGACTGTAGCTCCAGCTCTCCTCTTTCTTCTTCTCCTTCACCTCTCACTCCATCTTTCTTTCTTTTGTCATTTCTCCTCTCCTTCTTTCCTTCTTTTTTCTTTTTTCTCTTTACTCTTATCTTTTTGTCCTTCCACTCTTCCTCCTTCTCCTTCTGCTCTTTCTCCGTCACTATTCTTTTCACTCTTCCTTTCTTCATTATTCACTTTTTTCGCTCTCTCCCTCTTTCTTTTTCTCCATCTTGTTTACTTATTCATGTTTGTTTCATTGTTTTCATCCCCTTCATTTTTGTCCTTTTCTCTCTCATCCTGTCTTTCTTTTCTCTCTACCTGTTTACTTCCTCCTTCACTTCCTTCCTCTAGTTTCTTTCCCACCTTCATCTTTCGCCTTTTTCCATCTTTCTTTCCTCAGTTTCTAACCCTCCCTCTCTTTCTACTTTTTCTTTTCTCTCTTCACGTGTTCATCTTTTTATCTCTCGTCTTCTCTCTTTTTGTTTTTTTCCGTCTCCTCCTTACGTTTGTTTGTCTCCTCCCCTTTATTCTCTCCTCTTTCTCTCTGCTCTCCTCCCTCCCTCCCTCCCTCTTGTCTCTCCCTCTTCAAGGACATTTATATTATAAAGGAGGAATTTGCATATTAATTCATTTCTTTCAATTTTTTCAGATTAGACGTTGTCAACACGTATCAACGCTGATCAAACTGCCGCGTCCACCAGAGACGTGTGTGGGTGTGTGTGTGCGCGCGTGTGTGTGTGCGCATATGTGTGTGTGTTCAGGAGAGGAAAAAGAAGAAGAAGAGTTGTAAAAGTGGAAAAACAACCAGCCTCACAGTGTTTAAAACACAAACACACACTCTGCAGTACACGTACAGTACAGTGTGTACACATGCACACAAATACACAAACACAAGTTGAAAGAGAGACAAAGAACTGTTTGTCGTTGAGGCTGCATGAATGACAACTCAACATCGATCCCTTTATATAATATTATATGTGACTAAACCAACAGCACAAGTTGACATTTTCATTTCATTTATAGATGAGTGACACCAACAGTTCCCACCATGAGCAAGCACTTGGCTACAGTGGCAAGGAAACACAAGACACAGCAGCCAGCTAGTATTACTTACTTAGACTTATAGCCGTGTTTGGGCATGTGTCAGTTATCCAGTGACCTGTCGTTGATAAGAAGTGGCCGTGTTAACCTCCATTAACATATCAGCACTGTGTGTGTGTGCTGTCTATAGATGTCAGCATGACTTCAGATAATGTCTAAATACACACACATGCAGTTTTTACACACAGTTTGTACCTCCACACATCATGTGACCACACTGCTGATATATTTCCATTTTGTAGTCTTTAAGCATGGTTATCGTCAGTAACTCACCACTTCCTGTAAAGATGTTTCACATTAAAAGCCGTCTAGCAGCTCAAAAAGGCCTCAAAACACCTGAAGACATCTGCTTTTCATTTTCCTCTCCTGGTTTCTTCCCGTGTTTCTCCTGATTTATGACATATTTCCACAAATGTCACCATACACCAAATGTGGTCTTCCTAGCGAATGAGAGCTGCTCCACCTCCACAGTAAGTGAGACAAATGAGGAGAAACAAATAGTCAAGCAAGTTTCAGACATCCTGGAAAGAATTATTTGTTTTTCTTATATTACATTTAAAGGAATCAGACATTCATTTAATAAAATGTGTCGCGCAGACTCATGCAAAGTTCACAACACAGAGATGTATTCTGTATTCTTTCCTGTAAATTTTACTTTTAATTCTGTTGTTAAATTTGATATATAAATGTCATCAGAATGCTGCAAACAAATTCTCTCAAACTCAAATTCTTCTCTCGATATCCTCCTGAAACTGAACTTCAGGTTCACGTTAAGGAACATACTATCATTGAGGGTCCTCAGAAGTAAAGTAATCTGACATGGGGGGCTGTCCTATTGAACTGTGTGTTGATGTGCGTTCGATGAGACGTCTTCTCAGCCGTCTCTCCTCCCGTCACGCCCCCTGATGGATGGAGGAGTTATGAATATGCAGGTGATCTCTGGTGCTGACAAATGGAGCGTCTCACCTTCAGGAAACGACGTTCCTTCTCGTCGGGCACACGGTTGGACGGGCACGAAGGACGGTGAAAGACGCACTTCCTGTGTGGGACACAGTCGGGTTAAAGCAATAATCGGAAGATTTTGGTGATATGTTTATCTTCATATGGGACTTTTATTTTGACAGTCATGAGCAAAGAAGATTACAGCTTTCAAACTAATTGGACATCTCGTCTTAACGCGCCTTTAATTAGCGTCCTGTTTGTCTTGTTTTTCTCTCGTCTCGCCTCCTGACGTGTTTTGACATTTCGCTGCCATGAGCTGCTTTGAGATGATTGACAGTTTGACAGCAGCTGTGATTGGCTGACGGGTCCTGCTGAGAGAATGAATGTATTTATTTGTTTTACGCCGATGAAAATCGCTCCACTCGCGCTTTATGTCGGCTGTCCTGTGGAAAATTGTGTTGAAACCTCCAAGTCTGCATCCGTCCTGCACTGAAATATTTCGACGTCCTTTCGTGTTTTTACCTAGGTGTTTGAGTGTTTTTATACGTTAAAAACATACATTCAGTTTTTATGTTTGTGTTCTGTTTCTCAGTGGAGTCCAGCAGTCCCAGTCTTCTGGCTCCTGACAACACTCTGGAACGATCCTTCTTCATCAGGATGAAGTCGACACTCACAAAGAGAGGAGTGCACATCAAGTCCTCAGGATACAAGGTGAGATGATCATCATGTAGTCTGGTTCATCTTTGACTCTCAGTTCTGACATGAACACACAGAGGAAAATGTTTATTTATGTCGCAAAGCACGCACCAAGAAATAACTGATTATGAGCGACATGAGTTCAGACTGTGACTTGAGTATATCTTTACTTTATATGTCATAAATAATGATGAATGTTTCACTAACATACATCAGAAGAGAGAGAACCTTGCGCTCTTGGATTAACACATGATGAATATATACATGACTTCTACAGATCACTTTTCTGACAGTTCATGGTCAGAGGATGAATTTCATAGTTTGGCTTCAAACATCTGCGATCACAGAGTCCACTAGTTGGATGTTTTGCACCACGAGTCCACTTGGAAACCAACATGTTCTCCCTCCCAAATCTTCAAACTATGACCACAGACTGTACAAAACCTGCCGTTGGCAAGTTCAATGTGGTGGCTCTGGCCGCCGCCATGTTTGTAGTCCTGCTTCTTCTGCCTCTCAGCTAGTCTAAAAATCAGCAAAGACGTCTATCATTGGTGGACCTCAGGCTGGACAAATGAAGTCTGGTTGCTCAAATAAGGCCCCTGTAACATCACCCACCTGTCAATTAAAGCATCCACACTGTCAGTTCTTCATAACTTTAAACCTTAATATAATTTGAACAGGTGAGTTGTATATAAATTCACCCTCAGTACAGTTGTCATCAATGGGGAAATTAGTTATTAGCCTCAAGTGGACGATTGAGGAACTGCAGTTTTCTTACACTTTCTGTAGGTCCTCTTATTTTAGTGAGAAATCTTCATGTTTAAAAGGGTTCGCCTCATTCCTACGGTCGTCTAACTAAATTAATATATAAAGAAGCACTCACAGTATTCACACACACACACATTCATTTACAGAAAATGAAATCGTTCACAAAAACAAAAGCTGAAAACTCACAAACTACATACTGTACAGTCATGTACACACACACACACACACACACACTTGTTTGTCCACGGTAGGATTACAGATTTTCATATGGATCACTTCATTTGATGACAAATAGTAAGACTATAAGCCAGTGGCTGATAATATATTCTCTTGTCTCCAAGGAGATCACAGAGACACACACACACACACACACATTGGTCAGATCTCATAATCCTGTCTTTCCAGAACATGAAAGGAGAGTCAGCAGGTTTATCATGTTAACACTGATCCTCTGTATCTGTGTGTGTGTGTGAGTGTGTGTGTGGTCACGCTGCGGCTACATATTTAAATCTCTGCAGTGACATGCAACACAACAGAAACATGATACGAATACAATCAGTTGATAATAAAGCTGATCAGCCACATTCAGTAATCAACACACAGCCAATAACAAAACCAATAACTAACAGCAGTCAACGTCAGACAACCTTATCATACTTAACAGTTACCTAATGTTTCTGTAGCATTGGCAGAATGTTCAAAAATAAACATATTATCAGTTTGAATTAAACTAAAGCTCCCTGCGCTGTCCGGGGAAAATATGACACCAAACTCCCTTTAAGAAATATGACATTTGAACAATTCATTACGTGTCTCATGTGGCATTGTATTAAAAAAAAAAAATATATATATATATATATATGTACTGTAAGTACAGGTCTATACGTGTAACATCAGAACTGTCAGCTCGGTGACCGTCTCTCTCGCAGATCGAGAGGCGAGATTAAAGGAAGCTCTGGACTGCTGCGTGTGTGTGTGTGAGTGTGTGTGTGTGTCGTATACCATGTTCCACCTGGCAGACTCAGATCACATGCAAATCACAGCGGAGACAGAAACGCACATAAATATTCATCCACACGTATGCATATATTACTACACACTTTGCACTCAGTGAGACACACACACACACACACACACACACACACACACATAATACAGTGTTACAGTTAGAAGTTTTAAAGCTGCTGTGTTGCAGCACAGACCTGCACCTTGCTCCTCCAGGTCTCACTGCAGAGTTGCCTTTGAGCAAGGCACTGAAAAAAAAGAAAAAGAAAAGAAGAAAAAGGAAGGTGCAAACTAAACTTTAATTAACGTATCTGCAAAGAAGCAACACTCAATTTTATTTGCCTCAATATTCAGCTAAGTCATGATGAATGTTTTTATGGTTAAGGAAACTCAAAGCCTTTAAACATTAAAAAAGTCATCGGCGACTTGAAGTATGAAACTTTTAACATTTACCCAAAATTACAATTTTTCTATAATCTGCTTCACTACAGGCAAAACCATGTTTTGCCATGATTTTGGTCTATTTTTCCTCCATAGCACGTCTTCTATCAGACCAGAGGAAAGAAAACAAACAAAATCCACATTTCTGTTTATTTGACTTCACTTTATCTGTTTGTGTCTGCAGAGTTCACCTAAAGTTACATCAGACATAGTGCCTCATTTGCATACTTAAACATATTTAAACATACAATTACAGAAAACTTGTAATACAAAAAATAATTGTCTTAATGTGAGCAATCAACTGGTGAAGTTTCACAGCGATATCTGTGAGTTTAAACTTTCACCTGTAGAGTCTTCAAGCTGATCTCGTTGCCTAAATCAAACCCTCAGGATGCGTCTGAGTTTCGAACTTCTGCACGTCGTATGTCATCCACCCCGACCTCCTCCATACAACAAACATGAACTTCCAACACTGGAAAAATCTTTGTTATTGCAAATAATCCAGGCAGAAATTGTCTTCCCTTAAACCATATTTAACAAAAGAAAAAGGTCTGACAAATGAGCCAGCCTCAAGTGAGGCTGGACATGCATTGAGGAAATGCATTTTTTGGCACTTCCTGTGTTGGCTTCCCTTAACAGTCATGAAGTGACGTAAACTGGATTTGAATGTATAGATATAGCCCAAAATATTGTTTTCATAAATACGGGATGACCCTCTCAGAGTTCAGAGGATGGATGTGAGTTTCATCTCGTGTGTGCGATCCAGATTTCAGCATCCAGGACAAGTTTAGCCTTCATCAATGAATCATAAATGCACCTTCCAATAACACTAAAGCTGTTGTGGCAATTAGCTGAACTGAAACTGACATTTTATAGATTAAACAATTAATCAATTGGATGAAAAATGGAGGCAGACGCCTGAGGACAAGCCTTTAAAGACTGTCAACTCAAGTTTAGACAGCACAGAAAAATTAAGAAGCACCTGAAACCTTCGTCTGTTTCTTCTTCTTTATCTTTCTTGTTTGACCCTCATGTAAAAGAGTGACAGTAAAAAAGAGAAAGAGATTGACACTGTGTTTAAAAGACAAGCAAATATTTCCCCCGTGAGGAGCAGCTCATTAACATTTCTCACAGCTCCATCGTGTCCAACAGACTTTTGAAGCTTTACGCAAGTTTAAAGCTCTGGATAATTACACCCTTCACTCTCCCTCTGTCTGTCATCTCCTCTTTTTCCACCTCTCCTCTGTCTCTCTTTCTCATTCACTTCATCCCAAGAGCCAGCTCAGGAAAATAAACAGAGAGAGAGGAGTAAAATCCCCCAAAAGTTCTCTTCTGTTCACCTTGTTTTTATCTGTATTGACCTAAAGAGACATGAACGCAGACTGAGAAATGATATTACTTCTGACCTCCATCTTACTTTCCTCCACTCAGGTGATCCACGTCACGGGGCGTCTACGCATCAGGATGGCTTTGACGCACAGCCGCTCGGTGCCCAATCAGATCATGGGGATGGTGGTGGTGGCTCACGCCCTCCCGCCGCCCACTATCAATGAGGTTCGCATTGACTGTCAAATGTTCGTCACCCGAGTCAACATGGACCTCAAGATCGTCTACTGCGAGAACAGGTAGAGGAGGGAAAATGGTCTGTTTGATGCCAAAGTTTTTACAAAGAAATATGGACTACCGCTCAGTGATAATGTGATAATAGAGGGGTAAAAAGGGTAATAATTTAGGAATAACTTAGTGTTAACAGTGCGATTTAAAGGTACGTAACAGGATAAGAATGGACCAAAAACAAAGGTAATGATGGGGAAACAAGATAGCAACAAGACAAGATTGTTTATTAGTAATAGTATTGTAATATTTTGCTAATGAATGCCACACATATAAAGACTAAACTGAATAAATACTGTTATAAGAATTTTCAAATGACCTTTCAATAAGGAAGACTGGATTCAAAGTATCAAAGTTAAGTTGAATTTATTATTCTTGTACAAGAAGGAGCGTTTAACAGTGCAACACACGAATGGGGGTTACAGAGAAAAAGGCTCCCTGTGGAGCTCTAACACTCTCTGATGGGCTGTCTCGGACACCTCCCCATAGATACAGATAACATCATAAGCTTTCTTAATTTCCTTTAATAGTTAGCATTTCCCAATTTAAATGTCACCACTCTGACCTGTCCCTGACTCTTGTTCTAGACTTCCGCTATTTACACATTAACCCGGACTTTACCTTACCCAACTTTAGCAACAAAGTCATATGAGAGAAGTGAAAAGCAGAACATGTGAGGAGTAGGAACTCACGTACACATCATATGATTTAAGACATCTTTTTATAACAAATACCACACATATAAACACGTCATGCTGATTTGAGCATGTTCTAAATATCTAGTTGACCAATCAGATTGTTTGGGCTGAACTTGTATAATTAATTATCGATTAGTTATTAGTTAATTTGTATTAGTTTTCATTGATCTGTAATGTAAAGTGTTCCCAACATTTCTTGCAAAAAACGTGGAAACAAATAGACCCATGTCCGTCATAAAAAATGGTTTGGGCTCCTTTTTTTCAGAGAAATTGGTTCTGAATATCCATTTTTGCTCCCTAGTGTCAAACATAAAACACCATTTTACTGTTTTTGCATTCATGTTTCATACCTGCTGTAAAAGGGGGGGAAAAAGTTGTCTCCCTTGTCAGAGCTTCTTATTCATGAGGAAGTCTGACCCAATCCTCCCTGGTTTAACAGTGAAATATGTTGCTGATGGATCTGGCTTCTTCCCTCTGTCCAGATAAAGCAGATAGGCATCAGGATCTCACTCAGGAGTTAACCGGCACCGACCGGAGAGATTCATATCAGGCAGAGAAGAAAAAAAAAACCTTCATGTTTTATTATAAAAAAGAGAGGAGGAAAAAAAAATCATAGTAGACAGATTGCTTTTTTTGTGGGTGGAAAAAGAGACACAATGTGAGGCAGATGATGATATTCAATGCGGAGAGACAGACAGCGAACAGACAAGCGTCGCTCCCATTACAGCCCCATTTTGAGGATGAGTTTCTAAGAGAATGAGAAAATGGGAGGATGTTTTTTTTTTTTTTTCTAAAGAACAGAGTGTGCTGTTATCTGCCTGCCAGACATTAGTCTCCCCCCACCCGTCCTCTATCAGAATGATACCTTGGAAATTGTTCTGTCTATCCTGTGGCGAATTTGTTCAAATTAAACCTTTTAAAGCTGATGTGTGTTACCTGTACAATAGACAGACGGGCTTCACTCTGTTGTCAGGTTATTAGCTTTTTTTTCTTCTTTTTTTTTTAATCGTGGAGTACCAGAACTGCACAGAGGAAATAGTCCCGTGGTGACAAGTTACATATTTCAAAGTTTCACAACATGTCCATTTCCATGCAGTTCAGTGTCATGCACACTGGAGCTCGTCCGGTACAAAGAAACAGCACGGTGAAATGTACATATCAATACACGAGTCCCTGAGTTGCGACAATGGACAACCAACTTTCCTTCATCTTCAAGTATCTTTCTTGAGTCTTGTACCTGTAGTTTTTTTGATGAATTCTGCTTTAATTTTAGCCTCACATCAACAAATACATTGAGACGTTGTTGGTTTGAGCAAGTGAAGAAAATGATATATATTTCTTGTTAACTTTGTCAAGTCTCCATTCTAGAGCTCTGATCTGATAGGCGGGCTTTAGTGCTATATATGTGAGGGGTTTTGCACCCCACTTTCCAACTTTGTCTTTCAGGGCGTCCGTGTTCTTCATGTGTTTCAGGATCAGTGACTACATGGATCTGACTCCGGTGGACATTGTGGGGAAGAGGTGCTACCAGTTCATTCATGCTGAAGACGTGGAGGGAATCAGACAGTGTCACCTGGACTGTGAGTACTGTCACCACCTCACTGCATACTCCACATTGATCGGATGATCAAGTCCACTCATTAATCATTACAGCATTACTCAGCAGTTGATCAAACATTCAGTGTTCTTCATTTTTCATAAACTGTCACCATCTTGTGGAAGATGATGTTACTGCAGACACTAAACCATAGAAACACGAAAGATTTTTATTTGTTTGAACACCCTGATATTGCTGCTTTTACTGTAGTAAAACAACTGAATACTTCTTACACCACTGGTCTCTCCTGTAAGAACAATATAGCAGCTACAGCAGTACTATTTGTAAGCAACATTGTGTCACTTTTCTCTCCTTAACTAACGTAAATCAATTCAACGCTACACTGACTGTAATCAGGTGAATGGTGTCTCTGTCATTCATACGTCTGTTCTCACACTATGTAACTTTGGGCTCGGGGTCGGGAGAAGTACGTAACGCTTTACAGCACTAAGTCACACACCACCAACTATTTGGGGGAATGCTGATGGGTCAGTGTCATGCCAGAACCTGAGCTGGGCAAGCAGGCAGTGTAACCGGGCTCAGCAGCATGTATTGACAAAGGAGAAGAGACTGAAGCGAACGCTGATGGAGCAAGCTAAGAAGAGAAAAGGAGAGAGTGAGCGAGCAAGAAGCCGCCGGACAAGAGTAAATGGGGGACTGACTTTTAGTGGTTGGTGAGAGCTTGGTGAAATAAAAGGCTGAAAGACAGACGCCGAGCTGGGCTGACTGCTGTTGGACTAGTAAGTAATATTAGCTGGCTGCTATGTCTTGTGTTGTTGACCTTGTTGATGTTTGGCTGTTAGCAACTGTAGGCTGTTGTTGTCGACTCGCTAATTTTTGATCATAAGTAATGTAATCAGAACAAATACACGTGTACAGCTGTCCATATTTACCACAGTGGGATCTAACTCTGAAACTAGAGGAGACAAAAGTTGCTAAAAAGTTTAAAGCTAAAGGCCACTTAGATTCTTTGCTCTCCTGTATCTTTGAAAAGTTTCCTCACAGCAGCAACTCTACAATCTTATTACCCTTGTCAGGAGGCATAATACACTCTGCCTCTCCGACACACACTCACACACACACAGAGGCAGAGGTTCGGTGTCCCTGTTTAGTGGCTGTCTGGATGATTTGCGGCGTGCTGTTTGTTGCTGCAGTCAGATCTTTACTGTGGTGGTAAAAGCCGAGGAGGCGTTCAGAGCAGCACAGCATTTTCACGGCGTGTCGGAGGCGGTGAAGGCGTTTGGGCGGAACGCCAAATAATAACAACCGCACCGCAAGGACAACACGCCTGATGGGAGTCAAACCTCAGACCGCTACAGTCAGATTCTATCAAATGCCGTCAACTGCAGTCAGATAAAGTCAGCAATGTGGTCTTTTTTTTTTCTTTAAGTTTTGATGCTCTCTCTGCCTTCAAGGTGTCACTCCATCCTTGATTTGGATGAAACATTACACGAATATTCTCTAGTGACACTAACGTGTCCACTGTAGCATTTTTGCAGAAACCTTTCAAGGCCTACACATTTTTCCCTCCTGTCCTTTTTCAACCTCCTTTGCATCAAAGAGTCACTCTAATGAAAAGAAACCTGAGACAGGAGGCCAACCTCCTATCATTTAAAAATAGTTCAAATATCATTAATATAAAATAGTCTGTATAAATTCACCCTCAGTACAGTTGTCATGAACGGGGAAATTATCTATAGAGACCAAAATTGTTTTTTGTACCAGGCTGTAAACATGTTTATTTCTGCTGTGAAGTTGGACATTTTAACATGGGGACTTATGGAGACTGACTCACTTCTAGAGCCAGCCTCAAGTGGACGCTTGATGAACTGTACTTCCTGTGTTGACTTAATGTCACAGACACACGGGTTACTGTTTGGTTTGAACCAGGTTTGGGGGCAACGTTATTTGTTAGTAGGGCTACAACAATTCCTCGAGTACCTCAAGTAACTCGATTACAAAAAATGATCGAGGAATTTCCTCTGCCTTGAGGCCTCGTTTAATTAAATTTAAAGCTCACGTTTCACACGGATTCTTTTTGTGTGACACAACATGCTTACATTACAGGCTATGCGTCCCCTGCAAAGCGGAAGAAGACGGAAGCGTCCGCCCTACTTGTTAGCTTCGTCTGTGACCTCAACACTTGGGCTGTGAGGATGAGGTGTGACATTGCCGAGCAGTGAAACTTAAACTTTAAACTATTATATGTCTAAATCCTCTTGAAACATGCAACAACCCAAGTTACCAAGGGACAACCACCATATCATGGGAAATGTTTTTTTTGGCGACATGTTGCTATGAGTTTTAACAGACTGGTTAATTGTGGTCACCACATCTGGATCCCTGAAAGAGAGGCTGCTAACCTACTAACCCTACTCCAAATGTTGTATGCTGTAGGGATTTAGTTGATAAATGACTGCAGTTGTCACCATGGTGGCACATTTTCTGGCAAAACTGACAAAAATATGCCAAATAGCAGCAGTATTATATATAGGAAACTCTTATTCCAGTGTAACTTTATGTCAATGTATGGTGAACATGCCCGAACATTGGCAAGACTTCAACTTCCTGCCGAGTCTCCACAACACATAATAAAAGTAAAACATGTCACACCCCTCACCAGGAACAAAAAAACATGAAGCTCTCCGAAACTTTTTCAATTACCTTCTCCGAAACTTCCTGAGCTGTGAACATCCAGAGTGGCAATCAGGAAGTGACTCTACGGTGGCCCGGCGGGGTCAGACAGAACAAGGAGTGGGGAGGTTAGGATGTGTAAAACATGAAAAAAAAGGGAAGTGAAATGTGGAGGGAGATTATTCCTTTCTGTCTGCGGCGAGGATGGGAGGTCAGAGAGGCGAGCCGGCAGCCAGCGGTTTAAATGACTTGGTTTTAGTCTAGCGTAGTCTAATACAGCACCTTCAGTCACCTCGGCTGATCGTTTTATTCTTCCTCTTTCAAAATTAATTTCCTCTTTGAAAGGGGGGCTTTGAGAAATGGATGGAGGTGCTCCGTGTCTTTTCTCTCTTCATCCTCCCCCGTCAAATGGAGCGCAGTCAGATTGTTCTGAAATCTGCCTTTCTTTGGGGCGGTTTAATGCAGTGACTTTATGAACTCGCTGCTGATTGTGTGGAAGCTGATTTCAGAGCAGCGGCCTAATGATTCTCAACTGTTTTAGCAAACGTGGTGAAGCTTTCTGCCTAATTGGATGGTGGCACATCTCCTTTGGGTTTTGTCAGTGGTGGTTTTAGGTCTGGTTTGGTTTGGATCAAGTACAGGGAGATGTTTGTCTTCAGCTCTGTGTGGTTTTAATGATTAGAGGCTTTAATTCAAGTGAATTTTATCATCACTTGCTTTAAAATAGTGTTGGACCAAGGTTCAGCACTTAACCTAAATTGTTCTATTTAATTTGTAATTTGTCATTCATCAAGTCAGTCCTTCAATCATGAATTGATCCTTCGTAAGACCCGCCCCTTTCCGCTCTGTGCTCCAATAACAGTTGAGCAACATCGGTCAACTTTCTCATTTCCTGTTTCCTGTAGATATGCTACATGCTAGGCTCATCTATGTTGAAGAGAAAAACAAATGACCCTAACCGTCACATTAGTATACTCACACCTTAAGTTAGCTAATTTTAGCCCAGTTCTAGCTAACCAGCTCACTAACAAGTGATGTAGCTTTGTTAGCTATATAAATTAGCGAGCTAGTTAACAAGCATATTGGTAACATTACTTATCACATATCTGGTTAACGATTAATGCTGATTGGTAAAACCCTAGCTAACTAGTGAGTTAACTATTGATTTAGATTAGCTAGCTAGTTAGCTCGCATTTTGTTAACATTAGCTAACTTAAAATGTGATTATATACATAAACATATCACTTTTCCAGGTCCCTTAGCAACATCTTTTAACCATCTTCAGGATTTGGTTTAGTTTTCTGTATAGCATGTGGGCAGATAACACGGCGGGAAAAAGTTGACCAAGGCTGCCGCTGCATTGGTGGCGGGAGTCCGTTCATTCTTATCAAAGCTGTGTGAAGCCAGACTGAGACGCAAACTTCCCCTTTCCCCCTACGCAAACTTTAATTCTTCTAGACTTTGTTAAGTGTTATTGGACCAATTGGATGAAATCTTGATAGTGAAATGAGTCATTTCATGAGGCATTTTTCAGCTGCTTCTTTCAAGTCTTTTTGGGCCAGTATGCATCATGTGACGTCGACCTTTTGAGGCCCAAAATTTGAAGTAAAGTTGGTTCCTATCATTGAAATAGGACATATTATTTTCTTTATCTGATCGCACACTGAATTTAGCCTCAAAAACACTTTTACAACTCCTTTGAGTTTTTCAGTTCTCCGTGTTGCTGCCCAGCAGCTGCAGATTTCGATGAGAAACAGACTTTTTGTAGTTTTCAGTTTGTGCAGAACAACAGCAGCTCGCGGGGCTCTGATTTTTTTGTAGGATTTATTTCCACGTCTGCTCTCGGTTCTCCCACTGCTGCAGGAGTCGGATAGTTAGGGAATCGATCAAGGTGTATTTTAGAGGGATAGCCTGTTCTCTCAACAGGGATCTAAATTTTAAAAGGCTTCTTTTTAAGTGGAGGACGAGGCGTGATCCCTCTCTGTGAAAAGGCGTCACTCTCTAAGTCTCTATCATTACCTGCTGACAGCCGGTCTTAGCATGGGTCAGATCTCAAAGTCAATCTGTCCTCGTTTCCACTCTGAGAACAGAGAGAAAGAGAAAGAAAGGAGACGGAGGGTGAACTTGTCTTTTCACAGAGAAAGGAAAGAGTGATTTGTAGGCAGAGAAGGAGGAAAAAGCAGAGAAATAGTTGGCACAAGGGACGAAGGGAGAGATTCGTCTTTTCTCAAAGAAAGGGAGAGGAATGGGATCGAGTGATTCGCAGGCAGAGAAAAGAAAGAACAGAGGACAAAATGCTCATTTTCTCAAGGAGAGACAGGTAGGATGTAGGAGAGGAGGATGTTTCACTTGTCTTTTTTATAAGAGAAAGAGGCAGAAAGAATGAGAAAAGTGTAAAAGAGAAAATATCCATCTTTTCACAAAGAAAGAGGGACCAGAAATGTAGTATGAGATGGAGAAGAAAATGATCTGCTCCGAGATACATGGGAAGATATAGGTATGATCTGTTCATCTTTATTGAAGGAAGAGAGATGTGGGACACTCATTTTTGTCTCAAGAAGGGAAAACAGGACAGAGGACAGGATATACTCATTATTCTTTCACAATAAAAGCATCAAACTGTGTTAACCATTAGTCAGGTGACAGTGAGTATCCAGAAAAACCTCAGAAGCCAGAAGTGCTCATGCTTATTGTCTGGACCGTACTCTTTATGATATTATAACTAACAATTCCCTTCATGAGCAAGAACTCTGCGACGGTGTCGAGGAAAAACTTCCTTTAAGCGACAGAAACCTCAAGCAGAACTCTGATCATGGTGGACAGACAGACTCTGCAGAGACAGAGTCTAGAGAGACAAAGATGCACAACATAAGAGTATAAGAGTTTTTGTTGCAGACGTCAAGCAGGAGAATTTGCACTCTCTAAGGTCAGTCAGGGATGCTGAAAAAGAATCGATCATATTTTGCTTTTCATAATTGTCCTCTAATCTTTATGATGCACCGATGATACAGAAAGTGATTTTTAAATGTAATCCAGGGGTTTGCAGGTCGTCTCTTCGTGACGTTCTTGTCTGTTGATCGGGTTAGAGAAATTAAAAAGTGTCAGGAAGACTAATTAGATCTCCTCACGTGTCTATTGATACCTGAACCAGGACCCCAAGTCATGCTGTGCCCAAATTATATTCAGTCTAATGGGGCCGGTTGTGGTCCTGTTGATGCCGCGGGTCTGTGTGTTTATGTTCATATAAACACATTATTTTACAGGTCTGTCACTGCCAGATAAAGTCCTGGAAATAGCCTTGAAAAGATTTGTACTAATTATAGAAAAAATACAGACAGAATGCAGTTATTAACCATCCAACAACTTTAGTCAGTTTACAATAAATGAATAATGTATGAATATTTAGTTTGGCTTAAATGGAACTTTCTTTAAATAAAACATTATATTGTCCGATAATTGATGACAGTATCAACTTTCTTTATAAGAAACTTCAAAGCAAACTGATGTTAGAGACAATCTTTCAAAATATGAACAATAAAGTTATTAACTGTCACTCATTAACTGGACTTAGTAAAAATATCAATCAGTACGTTTAGATGCAGCAAGAAATTCGAATTTCTGATCGTATCGTATCAGACTTAGTTCGGACATTTTAAAGTGCTTGTAAACACCTTAGTCAGATCTACTTCGGACCTATTTTGGACCACATCGACATCTCAAACTCGGATAAGAACACCTAGATAATTTGTTCATAGTCGGATAATTAACGCCATGTATACTCAGCAATCGGATCTGAAGCGGATTTTGCGTTCTGCGCATGCACGACATTTTCTGCTGGGGCTTTCATCCAGAAGCCAAAAGGTCCGTTATTCTTTTTATGCATTATTAGGGCAAAAATAATACACGAAAAGTACACAGCTGTAGCATCATCAATCTCCTTGTATGTAATCTTTGTTTGAATACCTTCAGATAGTTTGTTGTTGCTGATGAGTAGAGGTCAACCGAAAGTGGCTCTTTGTTGAGAGGGCTACAGCGCCATATAGCGTAACGGAGTCAGCCATGCTCCGGCCGTTTATCCGATTCTCTGAACGGCATGTATACTCAGACAAGTGATCCGGTCTTATGCGTGTCATTATCTGATACGATCAGAAATTCAAATTTCTTGTTGCATGTAAACGTACTGAATACCACAGTGTAGAAATACACGTTATAAGTAAAGTCCTGTAACGTGAAAGTGAAAGTACAAAAGTATAAACATCAAAAGTTGCTGTGATGCTGATTTCAGAATAATGTTTATGATATTATTAGTTTATGATTACTGGTGCATTTTCAGGTATTCATCGTTTATATTTTATTAATCAGAATTTGCAAATCAAACTAAAGTGTTCAACTAAACACAGTGAAGTCAAAGTAAAAAGGTTCTGTTGGACCGTAGAAAAGGTGGAGAATGATGGAGGACTGGAGTGAGTGAGTCTCTTTGACGTGTCCTTACCTCTGAACTACGATCAAGAAGAAGAAGAAGAAGTGTACAGAAATCACTGCAGCCCTCGAAATGCACACACAAACAGTAATAAATCTAGTTAAAATAAATAGTTATGTAAATAGTGACGCTGTGAGAGTCTTTGTAAAATCACATGAACTCTGCGACTTGACAAACTGTCTTTAGATGGGAAGAGGGTGTCAGACTTCAGTCCTTTAAAAGTCTTTTCAAAGTTTTGTGTCTATACAGCACACAGGACTCAAACACAGATTAATAAAACAAAACACTCTTGAACTGTCAAGAGCAAAAGTGAAATATAAAGTACAGACCAACAAACATCAGCAAAAAAAGAAAAAAAACACTTTTCAGTTCAATGTATTTAGTCAGAAAATCCCGAAATCCAGTCTGTATTTTCTCCTCTGGTAGATCCCCACAAGAAGTATTTGCTTCAGTTCTATGATCAGTTCAGTTCAAGTCAGTGGTGAAAACAATAAAGAAAAGAAATCAGAAAACCAAAATATGTTTCTCTGAATTTGCTGAAGTCTCCAAGGAACTTCGAAGGATACATTTTCCGAAAGGTTTCTGTAAGAGCAAAAGGAATTCTCGGACAACGTGGACTATCACAAAAAAACTAAAGAAGAGGGAAGCCAAACAGCTCAGACAGAGCGGTTTCGCCATGTCCTCGTAGCGCTGCACCATCTTGGATTTCAGCGTCCTCGTCATTTTAAAGAAAGCGTAATAAATAGATTCAGGTGGAGAAACAATAACTTCCTGGGGTTGTGACAGCAGAATGCTATTCAAGTACCTGAAAATTGTTCTTTAGTAGTTGAGTAAATGTTACTTGGATCCAAAAAGACTATTGTGGACATCAAATATCAACAAAATCAAAAGAATAATGACTTGTTGTTTTTTTTTCACTAAGAAAGAAAGAAGCTGCTCTTCTTTTTACGATTAAAGCAAGAAAATGAGGAGAAATGATGAAGGAGAGATTTTCTACATAGGGAGTCCAAAGAGGACACGAGGGAGGCCGTCCTAATTAGAAAAAAAGGACATATTCACATTTTTAATGAGGGAAGAGAAAGATAAACAATACATATTTAAAGAAAAACATCAAGGAGGAAAAGAGGAAAAGATTTTTGGGCAAAAGAGAAGACGACAGAAAAGAGGACAGACAGTATGTTTGCGCGTCGAGAGACATTCAAATGCAATGGGATATAAAAGAGTGAGAGAGAGTGCGAGACGAGCACAGAAGTGAAAGCTCGGTGGATTTAAGCCTGCAGGCGTTTTAGCAGAGCTTGTCTCTCTGGACGAACTCTGCCTTTAATGAATCCACACACACTGAAAGGCATGTTTTATCTGTCTGCAGACAAAACACACACACACACACACACACACACCTGTGAAACTATCCACACAGGTATGTCAGTAAAACACACCAAAAAAATGAGCCTTTCGGGAAGAGCGGGGAACGTGGACAACCTCAATGACACGAGAAACTGTCGAAAACAAAGTGACATCACCTGACGACTTTTCCATGACTTCTCTGCCATCTGAAAGAGAGTAATATTCTCTGAAGTGGAAAATCTGGGTCTTCTTTTTGATTATCTCTACATGAATACATTTACATTTTATGTAAGTAGTGTTAAAACTGTGTTCAAACACTTCGCTGCTAAATGTTGACAAGTAAGATGCACTTGAGTATTGGAAACTCAGTGAAGCCAACACAGGAAGTACCAAAAACTGCAGTTCCTCGAATGTCCACTTGAGGCTGGCCCCAGAAGTAAGTCAGTTTCCATAAGTCCCCATGTTAAAATGTCCAACTTCACAGCAGAAATAAACATCTTTACAGCCTGGTACAAAAAACAGTTTTGGTCTCTATAGCTAATTTCCCTGTTCATGACAACTGTACTGAGGGTGAATTTATATACAACTCACCTGTTCAAATTATATTAAGGCTTAAAGTTATGAAGAATTAACAGTGTGGTCGCTTTGATTGACAGGTGGGTGTCGTTACAGATCGCTTGTTTGAGCACCCAGGCATCATTTGGCCCGACTCAGGTCCACTGATGATCCATGTTTTTGCAGATTTTTAGATTAGCCGGGAGGAGGAAGAGGCAAGGACTGCCAAGATGTCAGCGGCCAGCTCCGCATATTTTGAGCTTCAAAGCGGCGCTTGTGGGTGAAATCACGCATATGCTATCCGTTCTTTATCCTGTCAGAACAGACGGGACACCATTCACCTGATTGCAAGTCAGTGTAGCATCAACATGATTTAACAGATGTTCGAGAGAAAAGTTACACGATGTTGCTTTAAATCTAGACAATCGGGCGACGGCGTGATCGGACCGTTCTGTTCAGTTCTGCAGAGCACCAGCAGAGGGCAGCGCCGGAATCTACTCACATGCACATGTTTGCTTCTTGTCTTCATCACTCCATTTCCTGGAAGGCAGAAAGAACGTTTTTAGAACGTAGTTTCACGGCTGTCATGTTAATGTGACACATACGGAGGGTAGATGGGATGAAGGTAATCTGAGACTACAGATCCAAATCCAGCAGATTAAGAGAAGAGATGGAGAGAGACAGAGAGACAATGGCAAAAGTGTGACATTGACTTAAAGAGAGGGAGAGTGATGAAAGAAGTGAAGAGAAAACAGTGAGGTGGAGAGGCTTTAAAAGGGAATAGAGCTCCTTTAATCTACCGGCCTCTCTGCTGCAGCCTCGGGCAAGCCTCCAGCACCCTCTCTCTCTCTCTCTCTCTTTCTCTCTCTCTCTCCTCCTCTTCTCTCCTTCATTAGTGGGTGATCAGAGAGAGGGCGATTTAATGGAGGAGTAAGAGGAGAGGGCTGACATAAAAAATCTCACCTGCAAGACAGACGGAGTGAAAGATGGAGGGAAATGGATGCAGGCAAGACGACAAATGGTTTACGCTTTGTGGTACTCACAGACTAGTTTCTAATGAGGGCGATGCTAACATAGTTCATACTAAAGTACAACCAATAAATATATATAAAAATAACTGAAATCAAGTAACAGGTAGTCCATCTTCCTTGCTTACTACTCCAAGCAGTGTCCATTTCTGTCGAGTGCTGTTATATTTAGATGAATGAGTATCAGTCATCAGAGGCACAGTAGTAGAAGTCACACACCACCAACTATTTGACTGATTTTGGTGAAACTGGATCATATTTTATGGAGAAAATGTTTTCTGCTTTTCCCTCTGATGTCCTCCGTCTGCTCCGCCTCAACTCTCTGTGATTTACAGAGTTTCCTGATGGACAGTGAAGTAAACTGCTGCCAACTGTACCTGCTGTTAGCTAATGTTAGCTCAGTTTGTTAGCCGGGCTGCCCAGACTGTAAGTTCAGAGCACCGGGATAGTGTTTGTACCACAGACGTTTTGGACCACCGGGAAGAAGAGGAGATGTCCAGGCCCAGAACACGGGTAATGTTGATGGGGAGCAGAGCCGGTGTTGTGCCAGAACTGGAGCTGGGCAAGTGGGCAATGTAACCGGGCTCAGCAGCCTCTATAGACATAATGACAGAGGAGAAGAGACCAAAGAGGACGTTGATGGAGGAAGCTAAGAAGAGAAAAGGAGAGAGTGAGCGAGTAAGAAGCCGCCGGACAAGAGTAAATGTGGGACTGACTTTTAGTGGTTGGTGAGAGCTTGGTGAAATAAAAGGCTGAAAGACAGACGCCGAGCTGGGCTGACTGCTGTTGGACTAGTAAGTAATATTAGCTGACTGCTATGTCTTGTGTTGTTGACCTTGTTGATGTTTGGCTGTTAGCAAAGTTGTCGACTCACTAGTTTTTGATCATAAGTAATGTAATCAGAACAAATACACATGTACAGCTGTCCATATTTACCACAGTGGGATCTAAATCTGAAACTGGAGGAGACAAATCACAACAAATACAGATTTCTGCATAATGTTGCTTTTCCACAAACCATTTGTGTGCAGAGATCTTTTACTTTGCTTCATGAAAAATGGGAACAAAAACAGAAGCATTGTGTTTCAGTTTCGTGGTCATACATGATTTAATTCCACAGTTTGTCTCTGACAACACAGATCAATGAAACATGCATATTTAAGTGTTTTGAGGAGATTTCCTCCGTTACAAACTGCTGCAGAATAAAAGCTCAGAAATCAGAATTAGCCAGAAGGTCGACGTCGGTATCGATTACGTATCCTGATATTTATTGATTTGTAAACGTCTTTATGTCCCAGCAAGCGAGAGAGCGAGCGGCGAACATCAGCTGACGGTGATGGTTTCATGGCAGCACACGGCACAGTTATAAAGCCTTGTATGGCTCTGTGTGTGTGTGTGTCGTCTTCTATTGGACATGCTGATACACTGAGCTGCTCTCTAAGGACCTGCATTGTGTGTGTGTGTGTGTGTGCATTCATTGTGTCGTTATTTACTCTGCCGTACAAACAAAGCAAGGTCACATTCAAGGTGACGCCATCTCACCATCTCTGCCTTAACATGCAAACAAGTTATTTTCCCCTCCGTCTCTCTCTCTTTATGTCGCTATGTCTCTCTCTCAATAGGCAAATAGAGAACGAATGAGCGCCGACCAAAGTCAATTACAGCAGCCCTGGGGATGTCGTCTTAAACAATGCTATTAGTTTCTAATAGTTTTTAATTACTGGCCTTCTTTTTATATAAATCACCCTCTACTTTCTCTCTCTTTCTTCTCTGTCGTGGAAAAACCTATTTGTGTCCGTAATTAAATGGAGGAGAGGGATATGAATTTAGTGGCCCTCGCTTCTCGTCTCTGACTGTTTCTGTTTGAGCGGCTCCTGATTAATGCCAATACATATTGCTTGAGATAACCATTTAGTGGTTAATTTAGCCAAATTTATTGCCTGCGTGCCGTCGCAGGGCGGAGCAGGGGGTGGTGGTGGTGGAGGGTGGAGAAGCGGGGGGGAGTAGGAGGAGCGGTTCATCCACCCACCCCCACCCCCACCCCACCCCACCTTGGAGGCCACGGGGCAGTGTCGCAGTGACACAGCGCTATCTGGTGGAGAGTGGCAGGTGCTGCAGCTCTGTCAGGTGTGTGTCATTATCGTCCTTCACTGAAGTTAAATGAGCAAAAACACGATGGACAGAAAGGCAAAAGCAATCACTTAAAGATGGAGAGAAGTAGTAGAAGTAGAAAATCTGTGTCGACAGTTTAAAAGATACATTTTAGGCATTTTCTGTTTTTTATTAGATAGTGATAGTGACCGACCGTTTTGGTGTTTTTGGTGTTGGGGGAGTTGAAAAGAAAAAAACAGGTGAGAATGATTATTAACACATACTATTAAGTATAGGACTGTATGAATAAAACATTCAAAAGACAAAATAAATATATTTAGACAAAATATCTCATTTACTATCAAATTGTGAACACAGTTTTGTGCCATTTTTTTTTGGTTTTCGTGATCTTGATCTTTACTTCGATATCGATATCGATCACAACAAACAAGGCAGAGCTAATGAAAGAAAGGGACAGATGGGATGAGGTTAGCTGAGTGCTACATTTATTGACAAGTTTGGATAAGACTAGAAATTACTCCTGATCTTCTAAAATAAAATCATTCCCAGTGAATTAAATCACAGAAAATAAAGTCCTGATGTTTGTGGAGAGACAGAACAACAAAAACGTATATATGTAAGCATTGAAGACAGGTATATAATAATATTAATACAAATACAAATACAAATTATTATTATTATTATTATGCAACATTATGCAGAAATCTGTAGGTGTTGTGATTTGTCTCTTGTAATCCCACTGTGGTAAATATGTTCAGCTGTACACGTGTATTTGTTCTGATTACATTACTTATGATCAAAAACTAGCAAGACATAGCAGCCAGCTAATATTACGTACTAGTCCAACAGCTACTAACGTGCTTGTAGAACCACTCTACTACACAAAGCAGATAGAAACACCTGTAAAAACTATAAAAAGCATAGAAATACTGCTTCTTTTTCTACTCTCACTCAATGGCTCACATACCAGAGCTGGCTCCTCTTGGGCCTCTTCTCTCTCTTGTCTTCCCTCTGTCATTAGGTCCATAAAGGCTGCTGAGCCTGATTACATTGCTCACTCGCCCAGCTCCGGTTCTGGCATGACACCAGCTCTGCTCCCCATCAGTATTCCCCTGCAACAGGGCCTAAAAACCTCCTCTTCTTCTTCCCACTGGTCCAAAACACCTGTGGTACAAACATGAACACTCTCTCACACTGGTACTCTGAGCTGACAGTCCAGGCAGCCCGGGCTAACAAACTGAGCTAACATTAGCTAACAGCAGCTACAGTTGGCAGCAGCTTACTTCACTGTCCATCAGGAAACTTAACCACCAAGAAAACATTTTCTCTGTAAAATATGATCCAGTTTCACCAAAATCAGTCAAATAGTTGGTGGTGTGTGACTTTGTGTTGTACAAGTCAGTGTAGCATCAACATGATTTAGAAAAGTTGGCGCTTTAAATGTGGTGAAAACAGACATTTTAGTGATTTACAGATATAAAAAGTGCGATGTCTGGTCAGTGTAGGCTGAGCTGAACACGGTTGGAGCATCTGTTGCTAATTTACAGCTAATATCTGGACAGTTGGCATGTTTGTACAAATGACACGATACTAAAATTCACTCATCTGTTTGAGCTAACAGCAACACCTAGGTCATCCTCAGGGTAACGTGCTAAATGCTAACATTAATAACATTAACGCTAACTTTAAGACAGTAAGACTTTACATGTTCATCAACAATTAACATTAAGCATCACGTGGAAAAGTGTGTGTTGAGTGTGTATTGTCTTATCAGACACACATGGAAACATGAACAGACAGGTACACACACACACAGAGGCTGGCAGTGTGTGTTGGTCTGATTAATGACGGCAGCAGCAGAGCAGCTCTCAGCCAGCTGTCACATGACATCTGATGACTTCCCCCTTCTCTCTCTCACCTACTTCCTCTCTTCCTCTCTCGCCCTCTGTCCAACTCATCCCTCCTTCCTCTTCTCTCTCTCTCTCGTGATGAACAAGCTGCTCAGTCAGTGTGATGTCCAACAGTTAGCAGCGGCACAGAATATCAAACAAAATCCGCCATGACATGACAAACCACTGTATGTTTCTATGTCTCCTCTCAGTGATGAACAAGGGTCAGTGTGTGACTAAGTACTACCGGTGGATCCAGAAGAATGGCGGTTACATCTGGATCCAGTCCAGCGCCACCATCGCCATCAACGCCAAGAACGCCAACGAGAAAAACGTCATCTGGGTCAACTATGTCCTCAGGTCAGAGGTCAACTCGGCTCGAGGGATTCTTTGATTCCCAAACATTAACGAAGATGTATGAAGAAGCCAGATTAATGAATGAATATGCACATGAATGCAAGAATAAGGAAACAATGATGGATGAATAAATGGTCCCATTTATGCAACCAATTAATTTATTAGTTAAATGAATGTATTAAATGGGAATTACATTGTAAAATTACACAAAGACATCCACTGCAAGTCGTTTAAAATGTGAGGGAAGAAACAGAAGTAAAGATTCACATAATTAAGTCTAAAATCTCAGAAGTTCAGAAACTATTTTGGTCTTTTCTGCAAAATAAATAAGTATACTTCATGTTGACTTTAACATGAGCTATTTTATTGTGAAAACCAGCTTTTATTTGAGATCAGAAATGAATGAATGTTAATGTTAATGTTGTAAATGTTATGTCACTTACTGAAATAAATCTTTCTGTTTCTTCACAGTAATCCAGAGTACAAAGACACACCCATGGACATCGCCCAGCTGCCCAACCTGCCTGAGAAAACCTCTGAGTCTTCCGAAACCTCAGACTCTGAGTCCGAGTCCAAAGAAAACTCTGGTAGGTAGGAAAGGAAAGAAAGGAAGGAAGGAAAAACACTTTGATCACTGAGAAATAAGTGTTGTAAAGAGAAAAAGGCGACTTAAAGATGGAGAAGAGAGTAAATAACACTGTGCTGAGAGGTAGGAATGAAAAGGCGGAACAGAAAATCAATCACAAGCAGAAAATTATGTCATTTTTCAGATAATATTCAGATTAAAAAAGTCGCAATATTCTTATAAAACCTGTATGATTCCCTACAAGCAGTGTATCAGTGTAATAACCAGCAGTAAGAGATACAGCCTGTGTATGAGAAGCCAGAGATATTTTATCAGTTGGTGCCAGCGTGCCGTCTGTGCCAGGCCGGATGGTGATGAACGCCAACAGCTGCAGGGACTGAGCACTCACTGGCAGCGCTGCAAACTGCCACAAAATGACATAAAACACGGCATAACTCTACAGAACGACATGAAAGACGTCCAAACTTCACATAATAACACAAAACGCCTCAAAAAAGGGGGCTCAAAGCACCACAGAACATCCTCCAAAGGATTCACCAAAACACCAGTCCATGATGCTGCTTCTCAGTATGTTAAATCTGTGAAGACCAAAGATGGACGTGATGCCAGCAGTGCTGCCAACTTAGTCAGTTTTTCACTGGATTTTGGCAACTTGTATGACAATTTAGCAACTATTTTTTTTCAAAAAAGTGCTTGGTGAAAAATCAAGGCACATTTCGGGCATTTTGTCTGGAGAGTCCCAATATTTTCCATTGAATGTGCTCTGATGGGACTGACTTTGTTACACATCATTCACAAAATGAGAAATGAGTAGCTGGTTTTGTCTAATTCTGTCTACAGAACAGGGGAAATACATAAATCAAGTTTCATTCGGACCTCATTAATTGACCCATTAGGTCCGTGGTAGCCTCAGTCAGAACCTCGTCCACTTCCTGTACTTATAGGCTACGTGCTATAGCCCATTTTTGAAGGTGGTTAAAAGATAAAAGCGAACTGTAGAGTCGCATCTTAAGTTAGCTAATGTTAGCTAAAGCTAAACTAGTCAATATCAGTCATTAGCCAGATAGTTAGCAAGTGTTTTGCTACAGAGCAAAACACTAATTAACCGTAACTATAGCTAGCTAATCTACGTCAATCACAAGCTACATTTGATAGCTGTTGAATGTTAGGAAAATACTAGCTAACTAGCAAGCTTATTTACATCAATCCTTAGTTTGCTAGTTAGCTAGCATTTTGCTAACATTCGATAGCTTAAAATATGAATGTAATATACGGAATGTCTTTTTTCTTTCTTTTAACCATCTTCAAAGTGTGGTTATTAATTGAGTTGAATTAATTGAGTTAACATTTAGCATATATAAGCACTGTGACTGGACGATAGAGCAAAAAGGGATGGGACTTAGGATTCAGTAATTATCATGTGGCGCAAAAAGCTGCTGCTGTTTTAAATAAAATTTTTACAATAACTATGGCTGTCAAACATTTTTTTTGAAAGCCAATTTATTACATGCTTTGTGAATAATTAATCAAAGTGAAGTGAAATGAAAATCAGCTTTTCTGTCTGTCTGTTGACAACCCTAAAAAAAACATTTGACTAGAAACATAACTAACACTGCAGGGACTTAACCTCATGTGAGCATCCATACAGAAGAATAAATTAGATCTTAAAAATATTGGCATCTGAATTCATATCCAGACATACAAATCAAGGATTAACTTACTGCGTGTCACCAACATTTCAAGCAGCCAATTCTGCTGAAGACAAAGCTCACACACTGCCAGTATAGTTGAATTTAAACCAATACATGGCCTCCACCTTGAGCATAATATTATCAAGTCCTGCAGCCTGTGTTGGCATGATGAGAATCAGTGCCAGCTGTTATTCTTGCTGGAGGAGAATGATTCTGGAACGCCGTCGGCTGTAAACTGATGCCAGCTGCTGCAGGAGGCGTCCAGCTTCAGCCGGGCTCCAACAGGCCCGAGGTGCTCAACATAGTCTAAAATGAGATGTCTGGCCTTTGACCTTTGTTCTGTCCAAGTGAATATATATATATATATATATATATATATATGATAGCAAAAAGATTTACATAAAAACTGACTGAGTCAGTCTCATCAAATACTCACAAGAGCAACAAATGTAGATTAATCCACAGCTGAAAATAGTCCCCAACAAATTCTGTTTGTTTGATAAGCACTGCAGTGAACAGCTGTTTTAGGAAATTAGTGAGCATCTTTTAAAAAAGAAACTACATAATTGTGAGGTGTTGGTCAGCATGTTCGTTCACGTTCCCACTCCCAACTTATCAAATCATGGCAGCTTGGTCAGGTTCGAATGGTTACGCCCTTTGATTCAAACTAGGACACTGTAGGTTCCAGTCTTATGTCAGTTTAGCATGAGCAAGCTCCACGGTCAAGTTAGGTACAACAAATATGCAATGTCTGGTAAGACTTTCAAAATAAATGCAGTTTGAACTGCTGTTTGGTTTGAATTAGGAACAAAAACTGGTAGGAAAAGATCGCAATTTCAGTCTTATTATGTATCTAACACAATGCAACATACCTTTCTTACTGTACGTAACATAACATCACATTACATACATAATGAAAGTTCTGGTTTCACACGGAAGATGAAAAGTCTGGAGGAAAGTCAAACAAACAGATGTGTTTGACCCATCCTTCCCTCCCAAACCTCCTCCATCTCTTGACCATCCATCATCTGACTTTAATGGCACATCAAATAGTTATGCCAGAGAGGCATATCCAAGAAATGGTGTTAGAGGGGAACCTACAGCATCATATATTGATGTATAGGGCTACTGACCAAACTGCCACATTTGACAAGTTGGGGGAAAGGACAGGCTGTGCTAGTTTTGGTCTCAAGAGATTCCTAAGGATAATATAGAGCGTACCCATTTTATCATTTAAGTTGCTTTTGAGTATCAGTATCGGTTTGCATCATGGAGGGAATTGGTGTAATGTTGAGGGCAAGCATCAACCTCCGTGTCTGTGAAGTAAAGTCAACAGAAAGTACCAAAAACTGCAGTTCCTCAAACGTCCACTTGAGGCTGGCTCCAGAAGTGAGTCAGTCTCCGTAAGTCCCCATGTTAAAATGTCCAACTTCACAGCAGAAATAAACATGTTTACAGCCTGGTACAAAAAAAAGTTTTGGTCTCTGTAGCTAATTTCCCTGTTCATGACAACTGTACTGAGGGTGAATTTAGATACAACTCACCTGTTAAAATTATATTAAGGCTTAAAGTTATGTAGAATTAACAGCATGGGCGCTTTGATTGACACATTAGTGTCAACACAGGTGTCTGTGTTCAGTAACCAGGTTTCATTCAACCTGCCTCAGCTCCGATGATTCACCTCTCTGACCATTTTTCAGATCTGTCCTGGTACTGAGAGCGGTAGGACTGCCAAGATGTAGAAAACCAGAGCCACCACACTGAGCTTCACAGCAGCTCTTTAGAAACCTGTGCCTCAAGGAGACTATGTCCAGATTTTATACAGTCTATGGTTGAGGGACCTTCCAAAGATCAGAGAAAGATTATCAAAATCAAAGCAGCAGAAATCAACTTTTATGTGGATCCAGTCCAGTCCAGATCTTTCAAACTCCACATTTCCAGTTCAGAACAGTCCGAATAACCCTGATGACTTATCATCCAAAGATCAATAAAAATTCAGTTTGTAGTTGTTGAAATGCCCGTCTCCATCTTGAGAAGTTTGGTGGACTGTGGAAAGACAAGGTCTGACAATGGAAATAAGTCCTGGACTTTATGTTTCATACCCGTCAAATCCTGATATGTGGTATTTTTTTTAAGTACTGTCAATAAACCAAACCAAATCCTCCCTGGAAAACACTTAAAACCACAAGTACATTTTTGATTCCACCCTGAGAATAAATCAGCTTTGCTTGGAAAGCGCAGTTAATGGAGATACAAGGTTCGCCCCCAGACAAAGCAATTGAGTCGACATTTCAGGTGCCACGAGGGAGTCGGAGCGTTGCCAGCTGGGCAGCCGCTGGCCTCAGTGTGTGCTGGCAGGGTTTGAAGTGTGTGTGTGTTGTGTGTGTAATGGTCTGGACAGAGCCAACATGCCTGAACAGCGGCAGCTACAGATACTGAACACACATCAGTGCTTCCACAACACAACACAACACATGGAAATCCTGTCCCGGAAAAAAAAAAATAAAAGGATCAACACCTGGGATTCACTATATGAGAATTCAAACAAACCTGAATCCTGAATTTCAAGTGCAGAACAGGATTTAGGGGATAGCCTGTTGCCTTTGTTTTCATGCAACAATGATTTTTTGTCGTTGGAATATTATGAACTGTTTTGAAGTCCCAATGAAACAGGAGCAGAGTGCTCTTTACTTCCACATTTTTATGTGTTTCCTGTAAAAGGGAGGCACCAATCGTGGATATCTATCTGTCTATTTATCTATTGATATATAAACCCCAACCACAAAGAATTGCAGCTAGCGCTATGAGTTGGTGTCAGCTTCCACCTTCCAGTGACCATGGCCAGACCCGAGAATCGAATACAACCTCTAAAACCGGCATTGGTCAGTCTGGCAGTGAATACAGTAGCCTACTGACGTGGTTTCCTTTCTGGGTTTGGCTCGTGGCATCCTGAGGCTGAGTCAGTTCAGTTAGCTACGCAGCTGACCAAGCTAATGACAGTTAGCAGCTTGCTATTTAGCAATCTTTCCATCAGGAAAGTCTGTAAATCACCTCTGTAGTGTAATAGTAGTTTACATAACTGTCTTGGAATATTTTGGATTCCTCGATTTTTAACTTGCTTCTTTTCTCAACAGACAATGAAAACGCCAAGTCCGAGGGGAAGCCAGGCCACCAATCAGAACGCAGCGAGGACCCGGAGACAGACAGTAAGCGTCAGCAGCAGCCCAGCCAACCACACTGCTCCTCAGAACAGGAGATGAAGCGTCAGGAAGAAGGAGACAGCTCAAGTAACCCAGAGAGCCAGGACAGTGACGACAGCCTGGAACCTTCAGATGGAGAGGGGGAGGAGCAAGAGGAGGCAACGGGGGGAGGAGGTGGAGGAGGAGGTGGAGGAGGAGCAAGGCTGGCAAGGTTAGCAGGACTGGGAGGGTTAGGGGGACTGGGCGCCATCAGTGGACTGAGTAATCTCGGCGGGCTTCATATTAAGGTAGAGCACTACGGAGAAGGTGAAGAAGTACAGTTGCACAACTCTCAGTCTTCTTCGTCAGAGGAGGAGGAAGAAGAGGAGGATGACGATGAGGAAGAGGACGGAGGTGTGCAAGATTGTGACAGCGCCAATGCTGGAGGCAAACTCCAGAAGAGACGGAAGAGAAGGAAAGTGCAGAAATGGGACGGATCTCGAAGCAGGAGGGTCCGTCTCTCCTCAACCACCCCCAGCCCTGTTGCCATGGGAGATACCACACCGCTGGTTGACCCCTCCCAGGCCACATCTGCCAGCTCCTCCCACCTCCTCGCCTCCTCCGGCTCCCCAAACAGTGCAGGTGCAACATCCTCTGTCCTGAAAATCAAGACAGAGATGGCAGAACCGATCAACTTCGACAACGACAGCAGCATCTGGAATTACCCACCCAACAGGGAGATTTCCCGAAACGAATCCCCGTACAGCATGACCTCCAAGCCGGCTGCTCCGGGGAGCCATGAGACCTTCCCCTCACCCCAGGGAGGCTCTCTCCAAGTAGCCATTCCTGACTCCGTCCTTACTCCTCCTGGAACAGAGGGAGGAGCAGGAGGAGTGAGGAAGCCTCCTTACAATGGAAGCTCGGCCCCGTCCTCCGCTTCCAGTGCTGCGAGTTTAGCTCCGCCCTCCAGCGCCTCCTCTGCCGACCCCCTATCCCCTCCTCTCTCCGCCTCCCCAAGGGACAAGCAACAAGGCACTCCCACCACCTCTTCTTCTTCCTCCTCTTCCTCATCCTCCTCATCCTCATCAACCTCTTCCTCTACACTGCTGTACTCTGGCGATCTCGAGGCGCTACAGCGTCTGCAGGCCGGTAATGTGGTGCTCCCGTTGGTCCATCGGGTCACGGGGACTTTGGCCTCCACCAACACGACGGCTCCACGGGTCTACACCACAGGAACCATCAGGTATGCACCGGCGGACGTCACCCTGGCTATGGCGCAAGGCAACCTCCTCCCCAATGCTGCCATGAACTTTGTCGACAGCTCGGGGTTCGGCCTGGACCCTAAGACGCCCATGGAGATGCTCTACCACCACGTCCACAGGCTCAACATGTCGGCAGCGGCAGCCGCCGGCCCCTTTGTCGGATCTCCTGCTGCCACGGGTGCGAATGGCACCCTGGGAGGCCAGATGCCGTCCGCAGCCAATGTTTTCACCACAGCAGAGGGACTTTTCTCGACACTACCGTTCCCGGTGTACAGCAACGGGATCCACACCACGCAGACGACTTTGGAGAGGAAGGAGGATTAACGCAAAACGTTCAAGACCGCATTACTGTGTTTCTGGAATCGACAACTGTGTCAAACTAAAAGACTGCTCACTAGTAACAAAATAAAGACTACTTGCTACTTTTATCAACACAGCACTGTGTTTCCGAGAGGGGAGAAAGGACAGGAAAGGATGACAAATGTACTCTAGCACTTTGAATCTGAGCAACTGAGCTTGTGTAATAGACATGAATGACCCTCAAACATGTCCCCCTTTTCTATCTTTTGTCTCTCCTCTTCTTCCTCTTCATCCTCTCCTCTCTCAGTCTCTCTGCTCCTGTTCCTTGCTATCAGCAATGTTTTTTCCTTTCTTGAACAAATGAACAAAAAAAAATGACTATTCTTTATTGTAAAGAATCCCTTTTTTTGCCTACAGAGAATTCATATTGCCTAAGGACTCCGCTGGAGCCTGACGGGGATAATTTTTATTATTTGACTTTTTCTGTTGCATCTTTATGAAGATGCTGATTGTGTGTATTTAAAGGAGGACGGTACAGGGATTTGTAACGGACAGAAAACTCTATGTGGCGCTCCTCCGTATTGTATCTTGATGTGATCAAGGCTTGAAAAAGAAAAGTTTTTAAACTGAGAAGAGGAGAGCTCTCAAAGGTCTCAGAGTTAATAATCTTTTGAAAAAAGGTTTTTGAGGACGTTTCTCGATTGAGGGAATAGTTTAGAGAATTAATTCTTTCATTTCTTCCTTTTTTTTATAAAATATTCTAGCTCAGATTTAACTTACGAATCAAGCATTACGAAGAAAAACAAAAAAAAGCAATTTCAGCCGGGTAATGACCTGTGAATTATCGAATGTTACTACTTCCTCTTTTATCCCAGGAGTTTACCTACAGGTCTCGCACCAAACATAACCTCCTCTACATCTTCTTTCCATCTCGATCTGTCGTTTCTCTCTCTCTCTCTATCCTACTTGATCTTTAATCTTCACGTCTACATTTCTACCTGTCGATCTACAGATTCATGGTGCTACCGACCGTCCAGTAACCCTGATTCAGCTGGCTGATGTGGGTGCTGTAAACGAACCCACAGCTCGTTGACAGACTGATCGTCGTGTTTGTTTTCTTTGGAGGGGGAACGATTTTTCTTTTTCCTCATCTGACCTTCAGGAAAGTCAGAACCACAGCAAGAACCTTAGAACCTCTAAATCAACAACATCTCTACTTTCACCCTTTACATCCACTCCTTCGTTTGTCTGAGAAAATCTGATTGGGCCACGAGGGGCAGCTCCGCATAGCTACATACAGAGTTGATAGGGTGAATTTTAGACTTCATAGTTTTTTTGTATTTTCTAACTCAATCACTTTTAATTCTCAGTGAGACTGAGGCTAATACACTAGTGTCACTAACTTGAAAAATGAATGTTGAAAACCTCGACCGGCTCCTGTTTGACTACTTATGTTTTCCTCCTCCTCCTCCTCCTCTTCTTCTACGTCTTCTTCCTAAACCAGAATCACCTCCACAAAAACAATCCACTCTCTTCCATCTCATCGCCGGACCCTGTGATTAAAAAAAAACAACAAAAAAAAAAACACATATCAACAAGGAGATTGTAATAAAGACATGCATTTTCAATCAAATCTATCAAACAATCAATCCAGTAATTACAAAAAAATAAAGATTTTCTTTTGAGGAAGAGAAAAAAAATCACATTCCTTTAAAATGTCGTCTTTGTCGTCGTTTCGTGTTTTTTTTTTCTTCCCCAGCCTCCGTTGCCAAAAAAAAAAAGTTTGGTGTTTTTTAAAAAGCACTGTGATTCTTGTTCATTTGTTTTTTGTTTGTTTGTTTTTTTGGTAAAAAGAGCTAAAAAAAAAAAGAGAACAAGTAATAATTAAAATGGTAAAATAAAAAAACTAAAAAAAAAACTGTCACGACATCCATCTTTTTAAAGTTGGCAGCCCTCGTCTTCACCATCCCGTCATCCTTATTACCCAGTGTGATTAAGCCGTAAAAACGTGTTACCGATGTGTTTTAGTGTCACTGGCTGTCAAAAAGTCTTTCATGGCGACTTCTCTCTCTGTGTGTGTTGACTATATGCAGTATATACTGAGCTACTGTAGCTGTTTTTGTCCTTTGTCTTCTCTGTGCTCTCTCTAGTGTGGAGGGGGATGGATGGCGATGGGCGGGGCTTACAGGTAAAGGGGGTGGGGTCGGGCTATGGCAACCCCCTTTGTCTTTTCGCCCCATCTCCCTCTCGATCTCCCTCTATCTGCAGTCTTAGTGAAACCAGTGGAGGTTTGTGGAAATTTCGTGTTTGGTGGCCTTTGCAAAAAGCGAAAAAAAACATTTGTAGGGTCCACCATTTTTTTTCGCTGCTTCCTTTTTGTCTTTGTAAAACCTTGTTTATTATTTAGATTTTTTTGTTTTTTTGTTTTTCTAACCTTCTCTCTTTCTCTCTCTGCTATTGCTTTTTGCTGTTGTGTAGTCTTATACAAACCTCTTTATCTTGCTGTCCTTTCTCTCAGAGATGAAAAGATTCTTTAACTAGCTCAAAGGTTTATGGAGCCATGTTTTTTGCCACTAAGGAATTCTGGGAATCGCAGTTTCCAGCTCTTGCATACAAAAGTATTGAATAACTAATACATTAATAGAGTTAAATTACGATGAGGAAAAGCCTAAAGTAGCATTTTTAGATGTAGTCCTGGGAAAAAAAAACAAAAAAACATAAAAATCCTCAGTTGTGAAACATTTTCCCAGAGTTCCTTGGGGCTTCTTGTGTGCATTGGGTGTATTTCATTGGTTCCCACCGAACTTGTTGAACTTCCTGCGCAAACTTCTCTCATGGGACGAACAAAGTTACACAAGTGGTTCAAAGGGGGGAGAAAAAAAAAATCACTATTTCAGGACACGTAATAAAAAACGGTTTTAAAGATTTCTAAAGAAACTAAAAGAAGAAAAAAATATTTCGCACTATAAATCTATTTTTATAGGTGTTTTGGAAATTGAACTGCATGTTTAGTAAGTTCGTCCGATGCGTTTCACGTGATCGATCCCTCGTTTTGTTTTGTTTTTTTGTGTTTTTTTATTTTTGGTCCAGCGGTTTTTGTTTTTTTTTTTTAAGTCTGTCGAGCCCAAACGGGGACAAGATGGAGGCCTGTTGGAAGAATAAAGTCTGTATTGTCAAACCCATCCGGGCCTCTAATCCTCCCCCCTTCACATCAGGAAAAACAATCTGTAGCGTCTGTGCTTTCTGTGATGAATCAATGTCTTGTTATCGCGACTAAACATAAAAAATCAAACGCAGGTTCTGAAATTTAACGATGGATTTATTTATTCTTGTGTTCAGTAAGAGGAATGTGATCCGGGCCGCTCGATCTGTCAGTTGAATGGTGGATCGTTTGTGGTTGAATGTTAAATTCAGTCGTTTCAGGAGCATTTTGTTTCCGAGCTCCTCTGGATTTTAGCGTTTTCTACTTTTGGTGGTTTTTGCGTGAAAGCAGGGTGGGCGGGGCACAAATGAACGGCAGGGCCCCATTTGGTAAAGGAAAAAAAAATGGGGTGATTTTACGGGGCGGGGTTTGGGATTTTGGGGGTGAGCACATAACTCAGAAGAAACCAGGAAATACACCCACATGTAACAAAAACCAAACAGCCGGTCCAAGCTGTTTCAATGTTTTTTCTGTGTTTTATGTCGAAAAATGAAAACTTTGCTGGTGATTTTAAAAACGTAAAAACCTTAATCACAGCTGCTGTCAAAAATACATAGTGTTTAAGAATTACAAATATTGAAAAATCACTTCATTTACCTGTGAAGAAACTGTGTCTGTGTTTTTAACTATTTCTTGTACAATTATACAGATTCTTTTATGAGGAACTTGGTGCCAAGTAGCTGAAATACGGGAGAGAGGGAATCTCTTATTATCAATGTTAACAGTGTTATAAAATTCTAAATACAAACAAATTAAAATATTAAAAAAGAGAAAACTATGGTACATTTCTATTTTTTGTTTTGAATTTTTCCTTGCAGAAGAGGGAAAAAACACATGACTAACTGATGCTAACTTTGAGTGCCTGGCTTATTTTTTTTTATTATTATTATTATTATTATTATTATTATTATTATTATTATGATTTGAAAGACATCTTTTTGAGTTCATTTACCATGAATAATGCTGCAAATCCGAAAATGTACATACTTCATTTTTATAGCAGTTGTTCTTTTATAAGTTTACTAGGTTCTCATCCGTCCAGAGGAACATGTCACATACATGGTTGTCTTTCTGTAACCCGGTTTTGACCATCTTACAGGTGCCATATTCATAATAAAAATTTCTCTCGAATTTGTTACCAGATTGCATCATTTCTTCTGTTTGACACATTCAGCCATCATGCCCCGCCCCCTGCCTCCTCCTCCCTCCTCCTTGCCAAATTACTGAGTGCTGCTACATCCCAGAAAGTTTTTCAATCCTTCTTTCTTCTTCGTTTCATTCCTATTTCAGGCGTAGTGTGCTTTCAGCAGGGCAGTGTTAGTGTAGGTAGTGTTTCCAACTGTGGTGAACTTATCAGAAATGACAATCGCAATATTTTATTGCTTTTTTTATCGTCTACTTTGTCGTATTGCTACTGTGCAGTGCATTAGCTTTAGCAACTCATGCTGTGTGTTCTCAATTCTTCCACACTTGCACGTTATTTTGAGTCCTTAAGTGTATTCACACTGTCAGTTCTGCCAAAACCTGGATGGTGGACGCATGACAGTCAGAGCTGAGTGTGGAACATTGGACACATCTCGCCTTCATTGGCCACCATTTTTGGCTACATAGCCGAAAAGGAGAGACTACCAGCATTGTGAAACTGGTGTTCAAAGAAGCTGCTAGAGCTGAAGAGGTTGGGAATATACAAATTTAAGTTGTATATTTTGACAGAACTCAAAATAGAAAGTATTAGTATGGAAGAACAACTTTAGTTTTACGGTTTCTCTTTCTCTTCCTCCTAAAGACGAGGAAGATAACTAAGTCCTTGTGAAACAGATAGATAGATAGATAGACAGACAGACAGATAGATAGATAGATAGATAGATAGATAGATAGATAGATAGATAGATAGATGGATAGATAGATAGATAGATAGATAGATAGATAGATAGATAGATAGATAGATAGATAGATAGATAGATAGATAGATAGATAGATAGAATACTGACTGTAAAGACAGAAAAAGTATTAACTCTAAAAATGCATGCATGTCTTCTCTCTCACTTCATCTCCTTGACCTTCCTCTCAACATTTTGTTGGGAACATCTGAGGCGATGCTGCAGACTGAAGAAGGCCCAGAGGTGTTTTAGAAAAGTCTTCAGACAGCCAATCAGGTACGTTTATCTGCAGTAGGGAGGTGGAGACGTCACTGGGAAAATGGGAAAATACCATTAACTGCTGTGGTGACAGATGGCAGCACTTTCCATGTGGACTGGGGTTTGCTTCATCTGCACTCTGAGAAAAACTGCTTCTAGCTCGTCTTCTTGTTCTCTCGAGAAACTTTTTATCCTGAAGAAGCCTTTTCACTGTTTAAGGTTCTAAAAGCAAAAAAAGAGTTCTTGAACTCACAACTGCACACACAATTTTTATCTTTTTTTCCCTTTAAAGGTTCTTTGGAGTTCTGATTACTGGTTCTTCAAGTCTCCCTCTATAACTATGTGACCTGATTTTAGTAAGTCTGAACAGCTTTTTTTGGCTTTAAAGCAACATTGACAAGAAGTCCAGCTCGGTGTCTGTCTTTCAGCTTTTTATTTCACCAACCACTAAAAGTCAGTCCCACATTTACTCTTGTCCGGCGGCTTCTTGCTCGCTCACTCTCTCTTTTTCTCTTTTTAGCTTCCTCCGTCAGCGTCCTCTTCAGTCTCTTCTCCTCTGCCATTATGTCCATAGAGGCTGCTGAGCCTGGTTACATTGCCCACTCGCCCATCTACTGTTCTAGCACAATACTGGCTCCACTCTCCATCAGCATTCTCCCCATGTCCTGGGCCTGAACACCTCCTCTTCTTCTTCCCGGTGGTCCAAAACTCCTGTGGTACAAACACTAACACTACCCAGGTGCTCTGAGCTCACACAGCTCGGGCAGTGCGGCTAACAAACTGAGCTAACATTAGCTAACAGCAGCTACACTTGGCAGGAGTTTACTTCACTGTCCATCAAGAAACTCTGTAAATCACAGAGAGTAAAGGTGGAGCAGCAGGAGGACATCAGAGGGAAAAGCAGAAAACATTTTCTCCATAAAATATGATCCAGTTTCACCAAAATAAGTCAAATAGTTGGTGGTGTGTGACTTAGTGCTGTAAAGCGTTACGTACTTCTCCTGACCCGGAGCCCAAAGTTACATAGTGTGAGAACAGACGTACGAATGACAGAGACACCATTCACCTGATTACAAGTCAGTGTAGCATCAACAGGATTTAACAGACCTCAGCTTATCAAAAGTTAGCATCAAATCATCTTACCCCCAAACAAGAAATGCAAACATGAACCAGTGAACCAAACTGCCAGTTCACTTTGATTATAAGGCAACTATTGATCCATGAAGCTTGTATCCAACCATCCATCCATCTCTTATATCCAGGCCCCATCATCTCTCTCACTTTTATTACCTCCCTCCTCCTCCTCCTCTGTGCAGTAATAAGAGTGGAGAGGTCAGTCAGTCGACCCTCTGAGGCCGACCAGCCAACTTTAAATATTTCACACTATTTTAAATGAGCGCACATGAATCATAGATCACAGGCAGCGCTGATGTGTGTGTGTGCAGGGAGGTGCCTGAACCTGAACCTCCTTCTAATAACCTCTGACTGTCCATCTTAGTGAGGAGGTCTGATGTGGAATTTAGATCCGACAGCGTCAGTCGTTCACCGGAGGCGCAATGAGCGGCCTTTCATCATCGCCCCGTGATGGACGGATGATGAAACAAAGCGTTAGAGATGAAAACTCAACGCTGCGCTTTCACTGAGGCTGATCTCCCTAATTCCCAACATGCACCAGAAGTCAAAACATCACAAAAATCTGTACAAGTATTTTGGAGCTACTGGAGACATGATGTGACGTTTAAGTTCCTGAAGAGGAATCAGTCCTGTAACGTTCCTGCAGGGAGTCTGACTGCGCTTGTTCTCTTTTGCATTGTGGGATCATTTTTACAGTCTGCAGAGAAATAAGTGATGCCAGGATGAATCGGTGGAGTTTAAGAAAAGATTAATGAAAGATTAATTCTGATTTTCATTTCTTTTTTCCTTCATTTTTTAGGGCTCTAGAATTTGTAGCTAGTGTCAGAAGAGAAAAGACTTGTTTAAACGGTCACAACTTGGTTCTGGACAGAAAATGCATGAGAATTTTGGCAGCTGGGGAACGCGACAAATGGTTAAAGTCTTCTCACATGTGTTTCCTGTTTCACAGTATGTGATAATTTGCTGCTTTTATCTGTTTTATATCATCTTAAATTCAATGTCTTGGTCACTGATTTCCAACCTGGGGATCCTGGCTCCACTAGGGGTCACCAAAAACTTCACCCGTGGGTGTGGTGTGAAGTGTGAGGTAAGAAGTGGTAAGAAGTGTCAGAAAACTTTAAAAAAAAAAAAACTTGGTCTGTATCTCAGCATTTCATTCCTTCCTGTAAAGAGAACTTCTCTGATTGCTTAAGATGTAAAGTTAAATAAATATGACAGGATGAGGACTCTGTGAAGACCTGAGCACAAACTTTATTCACGGAGCCCTCACTCACAAAACCATTCATCTCGTCTTTGTACTAATATGTACTAATCTGCTTGAAACGTGGTTTATAATGTCCATGTGCATGCTGAGTTAGGTGTGTGGTTCCTTATTCTTGATCTTCATCACATCCTGAAGATGATCCTGACTGAAGCGGCACCAGGCCTCCAATCCACAAGATCCAGTTTGGAGGACTAGTTTTACCCAATTTTGGGAACCTGTCAGTTCCAGTCAGTTATTGAGTTGTTAAATGTGACGGTCACTTGTTAAATGTGATACTCTTTAACTACCTGGGCCAGGTATGATTAAAATGCAGATTATCACACACGCAGAAATGCTTTGTTTAAATTCACTCAGTTTAGAGCCGCTGTTTTTCTGGTTTTTGGTCATAAAGTGAAAGTTACATAGTGAAGTTTTCTTTCTGTTTTTGGTTTCTTTAAAGAAACAAAGGCTTTTATTTTGAAGAGTACTCTTTTGGTTATAGTAGCATTAATTCCTTGTTTTGAGCAGCATCCACTGGCCCTTTTTTTGTCTTATTAATCAGAAATCCTGGCAATAAATAACTTTATTTTTACAGAATACATCTGGTTTTATGTTGCTTCCTTTTCCCCTTATGAGTGGGGTCAGCAGTCATTGAGAAATAAATGCTTTCTTTGTTGTTGTTGTGTTTTCTTCGTCCAGGTACGCTGTAATCACCTTTCCTGGCTCCTGTCAGGTGAGTCTGAGAAGATCAAAGGAGGCACATTTTATCTCTTCATGCATTCCTTTATATATTTTTTTTACCTCTCTTGTCAAACTTCCCTGTGTTTGTTTGTGTTTTCTCTCTCTGGTTTAATTCATATTTTTGCTGTTTAAATGTGACATTTTTTTCCACAGAGACTGGTCTACAATTCAAATGACAGTAAGTGTATTGAAACGTGGTTGATCATCTTCAGCTGACACTGAGTTCTTCCTCACGCAGAGTGTGGAGCTACAGTGACATCCAGAGGACCAACAGAGGAACGACAGGTGAGTTCAGATTTATATTAAGTTAAATTCCTTTTCTTTGGTTAAAAATAATAATAATAATAATAATAATAATAATAATAATAATAATAATAATAAAACAGCTGTGTGCTCTCTTTGTGCTCTAAAGTTCAGTGTGATTAACTCCACTCATCTGCTACACACAGCAGGACTAAACAAACTCACAGCAGTCAATCATAATTTCCTGAAAGTGATTTTTTTTTTTTTTTTCCAGTGTGAAGTGAGTGAAACACCGAATCAGAAAACTGTGACTTCAGATCTACTCTTGTCTTCAGTTTTCAGGAGGAGCTGAGCACTTTCACACCGCTAACAAAAGGTAAAGTAGCGGTTCCCCACCTGTGGTTTGGGACCCCTAGGTGGGTCAAAAACTACATCAAGAGAATTCATTATTAGGATGAAAAATTGACAGTAAAATTCTGTAAAAAAAGACCTTTCTCAGCTGCATGTGTTGTTTATAATGATTCAGTTCAGGCGAACAGTCAATTAATCACTAAATTGATTGAAGGACTTTGAGTGAGGCTTCGTTGGACCACAAAGTTTAGAAAACTCTTCACATGTAACGTGTTTCATTACAGATCCATCAGAACGTTTACATCCAGAGAATCTAGACTGAGACAAAGCTGTTCTCTTCCACAAACATGTTGTTTCAGAAACGACCTCAGGCTGCAGGGAAAACGACACATCAGTTTTAAAGGTGTAAGTCGGCAGCAAGCGTTATTCTTTCAGGGCGGCAGCGACTCTGGCCCAGTAACGTCTGAGAAAGAAGTGTTTGAATCGAGCATCAATTATTCATCGGCCCTGGTATGCTCGCTGCGTGACAGCCACTTCACACGCCGCCCGTCAAATCTGCTGCATCGGTGGAAGCTCTCTCCTCTTCGTCCTTCTCCATCGGCAGAGTGTGGAGTGCACGTGCAGCAGAGCGCCGGCGGCCATTTTAACGTTCGGGAACAACAGGAACATTTTCAGGAACATTTCAGGAAAATCAATCTAAAAAATGTTTAAAGTCCCAAAAAGCATGCTGCAGTCACTGACAGTTAAGTTGTAGACTACTTCATTTCATTTGTCGCCTGTTGGTGTAATCGTGAGGATGGCGGCTTAATGCTGTGTGTTTTTTGGTAACACTTTATTATTTGCATCAGATCTGACTTCTACATTTATATACATCCTTCATACACACAGGTATACTACAGTACGTATAAAAATATGTATAAAAGTATGTATGTGTAAAGGTGTGTATGTATCAATTTGTGTGTAAGTACATACATGTAGAAATGTTTAAACGTATGTATGAATGTATCTACTAATAGGTACTGTGTGTTTCAAAGCCTTCTTCCTTTCTGCCACACAGATCTGAAATGTATGTATTTAGAAATGTATCTATATAAGAGTATTAATGTATAAAATATGAATGTATCAAAGTACACATATCTGTATTAATGTATACACATAATGTACACATACGAATATATGAATAAATGTATGTATAAGATTAAGTGTATAAAAATATGTATAAAACTATAAAGAATTGTGTATATGAATGTATGTATATGCGTATATGTAATTGTGTGTGAATGTACGTATCAAAGCGTGTGTAAATGAAATTATGACTATATAAAAGTATGTATGTATAAGTTTATAAAATGGTGCATATGCAAGTATGTTTTAAAGTAAGTCTGTATAAATGTATGCATAAAAGTGTGTGTACGAAAGCATGTATGAAAGCATTTGTGTAAAATATGTATAAAGGTGTGTATATGTGTATACATGTATGCAAAAAATATGTATAACATTATCCATGTGTGTAAAAGTATGCATAAAAGTAAGGGTGCATAAATGTATGTATTCATAAAAACTACACGTGACTTCAGTTTGAACTTTTTTTTTTAATCTTCAACATTGTTATGAGTTCCAGCCTACATTGGTTGGTGGATATTTAGACGTCATTTAGTAGTAAACAGTTCAATCATTTTCCTCCAAAACTACACACACAACATTCCTGTATGTCTTACAAAGAACATATGAAAGTATGAAAGCTTTCTGACACAGGTTTGTAAGTATCACGTCTCTAAAGTAAACCTCAAACACTGTTTTCTGTGTTTCCTCCTTCTCTAGTCTGAAGCGTGCTGAAGGCGAAGCTTTAAAAAAGGTGCAGTCCATTGTCTTCCTTCGTCTCAGTAGGGCTCTCAGTGAAAGTCAGCAGAGAGTATTGCACAAATGTCACATGAAGCAGGAAAAGTCCAGAGCAGCGGCAGGTCACCTGAACGCATCATCAGTCAGGTTACAGCAGCGCTCGCAGAAGGCAGGTCGTTCTTTCCAGCCCGAACACCGGCCGGAGCGATTCGTCCAGAGTCCAGAAAGAATTTTTTTTGTGCCTTTTTTTTTAAGCTTTTCCAGAAGCTTTGAGAGTCAGGCGGAATCCTACTGTCCTCTCCTGCAGGTCAGGGTGTCGAACACCAGGTGGCAATGTTTTCTCATGATCAGCTGGAGCTGCTGCCCTGCTGCTGAGCTGAAACACAGATAGGAAATAAATTAAAGTTCAAGTCTCCCGTGCTTTAGTCAGCAATAGAACATTGAGTGTATCCGCTAACTGGTGTTGCATCAAAGTCTGATACGTCTTGTTCCGTTCTTACCTGTCAGGTCTCTGAAGCGTCTCTTAGCCTCGGCTCGCTCCTCAGAGTCAAAATACCAAACTGTGATAGCGTACCTGAAACAGAAACAACAACGCTGATGTTTGGTCTGTGCTCGCTCCTATTTATATATCTTTTATTTACAGCTCTTAATTTATCTTTTATCTTTTCTGTAACTTCCTTCCAGTAGTCAAATGTGGAGACAATAAAACTCTTGAATCTTAAACTCTGCAGTGATTTTTAGAAAATCACCTAAAACTATTAAAGCAGCCAATCAAAGTGTAAAGATCTGAACATTTGACAGTGTTCAGCTGAAAATCTTTAAAATTCTATCATCATTTTATTCTGTGTATTTTTATTGAAGGTGAAAACAAACTAAATATTAAATAAATGTTTTACATTCATCCGTAGAGATTCACCGTTTAAATTTAATGTTGTGTGTTAGTCAATTTGTGAGAGGCCGCCGCTTCACATCACGTGACGTGACTTTTTGTGTTCACTGTAATTCATCTTTTTATTGTTTCTATATTTGACAACTGGAATAACTTTCACTATGATGAACTCCTGAAATAAGATTTGTTGGTCCGGTTTAATCATTTTTACACTATACATTCGTTTTACCTGAATGAAAATCTCGTTTTAAAGGAGGACTTATTTTATAAATGAAGTCTGATTTATCCCACATCAATATATATTTAATGATTCAGTAAGCAGAGAGACCTTAAATAAGTTTGTGGTGTTTAGATTGATGAAGGCTGTTCACCCAACAATGCTAAAAAATACCCTCTCTAAATCTAAGATCACAGATTCACAGCATGAGCTGCACAGCTCTCAGATCAGTTACTGACTGACTGGTTACCTGGTGGAGTAGGAGGGCTGCACCTCATGTGGGTTCCTGCGGTCGGACCAGAAGAAGAGCAACCTGTCGAACAGTGGCTTGATGTCAGCCACGTAGGATTCCCCTTCCGGAAAGATCCTGAGGACGCCGCCGTGCTCCTGATCAATGACAACAAGGGCGATCAGCTGGTCGTTACATCACAGAGATTACATCACATTTCTATAATTTAGTGTTAAACTGAAAGTCTGATCACGTTTGTGTTTTTCTAACTTTACCTCTGCTACCACGACAACTTAATGCTTCTTGTTAACTTTGATAAATCAAATCAGTTGTGATCTCTTGATTTTATCAAGTCAGGACGTGACAAACATTTCACACTACAACATGCTTCACAAAAAGATTAAAGTCAGAAGCTTCACTCCCTCTTCTGACAGGAAGTCTCACGATCAGTGTATAATCGCAGACGACCTTAAACTCTCTTAAACAGAGACAGTAACGGTCCCTGAACACACCTTGGCGTTCCAGTTCTTGTTGAGGTAGTAGATGCAGGTGATGCAGCGGCCGTCGAAGTTCGGGTTGTCCACGTGTTTCACGTAACCCGCCCCGTTTCCAGGGTAACACGCCACCATGGCCTGAAGAAACAAACACAGACAACATGTGTGATCAGACTGCAGTGATACAACTAGAGCAAAAATAAACAGTTTGTTTACATGCAGTATATTAAAATGACAAATAAAAGACAACACGTTGAATAAAGACTGCATTAGACAGATTCAGGGTTGGTTTGAGATCTTCACAGTACATAAACCATCTCAGATCAGTTTCATGGATTATTATTATTGTTGTTATTATCTTCAGCAGCAACAGACAGAATGAGCTTTAAATTAATTTTATTAAATAACACATATTTTTGAAATAATTTCAAATTTAACTTAACATCATTTCACATATTATGTCCTATATTACACTACAGTACAATTAAATACTACGAATGAATAAATATATGTTGTGTGTCAATTTTCATACCACGATACCACTGCAAACCTATTTATGTTTTACTGACCCTGTACTACGGTTATTTGATCTCAGCTGTTAAATGTTTTGATTGTTCATCATTGACTATGTTTACACACACACACACACACACACACACACATACACACACCTCATCATCATCATCATCATGTAAGTGAGCCACAGAGTGGAAATATGTGGAGAAACACAGGAGGGCTGGGTGGAGAGGAAATGATACACTGTAAAAAAAAAAAAAAAAAAAAAAAAAAGGATTCAAAACAACGCCTAGCACTGTTTTCAATTCAACTCTTTATCTTATCTTCTCGTAGAGAGGAGGGAGGGATTGTGGGAGTGTTCTGGGAGAGCTCTGTGCTGTTGTTTGGCAGCTTTCCAGCCTGTTGATGGTTTAATGACAGAGCTACGTGAGGAGCGTGAGTCTGGCTCTGCCTGGATCCGATCCACTACTCACATCCACCTGACGGAGGGGGGTCAGGACTGAACCCTAAAATGGATATTGATAAAAAAAGATTGTCCCGTCATGTCTGTCAGTGTCTCTTCGTTTATTTAGGCTCGTATGTAAAGAGCATGTATGCCTTGTCCTTTTATACTGTTACGTTTTTTACACTTCAGTGTTAGGTGATATTTTCTATAAGAAAATCTGTCCTTCAGTTTTTAAATGATTGTTTTAGTTGTTTGTATTGAAGACAGTTAAATGTCAGCACTAAGACAGTTTTTCACTCATAAAGTGATGAAAGTGTAAAAACCCTCACAATCAGAGCCACACACACACAAGGAATTTGTTTTGTTGCATAACTAACATGAGGTTAAAAAATGATATAGAAACGAACAATATAGATATGTTTTATATAGTCAGAGACTGCAACAAACACCTGAGACAGTCACGCTGTCAATAATTGATCAAATGGATGCATGAATAGCTGATGCCTCTAAATGGGTTGAACGTGAAGCTGTACTGGTGAAGTGACCTGTGATAACCCCGCAGAGGATCAGCTGTTGGTTTTTCCTGGAAGGAAATCCACAGTTTGTGTTTCTGTTGACATTGACACGGTTTCATCTTTGAAATCGTCTGCTGGTCTCAGTTTATCATCCGCCTCCTGTCCGGGTCAAAAGGTCACAGCGCTGCAGGGAGGAGACACAGTGAAACCCCCCTCTGTCCACCCCCACGTGCCCTCGTCCCCTCATCCTGTCTGGAAGTTGTCTCTATGTTACGGATTCATACAGTTTTAGTGACATTTCCTTCCCAGCGCTGAGCGGCTGCACACACACAGGCATGCAAACATGAACATGCATGTATGCAATTATGCAATTTGTGTACGTGCAGCCGAAGCCGTCTGCCATGGCCGCAACACACACCCTGATGTACACAAGACGTATTGGCAAATAACCCAGAGGAAGTTAGAGTAATCATGTCTGTCAACACAGCTTTTATTTTGACTGTTATCTTTCTCCTTCCTCACCAAAGTAAAGTGCTGTGTCATGTTTTTGAATATACACTATTTTTGAATCATAGAAGAAGAGAAACGTTAAGGCGTGGTGAACGGTGCAGATATGAGTGCAGAACTGTTTTTTCTTTTGTTTGTTTGTTTTACAAAAGAAGTTAAAGACTGAAATGTTTCACGTTGTTCAAATACACACAGCTGTGTATGTGTGTGTGTGCGTGCGTGTGTACGTGCCTCAGTGTGACGTGTAAACAATCTAGCGCGATTCGCCTGCTTCCCCTCGGTGCAGGCTGCCTGTGGTTTCGGAGAAGGTCAGCCACTCTTTTCCAGCTCTGGGGATTTGTCGTCATTGGCAGCCGAGGAGATCTGACCTACGTGCAGCGCTCAAGTCCCCCTCGCACGCATGCAGAGGGGGGCTCGACTCACCCATCCCACCCACTGACCCTCCCCATTTACGTTTGGAGCAATAGAAGACGGGGCGGGCTGCGATAAGAGCGTCCGAAAGGGAAAGGGCGTGGTTACATGCGATGCGTGTGTAAATACAGACGCTGACGTCAGTGGGGTTACCAAAGGTGTGTTGTTGTTGATGTTGCAATCAGGGACCCATGTGTTTGATGAGGGTTAATCCACACCGTGACCTTCCTGTATGCAGTGCTGTGTGTGTGTGTGTGTGTTGACGATCGTATTATTATGGAGCTCCATGCTTTCATTCGACAATAAACACGGTTGTGGTGATGCTGCCAACAGCAGAGTTGTAAATATGTTGTTTAGTTTGCTCTCTTAAATGAGCATCCACACGAACACGCCATGTTTAATCAGGTACATGCTGCATGTGCGTCACAATGAAAAGGGTGTGTGCCATCTCTGTGGAATCATCGGGATCAGACGTAAAACATTTGTTCTGTTGGCGAACATGTTTAATGAGGGTTAACGTTTGATAATGAGTTTTTTTTTTATTTTTTACAGTAAACACTCAAGAGAGAAACTTAAAAAATAATAAAAGTTGTTAATAGATGTTGCTCCGTGTGGGTTCTTCACACCGTAAACATTCATTTACGAGAGATTTTAGAAGTATTTGAAGAAATATGTATGCTGACAAATCTAAAAATACACAGATATAATGTTTTTATTAAACAATAAAAAATCATTTTTTTAAGTTTGGACTTCTTTAATATTTTTAGTTTTGCTCGTTGAGACTTTGTTAATGTTTGTGTTGATCCCGTGATACAAATAATCTGATTTCAGCTCCTTAAATGTGAATATTTTTGGGTTTCTTTTTCATCCTCTGTCAGAGTAAATGACTGAAGAGCTTTGGTTTGTTAACAAAACAAGAAACTTTTCACCATTTTCTGACACTTTATGGACCAAACAACTATCATAAAATGATGAAAGTAACCTTATGTTTTGTTTGTGTTTGTGTATATATAATGTCATGAGATTCTAAAAAATTCATGGAGACATCTTCAGATGTTAAACTAAGGAAGTTCTGACACATGAACTGATTTGTGAAACCGTTGTTTGTTTCTACTTTTCAGGTTGGTTTGATGTTTTTTTAAATTCTTCAGTTGGGGGGAGATTATTCCAGTAACCAGGAAATATTTCAACATACAGGACATATGACATGAGTCTTTTATGAGTAAAGACCCGAATGATCCCCATTCCCCATGTTTCCCCGTTCATGACAACTGTACTGAGGGTGAATTTATATACAACTCATCTGTTCACATTATATCAAGTCTTAAAGTTAGGCAGAATTAACACTGTGGATGCTTTGATTGACAGGTAGGTGTAGTTACAGCTGACTTCTTTGAGCACCCAGCGCTGGTTATGTGGTGGTTGTTGTCTCAGTACTTGTCCAACGACAATAAAGTTAAATTAATTTGATCTATATCTGCATTGAAAGTCATAGTCATATCTTAAAGTGTTTTACAAGCTGACATAAACAATGTGCTTGAGTTTTAAAAGTAGATTGGAATATGTGACAGCATAAAAAATGTTGTCATGATACAAACTTTGTTTATTAAAAGTTTCTACAAACAAAAACTGTGAGAAGAGAAAAGCTTCTTTATCCTGCCGATCTTTGCTGTTTATTCTCCTGCAGCATCTCCAGAAGATACGTGTGTTTGTGTGTGTGTATGTCTGTGTTTGTATATATGTGTGTGTGTGTGTGTATTCCCATTGTAACTGGGTTGACCTGTTTTCTTAAGAAGTTCCATCTGATAACACACACAGACACGTGCGATAAGGGCTCATTGTACACTGCTGCAGGAGAAGACGGGGGCGGACATGTTGGGAATGTGTGTGTGTGTGTGTGTGTGTGTGTGAGGGAAGTAAAGATACTGTAAATCAGTGGACGTGTGTACGTGAGCGAGCGAGCGAGCATTAGTGTGCGCTGAGGAGGAGTGAGGGAGTGAATAATTGAATAAGAGGCTGAGTGCGTACGTGAGAATGTCCACTGATACATCTGCATGCCTTTATGAGGTGTGTGTGTGTGTGTGTGTTTAAGTGCGAATGATAAAACAATCCTCACCACAGAGAGGTTTCTTCTTGTCTTTTAAACATTTCTGTGTCAAATCAGTTAAATGTTTTTTCTAAAGAGAGATCCAATACTCAACAAAAACTATGAGTAAATACAGGTCAAAGACAGACAAGTGAGAAAAAGGAAAGGATCACTGGTTTAATACAAAGTCTTATTCTAAGGCGTGCAAACTTAGTTAACTGTTTCTTTATTTTTACAAGGAAACACATTTATGCCCTTAACTGATCTAACATTTGACAAATGAATGGAGTCTCTGTCATTCGTACGTCTGTTCTCACACTATGTAACTTTGGACTCTGGGTCGGGAGAAGTACGTAACGCTTTACAGCACTAAGTCACACACCACCAACTATTTGACTGATTTTGGTGAAACTGGATCACAAACTGGATCGGGGCTAAAAAAGGCTGAAAGACAGACACTGAGCTGGGCTGACTGCTGTTGGACTAGTAAGTAATATTAGCTGGCTGCTATGTCTTGTGTTGTTGACCTTGTTGATGTTTGGCTGTTAGCAAAGTTCTCAACTCACTAGTTTTTGATCATAAGTAATGTAATCAGAACAAATACACGTGTACAGCTGAACATATTTACCACTGGAGGAGACAAATCACTATAAATTCTATTTTGAGTGTAATGTGACTTTAACAAAATAGTTAGTTAAATACGAATTAAAGTTAAGAGAGAGTTAAAACTGAACTTTAACACTCCTCATTAAGCACTTATGAACGTTGAATAAATGGTTTATAACACACTACACTGCAGCAATAAGCACATACAATTAGTATTTATCAAAAGTTAAAACTTTATATTACTGTTTTACTATATTGTCATTTATTGTCTGTTCATACAGCAGCGTCCTGTCGACAGGAAGTAAGAACACTTATGTCAGCTTGCAACCTCATTGAAGTCTGTTATAAACCATGCATTAAGATATAACTACAGCATTAGCATGGTTTATAATTAGGCTGTGAGAAGGTGTCACTAAATATTCTATAAAGGTTATTTCCTTAAAGTATTTTCCTGGAAAAAAGGGTCAGTGTTCCTGGTAAATCCCCGGATCTACATAGCCTGTCTTAGCCCAAGTTTGCACACCATCAACACGTCTGTCTGTATGATTAATCGACACGCTGCAGATGCAGAGGACACCCACAGGACCTGAACTGGCCCAGTGAATTTCCTGTCCTTCCTGGCCCACAGTGGGCTACACGTTAAAGGAAAAACATACAGGAACTCTCCAACGACACAGCGGCCATTTCAACATGTTAAAAGTGATCAAAGCTGCAGTCAGCAACGGCCTGAAAACTGACGACTTGTGGATTCCAGTTGAGCTCCCTGCTCTTCGGTGTCTGTGTGTAAATGAACATTTTAAACTGGAGGAGCTGAGAAATATTTTACAAACAAAAGAAGAAAGAGTCCCGCATGGTTGAACAAACCAGGAGGCATCTCATGAACCTGGCATCGCCTCCCTTGAAACTTGAGTCCAGTCCACTATCTCAGTAACACTGATCAGCCTTGGCACAAACTTTACGATGTTAGCGGGGGAAGCCAGTAAAATGTAACATTACAGACTTTGTGATGTCAAATGAAATCCGAGGTTGAACTGCCGATCTTAAGACAACATGAAGTTACAGAACGCTCAGTTAGCTGCTGTTTTTCTAACCCTAACACATCTAAAGACGTCTGTTCACCACCGTCACTGCTCCGATCACAGTGAAGGAAAGACGCGTGCAGGCTTGGCAAAGAGATCGCTGTCATCGCTCTAAATCACAAAGCAAATGACAGCATGTAAACACTGGGGACATGACAAACAGATGTGTGGTGATGTGGGGAGAAATCTGACAGCAACACTAAGGAATCTACAGCTGTGTCAAGTATAAAGCCACTGTTACAGGTTTATCTGGTCACGAAGTTCATCTGAATTATTTTGGTTACCGTATTTTCCGGACTATAGAGTGCACCTCAATATAAGCCGCATCCACTAAAATTTTAAAAATATATATATTTTGTCACATATAAGCCGCACCGGACTATAAGCCGCCGATATCCAGGTTGAGAAATAAGATATTTACACAGAAAGTTCAGGCCACCTGCTATTATGTCCTCTGAAAGCCTTTCTTGTCTTTTGGCACTGAATCAGTTCTTCCCGCTGCCGTCTCCAACATCTCACTATAGATTAATTCCCGTCCCCGGCAGCGAACCCCCGGAAAGGGCGCAGCAGGCACTCGTTCCACGGCCCCGGGAAGCGGCGAGGTCCGGAGGGGCGCTGAAAGCCCCCGAGCCTTTCCAAGCTGACCCGGAGCCGGTCGCGGCGCACCGCTGCGGAGGAATTGCACCCGGCGACGGGGAGATGTCCCGCGAGGCGGGTCAGGGAGTTGAATCCCCCGGGCGGACTGCGTGGTGTGTGAAAATGGCTGCGCGTGCCACCAGGTGGTGTGGAAGACACATCTATGGCAGAGTCGTTTATTTGATCTATGGTGGAAAACACATATGTGTCGTGGGGAAGGGGCGGCATGTTTGGTTATTCTGCAATAATTATGCGACATAGTAGGAAATATGCGGCCTCGCGAAAATATGCGGCATATTGCTGATTACGCGGTAATCCACGCGATCGCGAAAAACTGGAGGGACTGATCATAGGAATTTCTTCGTGTGTTCTCCATGATGGGGGGGTGAGGGTGTGAAAATACTGTTTTGCTGTTGTGCATGTTGTGTTGCATGTGCTAAGAATAAAAACTGGCGCGTTCTTCTTTGCACTGACTTCCACTGCCTGTCTCGTTTTTGCACTTCCTGCTAGAGCGCCCCCCTGAGGCTGAAGAAAAATCCATAGAAAAGCCGCATCTTTGTATAAGCCGCATGGTTCAAAGCGTGGGAAAAAAGTAGCGGCTTATAGTCCGGAAAATACGGTAATTACCTAATAATAATATCTAATGGCGCTTCTCAGGACTGAGTGGGAGACTGTTTTGTTTTGAGGTCCAAGTCCAAGTCAGACATGTTTTTTTATGTTGCTGTGCTGTTAACAGCTTTCTAAGAGTAAAAGTAGAGCACTTTTCAAATGCTTTCAATGTACAAAAACACTTTCAACTTCACTACTTTCCAGACTCTTGAAGCCTTTACCATCACATTCAAATTGTTAGTATTAATGTATCTGTTTACCCACAGCAATCAGTGTACATTGTCTCTTTGATTTTACAGAAAAATAACGTTTTTTCTATTTATTTTAAATGTAATTGTGAAAATAGAGTTTTTTAAGGAGTATATTTGAATGAAAGCATGTCCCTCAAGTTGAAAACATAACGGTTCAAATTAAGCATGTTGTAAATACCTTGTGTTGACAATTGATTATTTTGTCGCCATCATTTACAAAACTTCTGGGGTTTCTTTTTTTTTAATATGAAACTTATAAAAATATCATTTAAGTTGTAAAAACACTCTACCACAGTGAGACTTAACTCTTCAGACAAAACCATTCAGATTGATGCTCAGTGTAAAAAGTAGCCTGAACTATTTCTAATATTACAGTAGTAATTACAGTAAAATACTGTTGATTTCATGTTTACTACACATTTTACAATAAGTACCATCAAAACAAACGGTTTGCTATAAAGATAACTAAAAGTTAAATATTAAATAAAGGTTTTGCTGTAAAATATGACAGTGTTGTACTGTACAATTAACAGTCAAGTTGTGTTAAACATGGCTTTGTTCTAACAGGCAGTATGAAGAAAGTTTTGACTGTGTGAGCTGCACAGATTTTCATCCTAGGCCACTAAATCTGTACTTTTCATTTCTGTTTTATTTATTTTACTTAGACTGAGGGTTTATTTACATGTGTTTATGTTTGTAATCAGAAAGTAGATTTCAGGTCTTATGCCAACAAACAAACGTTAAGTAAACAGCAGGAGCAGGTTGAGCTCAGTTTAGGTTAAATAAAGTCAAATATTCAGTGGTTATAACAGTTTTGATAACATTAAACGGAGTTCTTTGCTCTTATGAAACATTATAACACTTTATAACACTGCCGGTCTTTTATATGCGCATTAATACAGACTTGAACTTGAACCGGATCGCGCCCCCAGCAGGCCTCCCTTACCTTGGACCTCTCCCGGATCGCCTTGCCCCCGAGCCGGCGGGCGCAAACGGAGATCAGCTTATCGATCAGGTTGAGCAGGAAGCTGATCGCCTCACAGCCGCGCTCCGACCCGCTCACCCAGGCGATCTTATCCCCGCGGATGCTCCTCCGGTGGATACCCGGTACGGAGCCGGCCAAACGGCCGTCCTGTAACTGTCCGGAGCGGTGCATCTCCTTCACCTGATCCAGCACGGCGTCCCCGGCCACCTCCCCGAGGAGACCGTCCACGTAGCAGTAGCCGCGAGACAGCAGGGTCGGGACGACCCGCTCCAACGCCAAACGCTCCAAGTCCGTGTCCGATACGTGCTCGATGAACGGCATGTTACCGGCTGTGGCAATCGTGGAGCAAAGTCACAGAGTCGAAGTACTTTTAAAGCGGAATAATGTCATGGAGCACAAGTGTGCAGAGATGAAGACCCGGCCCGGAAGTCTCCGTCACCGTGACGCTGTGACTGACAGCTCAACGACAACAAGACGAAAACAGCAGGTCTGGATCTGAGTCGGTGCTCCTGCGTGTCTAACCACACGTTATCGCCGAGCTCTTATTGAGGCGGGAACACTGTCGACTCAGCAAGAGCTACAAGAGACTACTTCCGGTTATAGTTTTGAAAATAAAAGTCACACGCCTCAGCCTCCTTTCATCTTCTCTCACATATTTGTCATGTTGTCGTTGACAAATGTGCTGAGGGGGGGAATTTAGATCAGCTAAAGTTAATAAAATAACCATGGTGACACCATGCTCACTTTTATTTTGTGATCTTAAATTATTAACATGGCTCAACAATCAGTGTTTCTCAAACTTTTTACACAGTGCACCACCACAGAAAACCAGATCCTGATTCAGGTACAGTCATGACAAAATCCAGCAGCGCAGGCCGACCCTGTGCTCAGTTCACACAGGAGGGGCTTTATTCTTTATAAGAAGATTCTGTATTGTTGACTGTTGAATCCTGAACAGAACCAGATCAAGAACCAGAGCTCGTTTGGTGTTAAAGGGGTACTCCTGATCTACATTTACATATGTTTAGTTTACATAAATTCACATGTATAGCTGTTGTTTTTATCCAAAGTAACTTACAAAAAAGGAAACAATCTAGGTACAGTGCGACAAGAACGTGTTAGTGCAGCAATAAGTACTGTGACAGTTGTAGAGGGGGAAAGATCTGTCATCTAGATTTATCATTTTTATAGGGAAATTGGACTGAAGGATAAGTATCTGTAATAAAACGGATTCATTTAATGACACGTCAAGTTGCTAGAGAGCAAGAGCCAGAGTCAGCTCAGTCACACAGCAGTCTTTGTTGTTACAAGTGAAAAGTGTTTTGACCCAACTGCCTGAGCAGGCAAGTGAATCAAATATTTTGGGTAAAAAAAAAAAAAAACATTTTCTGAAGGTGTTGCCAAAGTAAAAAATCCTAATTCATTATTAATTGTGGAAGTCATTTAATAAACTAAACTACTAAACTCTGACTCCAGCTTATGTGAACTTTTATCCTGTTTATTACTGCTCCACGTGTCTCTTTTGCTGCTTTACTGCATGGCTATATGTGCTGAATTTGTGGTTTTTGCTGTATTATCCTACTGATGCTTTGTCGTCTGCACAGTTTGTGTTCTGTCTTGAAGGATTTCATTGTGTTGTCTTCAGTCTGAAAATTTTAGAACTCTGTGGGTTTCAAAACATCTCATCAAAGGACTGCAGTTAATAATTATATCATTATGAATAAATTAATGAAATAAAGATGTGCTGCTTCTTATGGAATTTTCTATTCTTAGGTTACACAAGGTCACGTGTGGGCCTTGAGGTCCTCGGCAGTATTAATTGTTTGGTTTTGGTTGAGAACAGTAGGTGCCAGTCTATCTCAACTCTGTGGTGGCCAGGGTCGAAGAGACTTATTGCTGCCTTCATAGACATAATAGATAGCTTACCGTTGACGTTCCAATCTACGTAAACAGACATCTGTGTCTCCAGACTAGAATGACCTGACAATAACACCTGCATGGGTAAAAACATTCGGTTTGACTAGTTCTGGGCGTTTAGTATTTGTGGTGATATCTTGGGGTTTAAAGTCTATCCACCAGGATGAGTTGGGCAGAATGTGAGACTGACTCAGGCACTTCTGATGTACTTTGAGAGTGTCTCTAATTCTCCTTGGCCAAGCGTCAATAAATAATACAGCATAAGACATCAGAGGCTCCTGAACACTTTCTTCCCTCCTGACCTCACCATTGACCTTTGACTTCAGCAATTTCTCCACAACACTGCTTTTCTCAGTTTTATTTTAAATTGAGTAAATAATGTTTGGACTGTTGATAGATGTCATCTTAAACTATTTTGTGACATTTAATAAACTTGAAAAAAAAAAAAACAATTAATTCAATTAAATGAAGTAATAACTGATGATAACAATAATTACCCGTGGACTCTTATTTATAAATATAGAAAAACATCCAATTCTGCAGCAGGTCAGCGACACCGCAGAGTGTAGCTTTTATTTTGAAGGCGCACTTCCGGTCATGTTGTATCTGTTACAGTAAGCGGGGGAGTTAAAGTGAAGGAGGAAAGTGAGACGTGCTGATTGTGATGTCCGCTATTAAAGAGGAACTTCTGTGGGTTACGTCACGTGGCGGTCACTAACTTGAATTCTGGAGAAATACTGTATTAAATGGGCACGAGACACTAAAACAACCTGCAGGCTTTAAAAAAAACGAACACAAACCGAGCACGAGGACAGCATTCAGTCTGTCACTGATAAATACGTTATTCGTTTCGGTACTTTATAATCGATAAAGCGTCGATAAAGTCATGCGGAGTCACTCTGCTCGGCTCTATGTGCCCGCGCGTTGGGCGTTCCCGCCGCCATTGAAGACTCCATGTGTCGCATGTAGCCCTCGCGCTTCAGCTCCCTCCCGTCCGCGAGGAAGTAAACGGTGAACGTGAAGTTAACCACGCGCCAGGGAAACAGCACACAGCATATACAGGATGATGATGATGATGATGATGATGATATAAATGATAAACAGCGTAAACCGTGTGTTATTCTCAGCTCATTAACTCCTTAATTATACTTTAAGACCAGAGATCTGACAAACACTGCAGAGTCTGCAGTCAGTCCAATTCAGTCAGAATATTCAGGACAGTCCTTATATAAATGCTCTTTAAAGACTTCTCTAGCTTGTGATGATGTTTTATAATGTCGGTTTACTGCTGGAGGCTTTTAATGTTTTTGAATATATATATATATATATATATATATATATATATATATATATATATATATATGACGACTGGCATATATATATATATATATATATATATATATGTGTGTGTGTGTGTGTGTGTGTATGTATGTGTGTATGCATACATAAGGAGATTTAGCATATACCTTATCTAGCATATTTATTTTTATAAGTTTACATTTTTAAGTTATGATTATTGAACATTGGGGTCTTATACGTGTTGGGGGGTCTTGGTACTCACCTTGCTGTTTCTGCCTCTGATCTTGTATTTTCCCAGCTTCCCGTCTGCGTAGGTGATCAGTCTGTCCATCCTCGACAGCAGGTATCCGATGTTCTCGCAGCCCGGTTCCTTCCCTTCCACCCAGACAATCTGGTCCCCGCGAATACTCTTGGTGTGTTCCAGCCCCCTGCTGGCCAGCTCGCCATCCTGCATCTTCCCAGTGCTGTGGAGCTCCCGAACCTCCTGCAGAATCCGGTCCCCAATTTTGCTCCCAAGAAAGTTGTCGATGATGCACATGCCGTATGAGTTCATGCAGGGGACGATGTAGTGCAGCACCAACCGGTGGCTGCTGTGGTACCTCTGGTCTTTGGATCTAGGGTGGGCGCTCCAGTGACGGCCACGGGCCCCTAGTCTATCTCCAGCTCTAACTGCTGCGTTGTTTCTGGCTTCAGCCCCAGCTTCAATCCAGAGGTCCATCCCAGCGCCATTCCTGGCCCTAGAACTGTTTCCAATCCCGTCTGCAGCTCTGACGCCACTGCAGTTTCTGGTCCCCGTCCCAACTTTGACTTCATCTACAGCCCCAGCCTTAACCCCAACCCCATCCTGGATCCAGTTTATAGAACTGACTGAAATCCTAAAGTCACCCCTAACAGGAGCTCCACTACCGAACTCAACTTTGACACCCTGACCTCCCAAAGAAGTGCCCTCAGGTCCGGTGTCAACGCTGCTGTACTTGCAGGAGGGTGGCTCCTGTGGACGCCTGTGGTCAGGACCATCAACTCCACCTTCATGGGTCTCATTCTTTTCTTCTTTGGACAGAGGACTCATGTCTGCATCTGGTCTCGTCAGAATCTTTACTCGACACTCAGCAGGGTGTTTTATAAGAAGCTGAAAGCCATCTGTCAGAGGGATCTGGAAACCAGGCAGATTTGCTACCAAAATAAAAGAAAGTATCACTTTAAGAGCAAATAGATCAAATTTAAAGAACAATATCAAAATGTCAACATATAACAAAAATGATACAAAAACACATCGATGCAGGTGACTTTAGTTCATTAAAATTAATAATTGTAACGTTTTGTCAGAGATGCTTTTATTTTGAAAGTGCAACCGGAAGCTGAACATTGTATGGACCAGAGTTGGAAGCAGTAACTAAGTTTTATTGATTGATATCGCATCAGTTTTAGGACTCAAAATAATGATACAGGTTCGGTTTAAAGCGTTTCTGTCGAGATTTAATTTAAGAAATCACTTTAAGGTTGACAAAGACGAGTAGATTATTTAATTTTCATACTTAAAAATATAAAAAGTCTGCACAGAACATTTAAACACCAACAGTACTATATGTCCTGACTGTATCATCTTATTCAGACGATTAAAACCCGTATGAATGTGAACAAGTGCGTGGTTTTCACTCATAATAATATAGCAGAATATTACCTGTTGGTCAGCAGAGTCCGTTAAAAAAATCAATCGTCACTCTAAGTTTTAAATTAACCGTCCGTTATTTTTTGAATTTCGAACTCGTGGGAGCCCGCGCGCACCGACCGACGACTGGCAGGCAGGCAGGAGACGAACTCGCGCTTCTACAGAGGTGGAGTGAAGGATCGGATAACAGAGAGAGAGAGCAGAGACACACAGAGGCATTTAAATATAATTATAATTATATTTCTTTATTTTACAGGTGAGATTTTTCTTCTGTAACATGCCTCCTTTTAGACCAGAGGAAAGAAAACAAACACAATCCACATTTCTGTTTATTTGACTTCACTTTGTTTGTTTGCGTCTGCAGGTTTCACCTAAAGTTACATTAGATCATGCCTCATTTACATATTTAAACAAAAACTTGTAATACAAAAAATAATTATCTTAATGTGAGTAATCAGCTGGTGAAGTTTCATGGTGATATCTATGAGTTCAAATTATGACCCTGTTCACCTGCAGTGTGTCAAAATGTCTGAATTTTACCATCCATATGTTTAAAAATGATTTTTTTTTTTTTCTCAGACTGAGCCACAACTCTTCAGCTACATACAGGAGACCTTCCACTTTGATTCCTGTCTGTATCCTGAAGGTTTGTACGGAAGGGCTTTGTTCACATATCAAGTGAGTGATGAAAACAGATACCCAATGTTACCTCTGTAAAAACCTTCGACTCTACTATGTCAGCAACAGAAAACAAGATGTTTGAACCTGGATTTATCATATTTATGACCACATTTTAAAGAGATAATGCTTCATGTGCATGCTTAAAATACATACAATTACAGAAAACTCATTACAAAAAAAATAATTCAAAAAATAATTTGTGATTGATGAGCTGGTGAAGTTTCATGGTAATATCTGTGAGTTAATGTGTTTACCCTGCCCACATGTAGTGTTTTTCATTAAAAATACAAAATAACTAAAAACATCTCTGTATAGGTAAATATATCCTATAAAATTGAAATGACCGATTAGCCAATTTCTAAAATAGTAATACATGTCAATTGTTTCAGCAAAATTGAAACAATAAATGTAAATGATTTCACATTTTCTTGAAACTAAAAAAATGAATTATGTGAAAGTCATGAAGCAGTAATTTAACAAAGCAAAACTCCTGCCCAACATCCACGTACAAGCTTTTTTTTCGCTCGACCACATCTGCTGGTCTTTGTCACAAGATGGAGTACACTCATGCAAGGGTTTTGAAAGGAACATGTGGTATGTATATTAGTACTGAAATTATGAGTCAAGTAATCTATATTAGTTTGTCGAGAAAATTAATCTACAACGATATTTAATTGATTCATTGTCCTTTAAAAAGTCTTCTATCACCATAAGCACTGCTTATTTTCAGCTTCTGTAAAGATTTGCTCTGTTTCTCTGATTTTATTTTGAGATATTTTACAGAATAATCAAATAGAAATAAAATAAATCCATCCATAATAAAAGATAACATTCAGTTCCAGCCCAACGGTAATTATGGCTGAATTACTGTAAATACAAGTCAGCTGGTGTATCCATGTTATCGCCAGCGCTTATCAGAATCATGAGTTACTGTGGCTGACCTTGTTGCATTCAAGGACATCTGGGAAAGACACAACCCCAGAGACTGCCTAATTATAAAGTACTTAATAGGAAGGTGTGTATCAGTCATTATGTTGATGCAGCCGGTGCAGACGTGTCACATCGCACCTCTTTGCTGCCGCTCGCTCTGTGGACCTTCATTTCTGAGGAATGTGTGTATACGTGAGGCTCCTCACAGCCGCCAGCTTCCTGTTACCAGATGAAAGAAGCTGTGCCAGCTCTACCACAGGACCACGATGTTAATCAGCACCGTGACCCCTCTACTTCTCCGATCAATCAGGATCTGCTGTGAACTGGTTTCAGTGTAAATAGAAATAGCAGAGCTGAAGGTCACACACAGCCAAAGGGGTGAAGTTATTTTGGTGAGTTCAGCTTGTTTCTGTCACATTAGGCCACAGCTTGTACCAACGCCACCTGCATGACTTCATGGTTGTGCTTGGCAACTTGCACGTAATCAAGATTTACATTACACACATATAACAGTGGAAAAATTATTTTTTGTATTGTGTAAGAGCTCTCATATCATAGTGACAAAACTACAATGATCAATTACCCAGCTGCACTTTCCATGATTAAATCCTAGTTTTGGTTTTACGACACATTAAATCCAGAAATAGACTGACAAATCAGATGGGCGGATACGCTAATCCCCTGAGTCAATATAATTACTAACTGCAGGGTGCTGAGTATTGTATTGCAGTAAAACCATTTCAGTAACTGAAGTGTCAGCTTCCATAGCCATAAAGTTAACACAGGAAGTTCCAAAAACTGCAGTTCCTCAATTGTCCACTTGAGGCTGGCTCCAAAAGTGAGTCAGTCTCCATAAGTCCCCATGCTAAAATGTCCATCTTCACAGCAGAAATAAACATGTTTACAGCCTGGTACAAAAAACAGTTTTGGTCTCTATAGCTAATTTCCCCGTCCATGACAACTGTACTGAGGGTGAATTTATATACAACTCACCTGTTTAAATTATATTAAGGCTTAAAGTTACACAGAATTAACAGCGTGGACACTTTGATTGACAGGTGGGTGTTGTCGCAGGGAGCTTCAGGAAGCAACCAAGCTTCCTCAGCTCCACCTGCAATCAATGTCTTTGCAAAGATGGAGACAACCAAAGCTACCACACTGACATACCATAAAGTGTTATGTACTTCTCCCTGTTATGGAATTTTAAATCATATCAGAGAAGATCTCAACATTGTGGTGACGAAGAAACTGAATGTTGGCCTCCTAGACATAATAGATAGATAACCATTGATGTCCCATTAACATGAACAGACAACAGTGGCTCCAGACTAGAATGTGCTGAAGGTGAACACTAACATAGGTAAATACATTCTCTTTGACTATTTCTGGGCGTATAGTATGTGTGGCGTTATCTGTAGGGGTTTAAACTCTGGTAACTAGCATGAGTTGGGCAGAATAGAGGCCGACTCATATGCATACCTGACTGTATGTGTGAATGTCTCCATTTCTCCTTGGACAAGCTTCAGTAAATATTTCAGCATAAGACATCAGAGACTCCTGAACGCCATTGACCAGCAATTTTTACACAGCACTCCAGACACGGAGCCCAAAGTTACATAGTGTGAGATCAGACGTACGGATGACAGAGACACCATTCACCTGATTACAAGTCAGTGTAGCATCATTTAACAGAAGTTAGTTTATGAGAGAAAAAATAAAATGAGGCTTTAAAAAGCAGTGAATGAGTGAGTGAAAATGAATATTTTTGTGCCCTCAGATAACGGCCGTTCAAACTCCAGCCAGCAGCTTGTTGTGTGTACGTGAGAAGAGCTTCATTGTCTGAGTTAACCAGTAACCAGACCTCTTTTTCCTATCTGATCCGCTGCCAGACAGAAAACCATTCCTTGGCAGATTGTGTGTGTACGTGTTGTAATCTGAGAAAAATGTCTGAGGTTTACTTTAGAGTTCAACTGATGTGTTTTTGAAGACGCACAGTAATACAGAACAGAAGTTTGATTGAAGCCGCAGATGGCTGATAATCAGCAGATATCAATTTGTGATCATTTTCATGCCCGTGAAATCACTCGTAATTAATTTCCCCTGCTGAATTGTCAAGAAGCCTCTGAAGTAGCATTTAAAGCCTCATGGGACACACAATGTGTTTTTGTTCTGCGTGGTTTATTAAAGTTCATATGTACAGGGTGAGGCCAAAATAAGACCTGACAGTCTGCTGCCAAGGCACAACATGAGAATATCTGACAACAAACCCTTCTTTTGTGAACCCTAAAAAATGCATTTGGTCCTGAAACACATTGTTCTTTCATACAATGAGGTATTAATTCAACTTCATGTCATTTAAAGGGTGAACAAGTTTAAAAGCAACAATCACTCACACTGTCTTCATATGTTTTATTTGTTTTGATATCTCGGTATATCTTGGTTTGAATCTCCTTCAGACTGCAGGCTACTAAAACACCTGATAAGTCTTGAGGGATTATTTTTGGATGTCCAGTTAATGTGATGACCTTTTCTTTCTTTTTTGGCATCTTTTCAGAATTAAGTTTTAAAATGGAAACAGACAAATGTTGAACTAAAGAATGTGGATTTGTTCCTTCATTTAGTCTATATATAAATCGAGCCTTCAGTTTCTGGAAAAGTGAATCCCGGGAACTGCTCTAAACCACTGACAGTAAAAAGAATGGATGGCTTTAAGCCTTAATATCATTTGAACAGGTGAGTTGTATATAAATTCATCCTCAGTACAGTTGTCATGAATGGGGAAATTAGCTATAGAGACCAAAACAGTTTTTTGTACCAGGCTGTAAACATGTTTATTTCTGCTGTGAAGTTGGACATTTTAACATGAGGACTTATGGAGACTGACTCACTTTTGGAGCCAGCCTCAAGTGGACAATTGAGGAACTGCAGTTTTTGGCACTTTCTGTTTGTACTTTACGGCTATGGAAGCTGACACTTCAGTCACTGAAATACTGACAATTTAATTACAATACAATACTCAGCACCCTGCAGTTTATAATTATAATGACAGGAGATTAGCGTATCCACCCATATGATCTGTCAGTCTATTTCTGAATTAAATGTGTCATAAAAACCAAAACTAGGAGTTAAGAAAAGCTAAAATGGAAATGGCTCATGGAAACTTCAGTTGGGTAATTAATCATTGTAGCTTTGTCACTGTGATATGAGAGCTGTTTCACAATACAAAAAATATTTTTTCCACTGTAGTAAAGCACAAGCACAACCATGAAGTCATGCAGGCGTCGGTCCAAGCTGAGACCTAATGTGAGGTTGCTGCTTGGTCTTGATGGTGATTACGTTGACGGAGTCTTTATTTTGCAACTGTTACACCATGCAACCAGTGTTTATTTCATAATGAGACAACCCTGTTTGTCACGTTGTGTAAAAAAGAAACAAAATGTGATGATGTGAAAAGAATGAAACTCAATAGTTAATTAAAAATAGCACAAAAACAACATATCACATGTTGAAACTGAGACATTTGATTGTTTTTGTAAAATGATATGGACATTTTAAATTTGATGGCAGCAACAGGTCTGAAAAAAGACGACAACAGAAAAAGACAAAAGGTAACAAAAGACTCAAAGTTGTGAAATGCTGGGAAAGCTGTGAAAGGCAAACAGCTGGTGGAACAGGTTTCTGAACTACGATGGGGAGGGGTTTGCCTCGCTATGGAAGACTACGCTGAAAAGTAAATCAACAATCGAACAATAATGTTTCTAATCGTAAAATGACAAAGAATCTGTGGATTTCATCGTCTGTAGTTCATAATATCATGCAAAGAAGCAGAGAAGCTGAACAAATCTCTGTACACGAGGGACGAGTACAGGTGAAGTGGAAATGCATGCCTCATCCTCCGGGCTAAAGAGCAGAGGGAACATCAGGCTTGTTATCAGGACTTTGCAAAAGTGAGTGTCCGTGATGGTATGGGGGTGCATTAGTGCACATGGCATGATGGGTAACCGGCACATTAGTGAAGGCTTCATTAATGCTGAAGGATTGTTCATTCTTTTAATCTGTGTACAAATTGAGCCTTCATTTTCCCGGCAAAGTGAGGCTCAGGAACCAAGCTAAACACTAATGGTGTAAGTGTAAGTGTTTTTACCATGAGTTGCACAATGTTGCAGGAACGTGGGGCTAAAAGTCAACACAGCTGAACAAACATAGGTTAAATAAACATTTAACTTGTAGTTAACGTACAGTGGGTCAGTAAACTATGTCAAAAGACAAACAGTTTCTGTAAACAAGAAAATAACAACGATGCACAACGAGTGCTGGAATAAACTATAAATATGTATCCATATGTATGTGTGCAGGATTTATATTTCAAGATGTATTTAATATATTTATCACATGACTGATTTAACTGTTCATCAGAGTGAACAAACTGTGCTCTGCAGCGCCACCCAGAGGAAGAAGAAGAGTTCTGCAGGTTGTGATGGTCTGCAGTTATTATACATTCAGCTATTTGAAGATGCTGTACAAAAAAAATCATATTGCTGGTTCATAATAAATCATATACACTATAAACACCTTTCAAGTACATGGATATTCTTATTGATCATTGGATCATTTCACATATATACATATATATATATAGAGAGAGAGAGAGAGAGAGAGAGAGAGAGAGAACAGTGAGTCAGGAACAGATGATACTATAATTGTATAGTGTAAATAAATAAACACAACTGCCGCGATAGTAAATATAATAAACACAGGAAAAAAAAAAGTAATTGCATGGTGTAGTATAACTTAAGGTGGCTGTAGCAGTCTGTTGCTGAAGGAGCTGTTTAAGGCCTCCACAGTCTCATGCAGGAGGTCTAGAGGGCATAATCTTGTCTGATTATCATTTAATCGTATAGTTCTTGATTAAAATGAAAATTGTCATTGTGAAAACACCCTTTCCTTACTCTCAGAGTGTGTAGATATGATTTCTATACACTATTATTATACATCTGAAATATTACAGGTCATAAAAACACATTTCATAAACAGAAATTCACCTGAAGCCGGACACATCATGTCAGCTGATATTGGGCTGTATATTCCCAAAATCATTTCTATTAAATGAGGGGAAAAACTTGTAATCAGGTGAATGGTGTCTCTGTCATTCGTACGTCTGTTCTCACACTATGTAACTTTGGGCTCCGGGTCGGAGAGAAGTACGTAACACTTTACGGCACTAAGTCACACACCACCAACTATTTGACTGATTTTGGTGAAACTGGATCATATTTTATGGAGAAAATGTTTTCTGCTTTTCCCTCTGATGTCCTCCGGCTGCTCCGCCTGATTTACTGAGTTTCCTGATGGACAGTGAAGAAACTGCTGCCAACTGTAGCTGCTGTTAGCTAATGTTAGCTCAGATTGTTAGCTGGGCTGCCGAGCTGGACTTCTTGTTATTGGACTAGTAAGTAATATTAGCTGGCTGCTATGTCTTGTGTTGTTGACCATGTTTGATGTTTGGCTGTTAGCAAAGCTAAGTAATCATAACAAAAACATACTTGCATATGTACAGCTGTCCATATTTACCACAGTGGCATTACACTCTGAACTTTCTTTATAAATGTGTGAACATATATACTCAGTTAAACTTCAACAGTCATCTTGACAGATGTTTTAGATACTTTAATAAAACATTCACACAGGTAACTCTTCAGAGTTTAAAACATAGAAACATCCCCAGCCAGTGTCTAAAGGTTGCAATTACAGGAAAAGGAAATCATGGATACATTAAAATGCCAAAAATCAACATCTGTAGACTTTTCTGTCCATTAAAATCATCATGAATATTTATTAGAACCTAAATTAGAATAATTTAACCTGTCTGAAGATTATCTTCTTACCAAAAGTGAAATACTTAATGTCTACAGCTACATCCTCCTGCAGACACCGTTTAATAGTTCAATGTCTATAGGATTTCCTCATTTTGGGGATTTCAGATTATTTTCTATAATGTAAATTTTTCTGTGTTCAAAGTGACATACAAATGCAGCATCACTGTGTGAATGTTCAGGCGGTTGTAGATCAACTTACAGAAGCTCAATTTCATCAATCATAGCTGATTGATTAGAGTAAGTAAATAACACCAAGTAAAACAAACTGTTTTAGATTAGTGAAATATCCCTTTAATGATTTTAGTTACAGAACAGTATTTAACATCAGCAGCTCACAAAAGCCACAAATATTTTATTCCACATGCCAACTACAAAACTTTACAAATATGTATACAAGATTATATACACAAACTTGAGAAATATACATAGTTTTGCAGGGAAAAGACTTTTCTAAAGGGATACCAGTAGCAGTACTTGTAGAATATATAATAAAATATAGAATGACATAAAAATGGAACTTCTTAAACATTTACCGTTTCTGTGCAAAGAGGACACTATTAACGGGAACGTACAAGGATAACTGTCATTTTCAACCAGTTTACCATCATCATCATCATCCAAGTGTCACTTTATTCACGCCCTGACGACTATCACCACCGCCTTTTACAGGCCGATGCAGGTGGACAGGAAGCTGCAGGTAACAAGAGAAATGCTGATCCAACTTCACCAGTCATTAGATACTCTCCGATCGGAGCCAAAGCTTGTGTGGTGCTCGATGTTCAAGAAGGAAACCTTTCATGTTAATATAGTATCATTAAGAGGTCATAAAAGAATTTTTTTAGCTCAAACTTATAATCGGAGTGTCTGTATGTTCAAACAGAGGCTGGAAGATGATGGTGGAGGTTAAAAATGGCTCAAGTTGTTCCTTCAGAGCAGCGGCTGCCTCGGTCAGAGATCTGCTCCTGTTCTAATAATCTTAATAGGCTCATAAAAGGGACTTAAAAAAAAGAAAAGGAGTGTCATCTATCAGCCGCTGTGCATAAAACTCTGAGACAACACCACGGAATAAGAATAAGAGTCCAGTCACACCCACACAACCAGACATCCAGATAATTTACATGTTTAAACCAGTAATGTGCTTGATTTAATGAAATAAAAACAAAATCAAGCGCACCCTTTTGCCTCCGAGCCCAACAGTGTTCACAATCCCAAAATATTTCAGTGAAACAGTCCACGATGACCTCCAAGACGTTCAGCTTTGACCTTCGATATTGGAAAACGTGGTTGGAAACGTCCCCACCTGAAGACCAGGAGATGGCAGACAGACAGAGAGGCTGGCAGGCGGGCGGGCAGAGAGACGGATGGATGGGAAGCCAGAGACAGACTGGACCTGTGGGTGGACACGGGCGGTGTCATCGTGTCATTGGACGACCTCGAAGTAGTGCAGAATTGCCATGATGTGCTGTGGCATGAAGACGTAGCCGGTGTACACGGCCATGCCGGCTACAGAGATCAGCAGGGAGTCTGAGGAGGAGGAGTTAAGGAGCTGAAGACCTCGTTATGAACTCGTTCTAAAATTCTGAACAGTGATTAAGACTCAGCATCACATCCTGATGTGTCTTACATCAACCACTGCCTCCTAACTGATTCATGTACAAGCTGCCAGACCAGAGAGAGTGTGAGGCCTGTATTCAGTTGGTTGTAATTTGCAGTTTCACCACTAGATGCCACTGAATCCCACACACTGATCCTTTAAGAGTTAGAAACTATACATAAAAACAACAAGCGTCTTTTTCTATGTCAAAATAAACTTTTCATATTGTTGGTACAGATGTCGATGAGCATAATCCATCAGGTGTTAATGTTAAACAGCATATTATCCACAGACAGCAGCTACAAACCACTCAGGTAGCTTTACACTGCAGCTCACAGAACACTGATCAGTCTATTAGTATTTATGACATTATAATAACTCGATAACTGATTGCCAGTGTCAGAGTAAAACATTTAAATAAAGTTTAAACTTAAGAGTGCAGAAATTTGTTTCATTTGCAGAAACAAATCACCTTTTTGTTCAATTAATGTTTTTAAAACGTTCTCATGTTAGCTCTTCATCATAATGAAGTACACAGCCCGTGATTACAAAGTGAAATTAGAAGAAAAGAAACACCGCTGTGACACTCATTAACTCTGATGGGGGGTTTTAGGTTTTTGTCCAAACAGCTAATGAAAGTCTGACTAGTTTAAGTTACAACAGTACGACAGGAGCTATGAACTGAGTGCTTCTTAGAGAAATGCATCTTGGGAGTTATCGTGACTCACCTCCACAGTCCACAGGCTATTTTCAAACAGTTTATTCAGTATGTTAATCAAACAAGGTTCTATGTCCATCCAACTGTTCTAACATTGTCTGACAAATTGAATGGGACAGTTCGGGTTTTTAAGTCTTCACCCTGAGCAGAGTTTTGTGCAGATTATCAGCCAAACACCTCTGTGATCAAGTCAAAATGAAAATCCAGTTTATCTCAGTATTTATAAAGACGTAATCAACAAAATCAGCAGCACGATCCCTGAGCAGCTGAGGGGATTAACATTTGATGTGGAGCAGCAGCAGCACTCAGGCTGATAACCAGCAGAGGAGGAACAACAACAAAGCCCTGACTTAATGCACACAAACACGCCTCACCTTCAGGGGGAAGACGAGCTACAGGCTGAGGGTGACACCAACTGTAGGAAGACGATACATCATGTACATAATATGACACTGACAGCACAGATCCAAGTACTGCCGTAACACCATTAACGCAATGCACTTTAATTATTAACTTCTCTTCAGATAAACTTTACAGGCTGAAGTTTCACTGTGATCAGAAAATAAATCTATTAACATGTGACGTCACTGGTGTTATTGGTGATGGTAGTAATTTTTACTTTTGAATACTTCAGTACAAAAGATGTGTTCAATAACTGAGGTGATATGAGTACACATACAAATCACAAGTCAAAAGACGCTAAATTTGGCTGAACTGTAAAAAGTACAAGTTGTAACATGAAGAGCTGACTCTTCTTGGTGAGCTGAGTTGAATTATCTGACTCCCTAAACAGAACCGAACTTCCCATCACTAGCAGCTAGATTAAGCCTGGACACAACCGCCCACATGCTTAAACTCCTTAACAGCCCTACTAATTTCATTTTAAAATGTACAACAGCAGCACAACAAAGTGTGAGACCCTGCTGTGATCTGTCAGTGTCTTTAACTCGAAACTCTTAACGACCACAGACTTTAGTGATGGGAAGTTCGGTTCTTTTTCGAGAGAACCACTCTACTACACAAAGCAGATAGAAACACCTGTAAAAACTATAAAAAGCATAGAAATGCTGCTTCCTTTTCTACTCTCACTCAATGGCTCACGTACCGGAGCCGGCTCCCATCCTTCGCTTAGAAGAGCTGGCTCTCTGAACCGGCTCGTTCATGACCGACACATCACCTTCTCCTTCCTCTTCCGCCAAACAGCGTCAGCGACTGTCAACAAGTTTACAGTCCCGCGAAGCTGCCTTTAAATTTATACGTATTTAACGACCACTCACTTATAAGAGAGGGTACGTACAATGTAGAACAAACGTAGCAAAACAACGGGAGTGCTCTCTTCATTCGGCATTCATTCTTTACTGAAATCTTTTACAGTTTAATTAAAAACTATAGTTATTTTCACGGACGTTAGCATGTGGCTAACACGGGAACAATGACAGACCGGTGACCACCCCACATGCTGAATTAACCATAAAGGCCTATACATATATAACATGTTTAAACCTGTATTCACTTAACGTAACCCTACATACGTGAATCCACGAGAAAACGTAGCGTTGTGTATCCGGACAGGAGCTGGCTCAGCTGAGCTGACGCTCTTAGCTAAAGTTAGCACGTTAACTTGCTCGCACAGCCGCTTGAAGTAACTCTGACACGGGAAAGGATACTGAACACGGTCCGCTCCCAAGGCTCCAGCATGTACAGCGCCGTCACCAGGAGATATTGGTAGTAAAACCACGATAACTGCTTCCAACAGTCACCCAGGGCCATGGCTCCAACTTCACAAACAACTTCTTTCTCCTTCTTCTTTAGCACAGTTTTATTTTTCTGTCGACGTGATTCGTCCTACGCTGACGTTAAATCATGAGGTGCTGTTTTTCAGCCAATCACAACCCGGCGTCCGAGCGCCCCCCGCTCTGACGCGTAACAGGGAGTTCCGACATCCTGATTTCAAAATAAAAGTACCGTGAAGCTGCGCACAGCAGGGGCGTAGCCATCATTTTAGAAGTGAGTGGGACAAATTGTTCAGAAGTCTATTGAGTGATTTATCATCCTTGCACATTCAGTTGCACCTCTCCTTAGCAGCTAAAGAACAACATAACCACAAACAACATAGAACCAGGGAACGGACTAGTTCTTTAAAATGATATACTATCAAAATCTAAAATCTAAAGCTGTCAAACTCTGGTTAAGTTGATATAGAATGATGGCAGAGCATCTACAGGGTGAGCAGCCATATAATGAAGTGCCAAATGACAAACAAACGCGGAACACCAAACGTTCTGTAAAACACCATTCCTGTTTAAAATGATCAGCACCAATCACCTCTGACAAGGTAACACAAAGTGACAATAAACATATCAACATTCATTCAACATTTAACATTGTATCTATTTTATCATTTATTTTATCATCAACTATGACAGCACAGATGTGCAAAAGTAATCAATTAATAAAAATGGTATGACCTATGCATACTGCCTAATACAGTAGTCAAATAATATCTGCAAATAAATAATAAACAAATAAACAAAAAAGAAATTACATATAAACTACATCTTTAAACATCTGTGTCAGTATTTCCCTTTTGAACTAAGGGAGTCAAAGGCTACAGGCTCTCCTGATTAACTATATTACAAAATAATATCATCATTTCTAGATTTTCTTTTATGCTATCGATATTTTCTCTCAGCCACTTATAACAGAGACATTCTAAGGACTTTAGTTATAATTTCTCCTCACCTGCTGTGAAGACCCTCCATGTCCATCCCTGCTGCTGGCCTCTGGCCCCCTTTCTCCTCCCTCACCCTGCTCTTTCTATTGTATAAAGATTAAAATGTGCAAAACAATAGTGAGCACAAGTTCTGTGCAGAAATTAAGGAGGAGTGGGTTTATTCCTAGGAGGTAGAGTAGCCAAAAATTGTAGTCAAGTAAGGGTATTGTTTCTTTAGAACAATATTACTTACGTAGAAGTATAAAGTACTCATCCAAATAATTACTTGAGTAAGAGTAAAAAAAGTATTAAGTGAAAAAGCTACTCAAGTCCTGTGTAACTTTTGAGCAGCCTAACGTCTGATTTATTCATCAGATAACATTAATGCAGTCATTCAATCAAAATAATAATCAACAATCAGCAAAGTCATGTACTTTAAACTTTAACTACCACAAAAATGAATGAAATCTTTAAACAGTCAAAGGAACACAAATAACTTTATATTCTTATTTTCTACCCAGAAGTGAGTAATCTTAAAGTAGCCAAAATAGTAACGTTACTCAAGTAAGAGTATTGTTACTTTAGAATAATATTACTATTACTAGTATTTTGCAACAAAACAAGTACAGTTTATCCAAAAAGTACTCAAGTAAATGTAACTAGTTACTACCACCTCTACCTTAACTAGCTAGCTTAACTAACTAAATTGATTGATATGTCATCTTTTAGCTAAACATTATCTACACTCAACAGTGTTACTCAACAACTTACATGGTTTGTTTGGAAAAAAAAAAAACTGTCTAAAGTCTTTTGCTTCTTGGCTGGTTTGCTGAACATGTTTATACAGAAGCAACGTCCAGATCTGAATCACCCCAAAGATACTCAATGCAATATTTTCTAAACCTCTGATCACACAGACAGCAGTGTTTGTTTGCTGCCTAAGCTCCCCCTGCTCATGATACATTTAGAGGCGGCTGGGAAAAACGCAATTCCACATGTGAAAAATGAATTGAGTGGTTGTAATGGCTTTAAAAAGTGCGGGGGACAGAGGGCACAGATATGGGAAGTATGGGGGACATCCCTTGTGTACCCCGTGTCCACTCCACCCTTGGCGCACAGTGTTATTGACACGATTCCTTTGTTTGTAAGCGTGTTTTCATAAAAAAACGCAACAACCAGCTGCTTTAGGGGGTTAAAGTCTTTTTTAGAGATGAAAATGTATTTTTGTTTGTTAAACACAAAGCTCAGAGAGCTTCAGTAAACCAAAAACTAGTTTGTACAGTTTATGACAAACTCTACTGTTGCTGACGCCTGAAGCATAACCTGAGCAGATAATTAACAAGAAATGAGTACAGAGATGTTTACTGAAAAACAATGTTTGTTCAACACAAAACGCTGACAGGCTTATGTGCAACATCCCCATCGGTAAAAATAAACAAACTAAACAAACATTAATAAGCCCATAATCGTCCATATTTAGTATTTAAAAGCATTACATACACATTTGCTGAATTATACGTAGATATAAAGATGAAGTGTTTAACTATTATAAATTCTCCTATGAAGACATGTTTCATGTTAATACATCTGCGTTTAGTAGTGTTGTCATTAGAGCTGCAACATGTCAATGTCCAAATTCTCTGATTGTGAAGATTTTAGTTTTCTTTGGTTTAATTTGGAGTTAAAATAAATGTAGATTGAATATATTCTATAATCTTCTCAATCATAGCATACATGACATTCAAGCTTTTAAAAAGGTACGCTCCACAAATTTTATTATAGCTGTAACAGATCTCAACATCATCTGTCAGCATCCTGCACTGAATACCTTTGAGTTCTGGTCAAAACACGTGAACATGAATAAACACAGAGATGTACATACATGTACAGCAGAGGTTGTTGCAAACCATTTATTCAATGTTAATATACAGATTGTGAACGCTAAAAGAGAAAGTGTGACCAGGAATCCTTAACAAAAATGTTTGAGGCATCCAGCCTCTCAAAAGTCAGTAACACTGTCGGCCTTGAATATCAGGCTCTCATGTGTTCTGCACAGAGCAGTTTGTTTTTTGTATAGCAGTTTTTTTTTTTTTTGGTATTTTTAAAAATTAATGGGCAGACTACGCTCTGCTGACACTCCACTTCCATCCAAAATCTTTTTCTCCACACCAGTCGAGGGAGCGTGTGCCTGAGTGTTTATGAACGGATTGATCAATGCACTCGGAGCGACCACGGCAGGATTCTTCCCTCTTGGATCGGACATTGAAGAAGCAGTCAGTCCGCTTTCTTTTCTTCTTCTTAAAGCTGAAGAAGCTGCCGTGAGGTGAAAAATCAAACCTATGAATTAAAAAAAAGCACTCAGCAGTGGCTGGACAGGATGTTGAAGAAGTGGTAGACCTCGTCTTTATCAAACACGGCCACCTCGGTGGAGCACTCGGAGCACTGAACCGGGTGGTAAACCTCATCAGCATCCATCCCAGCCGGCGTTGGATCGGGAGTCTCGTTCGGCGTCGTCTCTGTGTTCTGTCCCCTCCTCCTCTTCCTCTTCTTCTTCACCTGCTGCTGCGTTTGGTATCGTAACACCTCGTCTTTCTTCACCGTGCAGTTCATGACGAACATGGCTCGATACTGCGTCCGGTACTTTTCATGCCTGAGTGGACAAAAACAAACTTTAGTTTATCTTCAGTTTAGCACGGCGTGTTAGTGAGTGTTAGTCCAATCAGGAGGTGTCATGTGGAAGATCGGATCATCCCTCACTGTGTCCTGTCTCACCTCTGGCAGTCCAGGCAGAGTGTTGTCATGCAGGCGGGACAGTTGAGGATGGCATCGCTGCTGGGTAAACCCTGAGACTGACGAGGCTGCGACCGAGACACTGCCGCCGGCCGTTTCCTGATGTTATACCTGCGGAGAGAAGACGAGACGCTGGATGAGTTTTGACTGATTTTGTCTCCATAAACAAATGTTTGATCAGAGTGTCTTACTGTCTCCTCCTGGCGTCCACCCAGGCTTGGTCCCTGTCATCCTCGTCGGGGTCATATAGCAGCTCGTCATTGGTCAGTATGGTACGCTGTTTCCGCCTCCGGCCAGTGGAACTACCTGCACAGAAGACAAAGGAAAACTGACCAGAATGAGCTCATCGATCATGGTGGTGACGTGTTTGTGTGTTAGAAACATTCACGCTTACTTGGTGTGTCTTCCTCCTCTGAGTCAGAGTCAAAGTACACCTCATCGTACATCTGGGAATTGGGAGGATGTCCAGGACCTCCACCTCCTCCTCCTCCTCCTCCTCCTCGGCTCCCAGAGGTTTCTGCTGGAGAATAAACACACAGTCATCAGAACTGCTTATGTCTCAAAGAGCAGGATTAGTGGGATTAATCAGAGGATAACTCTGGGATTAATCCAGCTTTTCAGTCTCACAAACACTGGGGGGCTCTTGTGGCTCAGGGGTTGAGACACCAACCACGACAACAACAGAGTGATGTCCTCACAAAGCCGTACTTCCAGTAAAATACACCCAACACGTCCCTCTCCACGGAAACTGCAGGTTTGAGGTACCTGCTGTTGATGGTCCCCAGGTTCCCTCCATGGTCTTGATGGTGGAGCTGAGCTCCGCCTCCATCTCCTTCTCAAACTCATCCCCGCTGGATGACTCGCTCTCCCCCGTCAGATACTCTCTGATCAGCTTCTTCTTCTGCTCCGGAGTCCCGTTCAGCAGCACGTCGAGCTCGTCCTCCGAACTAAACACAGAATTTGTTTTTACAGCCGGCAGGAAAAAAAACAAACAAACAGGAGGACTGAGGACTGCTGCAGCTAATAGGTTACTTTTATTATTGATTAATCTGACATTGTAATGAACGGAGAAATCATCTGGTCTATAAACTGTCAGAAAATAGTGAGAATGTCCAAGGTAACATCTCTGAATGTCTTATTTTGTCAGTCCACAGAAATGCTCATACAAACTGCACTTTCTATAAAAAACATTGACAAAATGACTCATTTGTTCTAACTAGTTCAGTGCCTGCAAGGCACACTATTTATTATTCGCCATATTATTACGCTTACATATTCCAGGAATTGCGTAGAAGCTACTCAGCTACTGCAGCTCTGGTCGCACATACACAAAAAAGGAATCAAAACACCTGGCTCGGCTGGGAATGGTGTGCTATGACTTCTCAAAATTTGCAATGGGTGTGTACTGAGAATGAATAAAAAATGAATTTGCAAATGGCTCTCGTGGCCACAAATGTTCCTCTACACAAATTATTTATACAGAGAAACGTAGGACAATTCACGAGCTATGGAGCGGTACCACTGCTAAAGCTGTCAGAATTTTGGCGGGAGACGCACTGATGCGCAGGATCACCCACCGACAGCCCCATAGACGGCCATGTAAACTGGAGAGGAGAAGTTTGCCAAACGAGCACGGAGCACCTGTTCTTTCTCTCTCTCTCTCTCTCCAGGTCACATTTTTTAACTTTAGCCACTGAAATTCGGCATTCACGTGGTCCACAAGATGAGGATGCTCAAGGTAATTTCGGCTTTTTGATACGCTCCACCGTTTGGCATTAGTGGCCACTAGTTCGAGGGGGTTCATTTAGAGACTGTCAGCAGTCACTCACACAGACAGTGCACACCTGCAGTTAATTACTCTGACCTGCAGCTCGCCCTGGTTGCTTGGCAACCTCAAGCCTGCCTTTGACTAACTTTGTTGAAGTCTCTGTGCTGCTGCAGTGTCAATAATAATGCATGGGCGCGACAGGGCCAGAGTCAGGCACACTCAAAATGTCTCTATAAAATTTTCTACTTATTGAATGCCTTGTTGAATTCACCAATTTGGAAATATAATTTCTGGCCTTACAATCTTTTAATCGGTCTATTCAGCATGAAAAGGTCCACTTACAAAATCTATATTTAAATAAAAATCATGTCAAACTGCTACACGACATGACTTTACTTTCCTCTGTGTCTCCATATTAATATTTTGTTCAAAAACATTTTTCTAACACATTAAACATCAGGTTGAATTATAAAGCTCTGTCATAATTTAACATGAGTTCAGTTCATGTGTCAGCTCGTCCGTTCTCAGCCGGCTCCGGTTTGTTTACATGTTAGCATTCAGCTAGCTAGCCTCGTGGTGCTAAAGCTAGTGGTTTTGAAAGCTAACTGTTGGGTTCTGGTTCTGACCTGGTCTCGGCTCGATCCTCGTCGCTCGGCTCCTCGATCTCATACGGGTCAGACTCCTGTAATCTAACCAGTTTGTCCATTTTAACCGTTTCAGCGAGCTCAAATACAACAACGTCAGATGCCAATGAGTTAGCAACCACATACGAGTGACTCCTTCCGGTTATTCTGCTTTTTCTTTAGTTTTATGAAACGGAAGTGAGCAAACGTTGAGATGAAACACTACCGCCATCTACTGCTGGAAAACAACAAACACACGGTATACTGTGGATACACCGCGAATAAAATAAAATAAAATAAAGTGAAACGAAATGAAGTAAAATAAAATAAAACTTTTGTAAAAATTGTTGTAAAAATGTAACATTTACCCAAAACACAAACCTGATTTTAGAGACCAAATCATTATAATACTACCAGATTAATAATTTTAAATATTTTTAATTTCATTTAAAATGTATTTCATTTTTCTTTCTGAAGTGTTTACATGATGATTTCAGGTGTCTTTAGATCAAATGCTGATATGACAGAAGAGTCTCCATCGTTTGACTTGTGGCAGCAAACCACTGCTGTTACCAAAAACGACCATGCGGTGGCGCCAACAGACCAGAAATCTCAGAGGGTCGCCCTCTCAATGATCCGAGCAGCCGAGGGTTCATCCGAAGACCTCGGTCATGAAACAATATGAGGAATGAAAAGGAAATGAAACCTCTCAGCAATCAGACAACCTCTTTATTTCATTGATGGTTTTTCAAGTACTCCATGTGCGTCTTTAAATGTCCTTCATTTTTATTGGAGTTATATAGTATGAAATTACGGCTGCAACTAGATTTCCTCAATTAATTTATTGTTATTTCTTTTAATTAATTAATTGATTTTGGTTTCAAGGTCAGGTTTACACATTATTTATCCTTTCATTTACAGGCCTTGAAAAGCCTTGCAAAGACCTTAGAGGTTCTTCAAAAGTATTTTGTTGGAACCTGCAGAAACCATGTTGCTGTTAAGCTTCAGTGTTTGGCACAGAAGATTTAACTATGTTTGACAAAGTGTTTGTAGCTGCCAGTGTTCACACTGCAACTACAACTCTGCTCATGTTCTTGTTTTTCAGTATACCCAAAATATTTTGATTTAAAATGTTCAAATAAATTAACAACAATTCGAAGGACATTTTTACTGAACCACAAAAACCTTTGGTAAAGGTCAAAAGATCTTAACAAAGAAACAAAGAACTATTTTTGCTAAAAGGTTCTTTGCAGAACTAAATGAACTGTACTTATATACTGCCTTTCTAGTCCTCCGACCACTACATCATTCACTCAATGACAGTGTATGAATGTCAGTGCCATCAAGTGTCCAGCAGGTTCTCGTGGATCGTGGCTGCTGCTGTGGTCCTGCATGACGTCCACTACATATATTATTACTGTCATTATTGTTACCATACCTGCATTATAGTTTAGAGTTAGTTAATGTTTTGCTGCTGCTGTGCATCTGTGTCACTATCTCTCTCTATTTATCTATCTACTCCGCACCCCATCCGCCCCTTTCTGTCTTCATCTCAAGACAGTGGATGACTGTCTACCAATGAGCTTGGGTCTGCTCAAGGTTTCTGCCTGTTGAAAGGAAGTTTTTCCTCGCCACCGTCGCCAAGTGCCTGCTCATGGTGGAACTGTTGGATCTCTGTAAATAATATTATAAAGAGTACGGTCTAGACCTGCTCTGTATGAAAAGTGTCATGATATAACTTTTGTCATGATATGACGCTACATAAATAAAACTGAATTGAATTGAAGACTCTTCGATCCAGAAATCAATCATCTGATTAGTGGACGATCCACCTCCCGAGCCTCCTAAAACTGGTTCTTCTATGGCTTCACTCCAAAGAACCATTTTTGTTGCAGTTAGCATCTTTTATTTTTATGAGCCTAATTAAAAGTGTTTAGAGAATACAATTAAATAAAAGTCTTCAAAAAGGCAGAGAGAACACAAATAACATGTCAAGAGTTTGTTTTAGGCTTCATTTATTCTCCTGTTTATTACCAGAAAGTGAACATTTCAAATGTTTTCTATTATTTCTTCAAGTTTTTAACTAAATTAAATTCATCTCTTGTTCCACATTGTAGCTATACTACCATTTTTCATCACACTTGTTTTAAATCCTGTTTTTCTTCTCTTTATGTTTTGTTGTTCAAAAGTGCCTTTGCTTCATCCACTCTATGTAGACCATTTGTTCCTAAAAGCCAACCTGAACCCTTAGGTGTCCCGAGATACACCTGAAGGGCCTCCAATTGATTAATAGGGCAGAAAATATACAAAGAAAGACTTCTGCAGCACGCATTTTTTATTTCTGTTGACTTTTCCTCATTTTTGTTGAAATATTCTACAAATAAATTAATCTGAAAAGATCAGTTTCAGGATCCAATCATGTTGGCTACCGCTGGCTGTAAACATGTTTATTTCTGCTGTGAAGTTGGACATTTTAACATGGGGACTTACGGAGACTGACTCACTTCTGGAGCCAGCCTCAAGTGGACGTTTGAGGAACTGAATTATTTTTTTTTTCTTTCTATGTTGACTTCTCTTCACAGCCCTGGAGGTGGCCTGATCACCTTTTATTACATTATATCAGTTTTTAGACATCTTTGAAGGACTTATTTTTTCCGACCAACAGTCTTAAACTCCAAAAACATTGACTTCAGTATTTTTTAAAATAGAAAAAAGCAACAAATTCTTATATTTTAAGAAGCAGGAAGAGGAAAGACTTTAATACTTCATTTCTGTTCCCAAATTCCACTTTAACCTCTAACTATGAGGACAACCAGCAGAAAAACTGGGCCTTTAGATGGTCAATTGTCTAAATATGCAGAAATCTTTGGTAATTTTAGTCATTTCTTTCTACAGTGCACAACTTTTATGACTTGTGTACAAAACTTCTTTTCTGCACATATTATAGAATTAGCAAAGATTGTAATGTGGGTTAATGGCTTTAGACCCTTGATGAACACAAACATTTGTTCAGGAACAGATGATAACATGTTGGGCACTTCCTGCCTCTTTTTTTGGTTCGTTCTCACAGGTGGGCGGTTGTCATGGCGGGCGCTGCGTGGTGGCCTCCTCGACTCTATTTTTTTTAATGTGGAGTTTAGTGTCAGATTTCTTTTGTTGATATCAGCGGCACAACAGCAGATGTATGTATGTAATTAGGCCGCATCATGCTTTAATTACATCGTGCTTTGACGTGTTGCTTCAGGTACCAGGTGAGACATGAAATCCGACCCAGGAAGTCCAGTTGGAGAAACAGATCTGTGGTTTTGAAGGATTTGTATGTGATCCTGTTTGCACGTCTTTGTGAAATTTTGTCACATAAACAAAATATGTAATGAGAGTGTGAGTACTCTAGCATAACGATTTGCACTGGTCAAGCTAAGTGTTGAGTTTCTCTTTGCATTATTTGCTATGAGAGGTTGCTCTCTCTGCTCCTGAAGCTATGCCCCCCTCCCTGGATGAGTGTACATGGTGCCTCGTAGTAGGAGGTGCAAGCGGATACGTGCTCAGACTCTATCACAGCTACTCTCCTTAACACAGAACTACAAATCCACCTGAAGTGTTTGGTTTGGCAGGTTAACTTCATGACCTCCAGTCCAGAACACAGCTGCTTATCTGCATTTCGTCAAAGGGATGTATGAAAGGACAGGCCCTGCTGCCAAGAATGTGAACAAACTGTCTGGACCTCAGTCTATCCATCCATCCATCCATTTCCTTCCTTTTATCCGGGGTGGCAGCAGGTTTAGCAGAGTGTTCCAGACATCCCTCTCAGAAGCAACACATTCCAGCTCCTCCTGGGGCATCTTGAGGTGTTCCCAGGCTAGACGGGCCATATAGTCCCTCCAGCAGGTTCTGGGTCTTCCCCGGGGTCTCTTGTCAGTTGGACGTGACCGAAACACCTCAGCTGGCTCCTTTAGATGCGTGAGAAGTGGCACTACTCCACACCCTGGAGGAAACGCATTTCGGACGTTTGCATTCAAGATGTGATTCTTTCGGTAACTACCCAGAGCTCATGACCATAGGTGAGGGTTAGACTGAAAAATCAAGAGCTCCCTCTGAAGCGCAACAATCTGGTACAGCATCCATAGTACTGCAGACATCGCAGCCGTTCCACGGTCTCACGCTCCATTTTCCCATCACGCCGAGATACCTTTGCAAAGATTTCCTGTAATGTTTTGTTTCAATATCAACCTGATATGTGTAGCACACATGCATCCATGATTAGTTAGTACTATTTACATGCAGATCAGGTGTTTTCTGGACCACAATGAGAGAGATCCAACAGAAAAACATGTGTTCGGCTTCCTGTGCCTCCGTTCTCTGTTTGTGTGTTTACGTCTCCCTCTGTTTTTGTTTGTCGGCGTGTGTGTGTGCTGTTTGTTTTGTGTCTTTTTTAGCGAGTTTGTCCTTTAACGCGTCTTTCTGTTGTGTGACTGTGTGTCAGTGTGTGTTTGTGTTTCGCCGAGTGACATTTTCCATTCCAGGTGTGACATCTCGATTCCCTGACAGCCTCTTCTCCGACACACACTAAATAACTCCTCTCTGATTTTACCTGCCTCCCACACACACACACACACACACACACAGACAGACACACACACCTCGCCGACCACCTCTGTCTCAGCTCTGCCGCTCGACAAGCTAATTTAGCCAATTACACACAGGTGTGATGCTAATTTCCCCGAGCTGGCAGCCAGCTCCTGGAGGAGGTAAAAATAACGAAATTACACCCATCTGTCCCCCTGCCGGCAGGCGGGCTCTCCCACTGGGTGTCGGCTCCACCGCCACCACAAAACACACACACACACAAAAAAACACACTCTGTTGGCTTTGATAATGGAGGAGAAGACAATGGACAATGTGTGTGTGTGTACGGAGGAATCCAGGCTGCAGCCACAGTTGTTTTTTCTAGTCTTTGTTTGAGGCTTTCAATGGATTTTCAGTGATACACGGCAATTTCCTGCAAGAAAAGAAAGAAAAACAGACTTTTGGTGCGGAGGGGTAATTATGTGAAGCTGTTTTCGAAGGCGATGGGGTTGAGTGTGTCACAGTTAGACTTTGTGTATGTGTGAGAGGAGAGGGAGAGGATTTTTTCAGAACTGAGATACAAAACATGACATGGTCAGAACAGACACGAGGCCTTCAGACAGTGCAGGAAGTTCAAAGAATCTCATTTGAAACAATGCGACGTCACACGTGTGTGTTAAGTTCAAGCGGTGACGGCCCTGCCTATACTGTTACAGCTGCCGTGGGTTTTCACTCTGGTGACGTAATGGTCTGTGTTTTTCTGAGGTGATCAGCTGACTACATCAACCTGATCAAGGAGCACCTGGGCCCGGTGTTCCAGTTTGTTAAAGTGGCTGCCTGTCAGGGGGGTGCGTGCTTCCCTCACCAGCGTCCACACCTTCTTGGTTTCTTTGGTGTTTCATTCATTTCCACTTCATAACATCCCACCTTACATGATCAATACACCCACATTTACATGACTGAGATCACTGATGTACACACCTCATACCTGCGTTACTTTAGGTTTTGTTACTTAAAAACATATTTTTCTATTGGCTATGCACTTCGTCTCTCCTGTTTTTGTCAAAGCTTAAAACAACATTAAGCAGAAATCAGTATTTATAGTGATTTGTCTCCTCCAGTTTCAGAGGTCCCACTGTGGTAAATATGGACAGCTGTACACGTGTATTTGTTCTGATTACATTACTTATGATCAAAAACTAGCACTCAACGACACAAGACATAGCAGCCAGCTAATATTACTTACTAGACCAACAGCAGTCAGTCCAGCTCGGCGTCTGTCTTTCAGCCTTTTATTTCACCAAGCTCTCACCAACCACTAAAAGTCAGTCCCACATTTACTCTTGTCCGGCAGCTTCTTGCTTGCTCACTCTCTCCTTTTCTCTTCTTAGCTTCTTCATCAACGTCCTCTTCAGTCTCTTCTCCTCTGTCATTATGGCCATAGAGGCTGCTGAGCCCGGTTACATTGGCCTCTCGCCCAGCTCAGATTCTGGCACAATACTGGCTCTGCTCCCCATCAGCAATGCCCCGTCCCACATGCCTGTAAACCTCCTCTTCTTCTTCTTCCCAGTGGTCTAAAACACCTGTAGTACAAACACTAACACTCCCCTGGTGCTCTGAGTTCACAGTCCAGGCAGCCCGGCTAACAAACTGAGCTAACATTAGCTAACAGCAGCTACAGCAGTTTACTTCACTGTCCATCAGGAAACTCTGTAAAATACCAGAAAACATTTTCTCCATAAAATATGATCCAGTTTCACCAAAATCAGTCAAATAGTTGGTGGTGTGTGACTTAGTGCCGTAAAGCGTTATGTACTTCTCCCGACCCGGAGCCCAAAGTTACATAGTGTGAGAACAGACGTACGAATGACAGAGACACCATTCACCTGATTACAAGTCAATGTAGCATCAAAGGTTAGACTTAATTAGTTTTTAACCATATTTTCCTGTTTTTGGGTCAAAGTGAGCTCTTATAACGTGTCTTCTTTCAGACTAAAGGAAAAAAAAGAAACAAAATCCACATTCCTGTTTATTTTTTTTAAGATATATTTTTTGGCCTTTTTCAAGCTTTATTTTGACAGAAACAGCTGAAGAGTGACAGAAATGCAGGGAGAGAGAGATGGGGCATGACTTGCAGCAAAGGGCCACAGGTCGGATTTGAACCCCGGGCTGCTGCGGCAAGGAGTGCGTCTTCGTACATAGGGCAGATGCCCCTTTGTCTCTTTGTGTAGATTTCACCAAAAGTTAGCATTAGATAATGCCTTATTTACATATTTAGACATCAAATTTCAGAAAACTTGTAATACAAAAACTGATTATCTTAATATAAATAACAAACTGGGGAGGTTTCATGGTGATATCTATTGAAACTGACATTTTTTATATTCACCTATAGTGTCTGGCCTTGAACACTGCCTCGCTCTGCAGTTTGTTTCCAGAAAATCTCCCATCAGCCTTTGCTCCTTTGCCTTGTCCACACACTGCACACTGAAGGAGTCACTGTGTTGTGTCACATCAGCTGATCTGTTTTTGCTTCCTACAAAAGATTCATAAAAAATATGATAACCCTGACCGTAGAGCGTCTGACAACACGACAGCTGCCATGTTTGTTTCATGCAACAACACCTACTAACTGTCTCTGGTCCGCTCTGCACAGAAAAACAAGTCCCTGTCTTGTGCTCAGGACTTGTTTTTTCCACATGGACTGATGAGATGGATCATTATTCAGGCAGCCTACAGATCATCCTACATGTCACCTCACTGGACCCTTGTGTCTCCAGATCTAAATACAGTTTGAGAGGATTTCATTATTGAGACTTCTGCTGTCATGAGGACGTGTGTCTCAGAGGTCTTCCCACCCTGCCAAGAAAAATAAATTGGTCCTCACACATAACCTCCTTATCTACATTCCTGCCATCACATAGTCCCTGTTTCCTATGGAGCGTGTGTGATGACTCCATCCATACAGGTTGTATTATTCTACATTCTCACATAGATGGATCTGTCAGTCTATCTGTCACACAGCGACATGTTCAGGAGCCCCACTGAGACCCGTCACACTCTGACAAATACAGGTTCAGAGAGACCACAAAGGGTCTGCTTCATTAGGACTCCACCACTGGAAGGATGAATAAAAGCATTCAAAAATAATACAAATAAAAGCTGAGATATATCGCAAAGATTACAGAAAACGCTGAGTTTAATTGTATAATTTTGATTTAACCAAGCGAGGTAATGTAAGGCATTTTCTTTGTATCGAAATGTTATTACATTATTGACTTTATTAATTTTATAATGGCCAAAATTATTACATTTCTGGACTTTATTACATTATTGGTTGCTACAAGGATAAATGTCCTTTTTTTAATATTGAAAAAGTGTGTGTTTTATCTTTAACCAAAATATCATCTTTCTGAAACCTCAAACCCAAAACATCAATGATTTTGAAAGCAGCAGACGCAAAACAACTTCATTTGATTGCAGTCCAATAATCAGTCTCATTTTGGTTTACTAGTCACTAGCTTAGCAGCTAAGGTTAGGTCAGCTAAAGTCAGCTGAAGGACATGTCAAAGTTAAGTAACAATGTGCAAATACTAATAGAAGTACTTAACGCAGTGTGTTTAATATTTACTGGATGGCCGCTTTCATATTGAATGCACGGCCACTTCTCCAGGCACCACTGTCTGTACCAGGTATTAGCAGCTGACTTTAGCTTATGATAGAAGCTAACGTCAGCCAACATCGGCTAATGTCAGCTAACGTTATTCCCTGTTGATCTCAGAGGCTGTGCTCGAACCCGGTCCAGCTGCTGAGCCCGGTTCTGTACTTCCTCTGCAGACCAATTAGCAACTCGAAATGTGGAAAGGCTAATGCGTCACTTCTTTTTCTTTCCACAAGGACCGATGCAACCAAAATCTGCTCAAACAAACCAGAACGCTGCCAGTGCCAAATTCTTAGTCCCTCACCTATAGATTCTGCCTTAATACTAAGTGTTACTGTTGCGTGTTCAGGACAAATCCGTGTAATGAAACCACTAGAATGGCATAAACCTGCCGGTTGAATCTGATTTCTGGTGTTGTGTCCCTCCAGGTGAACCTCCAGGTAACCCCGCTGCTCTCAGAGTGTGGCCTCCACCTGTTGGCCTGTGCTGCAAACACAGGAGACGGCCGAGCTTCATTATCTTCTGCCACCTCCGATGAGCTGCACTCGTTCCTCCCTCGCCATGTAAAAAGTGTGGGGACTTGATTATCGGCCCATGTCAGCGAGCTGTGACCCCCGATCCAGGAACCCACTGATGAGATAGAAACACACACCTGTGCACACACACACACACACACACACACACACACACACACACACACACACACACACACACATTTGAAGTCAAATTAAATGACTCGGCCCTTGTTATTTCCTCACACTTTCAATGTTCCTCTGACACCAAGGAATAAACCACAGATTGTGTCCGTGTTTCCCAACAGTTTGCAGCTGGATCATTTCCATCTCTTTCTCCCTTCGTTTTATCCCTCCATCAGTCTTTCTGTCTCTTCTTTATTTCCTGTTTCCTCTTTATTATCTGTCCTCCATCATTCCACATGCTTCCTCTCCTTTCTTTATCCATCATTATTCATCCACCCCTCTTACTTCAGTTTTGTTTTCTTCCTCTCTTCTTTCATCATTCATTCTGTCTTTTCTTTATTCCTCCTGTTCTTTAACAACACTGTTTTTTTCTGTCTGGATATCCTTGTTTTGTTTAATTCCTCTTATTTCCACCTGTCACTTCTCATTTTCTTCTTTCTCTCTCTGTTCTCTCTTTTTTCTCCTCTTACCAGGGTCACTTTCCTTATTTCAGCTGTTAAAGCCGTCTGTTAAATCCTGTTGATGCTACACTGACTTGTAATCAGGTGAATGGTGTCTCTGTCATTCGTACGTCTGTTCTCACACTATGTAAGCCACACACCACCAACTTTTTGACTGATTTTGGTGAAACTGGATCATATTTTATGGAGAAAATGTTTTCTGGTGATTTACAGAGTTTCCTGATGGACAGTGAAGTAAACTGCTGCCAACTGTAGCTGCTGTTAGCTAATGTTACCTCAGTTTGTTAGCCAGGTTAGCCAGTTTGTAAATGCAGAAGGGGAGCGAAGCTGTTGTCATACCAGAGCCAGATCTGAGTGAGCGGGCAATGTAACCGGGCTCAGCAGCCTCTATGGACATAATGGCAGAGGAGAAGAGACTGAAGAGGATGTTGATGGAGGAACCTAAGAAGAGAAAAGGAGAGAGTGAGCGAGCAAGAAGCCGCCGGACAAGAGTAAATGTGGGACTGACTTTGGTTGGTGAGAGCTTGGTGAAATAAAAGGCTGAAAGACAGACGCCGAGCTGGGCTGACTGCTGTTGGACTAGTAAGTAATATTAGCTGGCTGCTATGTCTTGTGTTGTTGACCTTGTTGATGTTTGGCTGTTAGCAAAGTTGTCGACTCGCTAGTTTTTATTTTTTTTTTTAGTTTAAGTAGTTCTTTTATCTTAAGTTCTGATCTTAATGTAATCAGAACAAATACACGTGTACAGCTGTCCATATTTACCACAGTGGGATCTCAATCTGAAACTGGACGAGACAAATCACTATATATACTGATTTCTGCATAATGTTGCTTTAAATAGAGAGCAAACATGAAGCTGCTGACTGAAAGGCTCCACAGTTTATACAATTTATAATTTCTTTTGTCCACTTCAGTGAACTATTATAGTATTTCTATAAATCATGACTCTTTCCATAAGACCACAAACATATAAGATCTTCATCATTTGGACTCTTTCTCGCTCATTCAGTAACCTCTATAGATTCGACCTTTTGTCATTTCATTTTTTTCCCCCTCCGTTTCCTTCCAAAAACAGCCAATCGCTCAGCTCGGATTAGCATGTGTGAGAGAGACGCCAAGAGTGGGTGAGGGTGAGAGAAAGAGAGGAAGAGCAAAAAAAGGAAAAAGAACGACCTAAAGAAAAGAGGAGAGAGGAGAGACGAGAGGAGGCGACGGCAGAGAGACAAAAGTCCAGCTGTGAGATGAACGTGGGATGAACGGAGGAAGAATGAAACGGATCTTATCTTAGAGAAACTTCCAGAGCGCAGCCTGGGTTATTACCATGTAAATCACACACACACACACACACACACACACACACACACACACACACACACACACACACACACATTCAGTATGATGTTGCACAAACACAAACCACACCAACACACACTCCTTTGACTGAGTTTGATTGGGGGTGTTTTTGAATGAAGTTGGCTCCTGCCTGGTATTTTGATGAAGTTGGATATTTATTGGGTGATGAAATTAAGTTAATTGCTTATTGGTATTTTAATTAAGTTTCTTTCTCCATGGGTGTTTGAGTGATTTTTGGAGTATTTATTGGTATTTTAATGAAGTATTATTTGGCTGCAGACTCAGTGGGAGAGCAGCTGAACAGGCATACACACAGCAGGTGGCCCAAACACACACACACACACACACACACACACACGTATACACACAAACTGTAGATACATACACACGTCATACAAGCATCACACACGTACACATGACGACAGATTAACACACAAGCAAAAATGGAAATATCCATATGAGATAAATAATACAAACCTGTTTTTTAAATGTTAAATGTCCCCTGAATTTTTTTATTTTTTTTAATTTTTCCCAACATGCAATACTTCCAAACTCAGGACTGGACTGTATTTTCTATCGTTCTTATCAAACAAACAGTAGGAAATGGTGACTTTGTTGGGGGCTTTTTTCAGCAGTGGATTAAGACATGGATCATCTGTGGACCTGAGGCGAACTGTATGACGCCTGAGTGCAACAAGCCGTCTATAATGGCACCCACCTGTCAATCAAAGCGTCCACACTGTTAATTCTGCATAACTTTAAGTCTTAATATAATTTGAACAGGTGAGTTGTGTATAAATTCACCCTCAGTACAGTTGTCATGAACGGGGAAATTAGCTATAGAGACCAAAACAGTTTTTTGTACCAGGCTGTAAACATGTTTATTTCTGCTGTGAAGACGGACATTTTAACATGGGGACTTATGGAGACTGACTCACTTCTGGAGCCAGCCTCAAGTGGACGATTGAGGAACTGCAGTTTTTGGCACTTCCTGTGTTGGCTTCACTTCAGACTGTGTTTCATGTGTTCTTATAGAACGTCAAGTGAGTATGCGGTTCTTTAATGTGGACCAGGACTGATCCTTTCAGTTAGCTAATATAGCCTCTAGTGTCCAGTTGATGCTAAACAGTTGTAATCAGCTCTGCCCATGGTTTCCATGGTTACAGTATAAACAGGAACCGCTGAAGCTGATGACTTTCCAGATCAGATTCAATAAAATAAAAAGAAACACAGGAAAAAATCTTCAGCCAATGAAATCTTTCCATTGAGCCTCAGGGGGATTTGAACCCTCAACTCTAGCAGTGCTGGCATCTTACTCGACTCGAGTGCAGACTTGGTGACCAGATGCTGTTTGACAGCCTGTTAGGAAACAGCTGCTGCAGTTTGTGTCACATGTTCCAGCAGCAGCAGCGGCAGCGACGTGTGATTTAAGGCGGCATGTTTGGTTTCAACACGCTAAGTGTCGCTCCCGGCTGTAAAGAAGTGGACTGGACTGATGTGGTTTAAATGTTAACGTGTCAGAATGAGACTGCATGACTGAACAGGAAACACACTGTGTGTTAGATCAGTTACATTTAGGAAACACAGCGGCACTGATCATGATGTCAATGTCGAGACTTTTTAAAATCATTTTAGATATGCCAAAAAAAAAAAAAGATTCAGGCTGGAAGTCTGAACAACACAAGCATGTTCACATATGAACCTTACACTCTCCAGTATCTGGACCAACAGTGACACAAAGTCATGTTTTCAGTATTTTCAGGTATTCTTCATGATATTTTAGAGTTTGTCATTTCCTGATAAACCATAAAAACTTGTTGATGTGGATGGAGTGCTTCCTGTTTGATACAGTCTATGAGTGATTGTGAGGGCTGCTACAGTCATCTCTGGCCGGGTCTCACTGCAAAAGCACAATTTTATAACTTTATTCAGTGATTTTGGTCAAACTGGATCAGATTTTATGCACAATATATTTGCTGCTTTTCCCACTGATGTCCTCCAGCTGCTCAGCTTCAACGCTCTGTCAGCCATGCAGCTAACTGAACTGACTCACCCCCGGGATGTCAGGAGCGAAACATGGCAAGAAAACAACCTCAGTAAATGGTAAATGGTAAATGGACTGTACTTATGTAGCGCCTTTCTAGTCTTCCAACCACTCAGAGCGCTTTTACACCACATATCTCTCTCACACACATTCACACACTGATGATGCAGCTTTCAGGAGCAGTTTAGGGTTCAGTGTCTTGCCCAAGGACTTCAACATGCAGACTGGAGGATCGAACCACCAATCATCTGATTGATGGACAACCCGCTGGGCCACAGCCGCCCCTAGTAGGCTACTGTATTCCCTGACAGACTGACCACCGCTGGTTTCAGAGGTTGTGTTCGGTCTCGGGTCTGGCCGTGTTCACTGGAAGGTAGACGCTGACGCATAGTGTAACACACACTTGCTATTGGCTACTGTAAACGGCAATCGATATACAAGACAAGTTCCTCTCTAAATGACTGTTTGCAGTGTGACTTTACACACACACACACACACACACACACACACACACACACACACACACAAACACACACACACACACACACACACACAGGGCACTGAGGAGCAGCTGCTTATTGGGTTACGAAGTTCAATTCCCGGGCAGATCAGGAAATCCAACCCGGATATTCTTTCTGTTGACTTGAGGCTGAGGAGGTCAGGGGAGACGGACAGGACGCAGTGCCCACACACACACACACACACACACACACACAAACCCACACATACACTAATACACACATGCACACATACACACTGGCTGAGAGCTGTGAGAACATTTTCTGTGGCTTTGAGTGTCAGGAGCACCCATCAAACCACTCAACAACATCACACTTCCTTTCCTTTCTCACCGCGTGTGTGCATTTGTGTGTGTATAAGTGCGTGCGGTGTGTGCATGTGTGTGTGTGTGTGGGCCCCCGGGGTCCGTTGGTGTACATAATGGCTTTTTGAAGAGATTGTCGATGAAGACGTTTGATTGATACCTCCCTGATGTCTCACAATCCACTAGAGAGAGAGATCCTTTTGTGTACAATTTTCAAGTGTGTGTGTGTGTGGTGGTGTGTGCACGCCATGTGTGTGGAACATCTTGAAATTCATTGATAAAAGAGTTGATTTAATCATTTAAAACTGTTTGTTTGTGAGATCACTGTAATCTGAATATTTGGATTTAAATAATTCAAAGTTTAGTTCATTTTATTAAATTGTTTTTAAGGTGACCGATGTTAGAGATTATTTTCAACATTATGTATTATAAGCACGTAATGGCAATGGGCTTTAGGATTTTTTTATTTTTATAACCAAACTCTGAATTTTTATAATTTAATTGATATGATTTAGTGTGTAAACACACACACATACCATCGCTGTGTCACACACTGAACTGCCTACCTGAAGATATTATTATAGCTTTATTATAGCAGCATTTGAAGGAGACAAAAGTCAATCTGGACTCAAACATCAGAGTTTTTGTCTTTATTATTTTTGGTGGGATTCATTAAAACTCATTGTGTAACTCTTACATGATTATTAATTTCTGAATATCCTGGATACTTCAAAGGTTGCCTCTTATTTATTTTGTTCAACAAACTAAATTGATTTAAAGTTAAAGTTTATGTTTTGATTATAAAGATTGTTATTTTTTTTTAAAGAGAGCTTGTAGAAAAAAAAAAGAAATAAAAATATTCATTAATATTCCTGTTGAATATAAATAAATCAATTATGAAGAAATACAAAAACAGATTCACTCAGTTAAATAAATAAATGGCAGAATTATAACATAATACAAGAAACACATTTAAAATAGATAAACATGAAATATTTAAAAAATAAAATTAAAAAATAAAATGAATATATAAAATATAAATAATATAATATATATAAATGTATTAACAACAACAAATATATTAACCATACATTAACAATATAGAAACAATATTAGAATATATTAATAGTTAATAAAAACAGCTTCTATGTAACATTCATTGACCTGTCCTGTCGCCACCATGCAAACACTTCTCCTCTTGTTTTATGTTTTTAATATTATGAGTTAACAATTCCATGTTATATACGTCCGTCACAGTTTTCAGCGCCGTCCTGTGTCGGTGTTTCAACTTTAAATCACCTGATTATAATCACCTCTTTGCAGGCTGCCAACAGAACTTTGAACAGATATCTCCTATCGCTTCTCTTTGTACAGCATCTTTTGTGAAATAAGCCATAAGTGAGTGTTCCACGTTTACTTTTACTTTTACAACAAGATGTTATTATTTTATTTTATTGACTCATATTCACTTTTGCCTTCTGTAAATCGATTCTTTTACATGAACATATGAGCTGCTTTGAAGTGTGAATGAATGCTTTTGGATCTAAAAATTCTGAATGTGTTCAAAAATATGAATTCAACATTATCTCAATTGATTTATTGACGTGATTTGCTTCCTGTTTTCATACCTTTATTAATAAAAAAAAATTAAAATTAAAATTATTTAAATTTAATATGAAGTTGATTTTCTCACTTTGTTTAACATGGTTGCTGTTGGTGATGCGTCTATATTTATATATTTTCTATATTTATGAACTTCACTGTAAGTCAAACGATTAAATCTCGTCACTCAGTTTTGACATTTTGTTCATTTAGGATCAAATTAAAATTGAAATCTGATATAACGACTGACATTTTTATGTTTAGAGTTAAAAGACTTTACCACACACACACACACACACACACACACACACACACACACACACGCACACACACACAGACACACACAAACACACTCGGGGTCCTCTATTCAGACTGAGTAACAAAGCCGAGGGCCTCAATCCAGCATGTCTGAAAAAAAAACACTCTGAGTGTGTTTTGTTGATGTGTGCGTGTGTGTGTGTGTGTGTGTGTGTGTGTGTTGCACTAACAAGGTCCAGGCCTCAGCATGATGACGATCTTAACGAGCTGTCTGTCACTCTTCAGCTCTCAGCTCAGACCTCTGTGTCATTAATGACTGTGTGTGCGTGTGTGTGTGTGTGTGTGTGTGTGTGCGTGTGTGTGTGTGTGTCAGTGATATAAATGGAATAATGTCTCAGCAGGACAGAAAAAACATTTAGTCTCTTTTGGCGCCACAATGTCAAGGTTTCAATAGCTGCTTTCTCCTTCTGTGAGTGTTTGTGTGTGTGTGTGTGTGTGTGTGTCACTGTATGTGTGTATGTGTATGTGCGTGAGCAGCTGCTAAATCCTAAAATTTCTCTATTTCAGCAGAGTGGATGTTTAGAATAACAGACCAGGACTCTGAAGCTTTGTCTTTTTCAGGCACAATGTGTCATCCCATCATGCACTGCATGATGCACTAACTGCATGTCTTAATCTGGGGACGAGGAGCAGGTTTGGTTGAACCTTCAGACCTTCAAAGAATTTTACATTTTACAATTACATTTTACTCCTTTTGATGTTTAAATTTGAGTCCTTGCCGCCGCGGCCCAGGGATCGAATCTGACCTTGTCTGGCGGCTTCTTGCTCGTTCACTCTCTCCTTTTCTCTTCTTAGCTTCCTCCATCAACGTCCTCTTCAGTCTCTTCTCCTCTGTCATTATGTCCATAGAGGCTGCTGATCCCCGGTTACATTGCCCACTTGCCTAGCTCCAGTTCTGCCACGACACTGGGTCTGCTCCCCGTCAGCATTCCCCTGTAAACCTCCTCTTCTTCTTCCTGGTGGTCCAAAACTCCTGTGGTACAAACACTAACACTCCCCCGGTGCTCTGAGCTCACAGTCCAGGCAACCTAGCTAACAAACTGAGCTAACATTAGCTAACAGCAGCTGCAGTTGGCAGCAGTTTACTTCACTGTCCATCAGGAAACTCTGTTAATCACAGAGAGTTCAGGCGGAGCAGCCAGAGGGAAAAACAGAAAACATTTTCTCCATAAAATATGATCCAGTTTCACTAAAATTCCATAATTCCTCTCACAGAACAATCTTCTTGATGCAAATCAATCTGGTTCAAGTCACTCAGCCGAAACAGCTCTGTTGTCTCCAACAGTAGAGCAGCAGCAAAGTCCTCTGTCCTTAATCTGCTTGACTTGACACAGTTAACCATCGGAGTCTCCTCTGTATTCTCTCAAACATAGGTATCTCTGGTTTGGCTCTTTCCTGGTTTGAATCCTATCTCACAGGCACAGCACCTCCAGCTGAACCTCTCAAAAACTGAACTGCTGGTCCTCCCAGCCAAACTATACATCACGACATCAACATCAAAACTGACTCCCTATTTCTCGTCCCCACCAGGGTTACCTACTTGAATGCCCTTATACAGACATATGTTACCTCATGATCATTGCGTTCCTCTTCAATGATTGACGCCTGGCTCTGCCACCTGGTCTTTCGAGGCAATCCAGACTTTTCTTGTCAGTTCTTCCCCGTTGGTGGTACACACCGCATTTCCAACCAGATCAGGGTCGTCCCTCTCTACCTTCAAAAACCTCCCGAAGCCCTCCAGCTGTTCAGAGAGGACCTCCTCTCCAACACTACCAAAACTGGACATGCTAAATCTCACTTGAAAAATTGATGATCAAAATATCCTGACTTTTAGTCCTGTTCACACCTGGTTATTTACACCCGTCTGATTCAATCACAAGTGGACAGCTCTCAGTACAGGTGTGAATGCACCTAAGAAACATTTTGTGTGTACGCAATGCATCCTGGCCCACATTGAAGGGCCGCCTATAAACACACGAAACATGACGGCTGACTTCCATTTGGTTCACTGTGATCAAAATGACCACAATATTACTAGATGACAACTTAAACTATCTTAACTTAAACTAAAATGAGGGCAAATAGTCAAGGCACACATGTATAATTTTAACACACAGCTGCCAGCCAATCAGAGACCCGTCTTTTCTGTGATGTAACATAAAATAGCAAAGCATGCTGTGTGTGTGTTTTGTTGTCATGAGGCTGTCAGTGCAAACATCAGCCTTCACATACAGTTCACTGAGGCAGAAACACACACACACACACACTGCTGTGGTCACACCTCTTCCGTTGAGCGTGTGTGTGTGTGTTACTGTGTGTGTGTGTGTTTGCGTGTTGCTGGTTGAATCAGCTCATTCACACACTCTGAACATCAGCAGCTCAGTAAACTCACACATAGACAAATCAACTGAACAGCTGACCACAATGAAAACAGTTCAGTCCGTAACACCGTGTAGAGAAATGTATTTTAAACTAGATAAAGACAGGAAGCTGAGGGAACCAGTTAGCATGGCTCCGTCCAAAGGTCAGAAATACTGCAGCACTGGTCACTAAAGATGATCCAGGAACTCGAACTGGTTTACAGTGAAAACAAGACTTCAGGAAGTCACACAATCACATCACAGACTGTTCTTCAACAAGAAATAGTTCCAATCATATCACACAAACTGTTCCCACTGCATCACAGTTCATTGTTCGGCAAGAAATAGTTCCAGTTCACCTCACTGACAAGTCAATAGTTCTTGCGTCTAGAATAAGAAAATCAGGACTGATGTTTCTGCAACTGACTAGATTACATTCAGATGCTGTGAAGACATCAGTATCCACCTCAGTCATGTTAAAGCGTTCAGCTTCACGGGGCGTTGAACTTCATCATAAATGTGACATTGTGGAGTAAAGTAGACATACATTAAAGGTGTTTTGTGTGGCCATTAAAACCACACATATTGTGACTTTTACACGTAATGTAATGTTTATGGATCATGCTGCTGTTGTGTCCAGAGAAAACCCATTTAAGAAGTTAATTTCTAAATAAAGGAGCAGAAAGAATAAAAATATTTGATTGTTCCTTTAATGGTAACAATGAATGGTATGAATCTCTCTCTGTGACTGTGGGTCAAAAGGTCATATTTTCTTTTCTATTGGCTGTTTTCAGCAAAAAAGTCTGGTATGAATTATACATCACACACACACACACACACACACACACACACACACACACACGTGCATGCATATATAAACCACATACAGACCTATGGGCATTAATAAAGCATCAATATTCATGAAGGAACTGAAATGGTGGTTTTTAATTGTGTCATAATGAATATTTCACTCATGCTGTTATTAATGCTAATTAACCAGCAGCATGACATAATCTGGAGACTGCAGCGTGTAAATTCAATTTACAAAGTCTTAATTAAAAAAAAAGAAAAAAGAAAAAAAAAGCCTCAAAAAATCTGTCAGCACCAAAAGTGGATTCATCCGCCACTGAAAATAGTCCCCAACAAATCCGTCCAGCTCCGTCTTCGCCTTCTTTTCAGCCTTCTCTTGTCTCCTCCATTTTTTCTTTCCTTTCCTTCCTCTTAAGTTACCCGGTCTGTTTCTTCCTCGCCCCGCCTCTCTTCCTTGCCCCTCCTTCCTGCTGGCTGTTTTTTTTTCTTTCGCTCAGAGTTTGCGTGCCGTTTTAGAGTGTTTTCATCGATGTCGAGACCTTGCTATCAAACATGACTGCCTCTGCTCTAATTCACCCCCAGGACACCACACACACACCACACACACACTCAGAGCTTCTCGCTCTCTCACACACTTGAATGAACATCCATATCTACACACACATTTTTGCTTCACGCACACAAACACACTTTCACTTCATACTCACAGACACACACGCATGAGTGAACACTCTTATTACTAGACTTGTGAGGACATTTATTCTTTAATCCAGACTCCAGCTCTTCAACTTCTAACCTTTATGTTCTGTTTTCAGGTTTTACAACAGTTTCCTTTACACAAGCGACAGTGTGACAGTTGTGCATGTTTGTAAGAGACATGCCACCACAGATAAAACAGGGAATAATCTTAATAAAGTTTATTTTTCTGAACATCAACTTTGAGCTCCAGAATATCAGGACAGGACAAGTGGGAAGCAGCAAGATGTTAATACTACTATCATGTATTATTGTTCAAATGATCCTGTATCACAGTAAAAGTAATTGTGATGGTGTCACATACATTATCAAATTGTTTATGGATGAAATACTTAAAAAGAGAGTTCATACACTCTTTCCTCGCATAAAAGAAAAACTACGATAGTCACGAAATGGGCAGAAAAACACAAAATCCAATGATTAGTTTGTCTGTTCTGGGCTACTGCGGAAACTTGGTTTATGTGCTTCTAAATATGTAAAAATACTACATAGTTAATTTGTTTCCCTTTTGGCTGTCATTGTTTGGCAGTTTGCATGGAGTGTTTTATTTTGAAAATTGACGAAATTCTCTATGTCGTTTGATTGACGCAGGCTCAATAAATAAAATAGAACAGCCATGTGTTCCACATCGAGTTGAGCTGCTGAACCGGACCACGGAGGTGACAGTGGGGATTGAAACATTTCAAACACCATGCCCGGTGGAATTTGGAGAAGACTTGAGTAGGAATTTAAATTCCTGCCCACCCAGCTCCTGTTCTGTCACAACACCAGCTTCACTTTTTGTCAGCATTCCTCTGGTATTAGTTGGTGGTATGTGCCGTAAAGCATTACGTACTTCTCCTGGAGCCCAAAGTTACATAGTGTGAGAACAGACGGACGAATGACAGAGACACCATTCACCTGATTACAAGTCAGTGTAGCATCAACAGGATTTAACAGACGTTAGTTTATGAGAGAAAAGTTACTTGATGTTGATTTAAATATATATATATATTAAAGCTTTAAATTTAGCAAAATAAACAGAACATGTCCTCGTTTTGGAGGATTTCCCCTGTTCTGCTTCCTTTCATTTGGTCCTCAGAAGTATAGATATACACACACAAACACACACAATCTCAGACACACACGTGATTGACCCATGACCCACGCACACACGCACACACACACACACACACACACAGTGTGTTTAGCCCTCACTGTCACAGGCTGTGAATTTAATATTGATTCCATAAAGTAGTTTCAGTGTAACATGTCACAGCGTGTTAACTTCAGAGCAACGAGCCGGACGGAGAGCAGAGCAGCTAGCACGCAATGAGCAAGGGGGAGGATGCGGGGGAGACAGAGAGAGGGGGAGGGGCAAGGGAAAGGAGGAATGAACGGAAAAAGGGTGAGGAAAGAAGGGAGGGAGGAAATGAAGGGATAAGGTGGTGAGGATAGAAAGGATGATGGAGGGAGGAGAGGAGGGAAGAAGAATGAAAGGAGAAAATGGGAGAGAGAAGGGGGAGTGAGATATGGATTGGAGTAGAGGGAGGAAGGGAAATCAGTGGAAATCAAGGAAAGGGTGAGGAGGAAAAAGAGAGGAGATGGGGTGAGGAAAAGATGGAAAGAATGGAAGAGAAGAGTAAGAGATGAGGACAAAGGAAGGGAGGTATTTGACAGGTGAGATAGAGGTGGAGTAAAGGCAAGAAAAATGAGGGAGGAGGAGAAAGAAGGAGGGAGGTAGGGCAGGGAGAGAGGGGGAGGAGAACAGAAGTAAGGGAAGGCAAGGAAGGAAAAGGGGGAGAGATGAAGGATAAGGTGGAGAGACAAATAGGAGGAAGGAGATAAGGGAGGAAAGGGAGGGAGGAGGGATAGAAGAATAAGGTGGTGACGGAGGAGAGGAAAGATGAAAGAAGGAGGAAGGAGAGGAGAAGGAAGAAAGTGAGGGAGGAGGAAAGAAAGAAAAAGGGAGAAAAGTGAAGGAAACAAGAAAAGCAAAGAATGGGGGAGGAAGGGGAAGAGGAGAGGGAAAAGAGGGGAGAGGGAGGGTGAGGTAAGAGAAAAGAGAGGAAGTGTGTGTTGTTGATACACAAACATACAGACGAGTTTACAGATTGAATTAAAGCCTGAGGGGACACACACACACACACACACACACAGAGTACAGTTTGTCTGAACAGTATAACCTGGTCAAAGGTCACGGCAGGTTCAACAAGACGAGATGAGAGATTAACACACTGTCACATGACCCTGAGTGTGTGTAGCCCACCCATCATGTGACCTCTCCTCTTAAAGCAACATCACATACAAATGTACAAAGTATTTGTTGTGATCTGTCTCCTCCAGCTCCCTGCCAGTATTCCCCCAGGCCTGTAAACCTCCTCTTCTTCCCAGTGGTGTGGTACAACCACTAACACTCCCCCGGTGCTCTGATCTCACAGTCCGGGCAGCATGGTTAACAAACTGAGCCAACATGAGCTAACAGCAGCTACAGCTGGCAGCAGTTTACTTACCATCTTTCATTGAGAACATCATACCATGGATGGAGGGATGGCAGGCTGAGGTGAGGCTGTAGGCATCTAGGTGGAGACTTAGTGGCTGACAGGCAAGTAGATTATCGGTGTGAGTCTCACGGACAGGCAAACAAACTAAGACAAACCGCGAGCAGAACTACGAACTGGTGGAGCAGACTCCTGTAGCAATATCCTCCCATATCCAGTATACTTATGTCACTGGGCAGAACATCTCCATGTAACATGTCTGTGGTCGTCTGCTCATGTATGAACATGACATAGATGTTTCTGTCTGTATGTGTGTTACCTCTCTCTCTTCTGATACTCGCTTGCCCCCGCTGCTTCATAAATCATTCAGTTTTCACAGAAGACAAACGTTTGTGTCGATGAGCCGACATAACACGTTTACAGTCAAGACAAATGTTGACTATAACAGAAACATCCTGTTTTCATTGTTTTCTTTATTGTTGTTTTCTAGATTTACTTTCATTTTAGAGCAAAAATATGCAATGTTCTCCCTGTTGAATATGAAACAGCTTCAGTTTTTTCAACATTTCAATGTAAATCAGAAAAAATAGTTTATTTGAAACAAACACAACTAATCTTAGCAGCAAAAATAATTTATTGTTAAAATCTTACAAAAAAGTGTCACTTCCAAAGTTAAGAGGAATTCATTTTCTTCATGAAATTGTGAGTTATTATAGAAAGGCTCCAGGATTTGGTGGCAGCAACCTCCATGGCTGTGAAGCGAAGCCAACACAGGAAGTGTCAAAAGCTGCAGTTCCTCAAACGTCCACTTGAGGCTGGCTCCAGAAGTGAGTCAGTCTCCATAAGTCCCCATGTTAAAATGTCCAACTTCACAGCAGAAATAAACATGTTTACAGCCTGGTACAAAAAACAGTTTTGGTCTCTATAGCTAATTTCCGCGTTCATGACAACTGTACTGAGGGTGAATTTATATACAACTCACCTGTTCACATTATATTAAGGCTTAAAGTTATGAAGATTTAACAGTGAGGACGCTTTGATTGACACCTCAGGTGCGCTGATGACCCACATCTGTTGATTTTTAGCTTAGCGAGGCAGAAGAAGTACGGTAGTACTGTAGGACAACAAAGATGGTAGCAGTACCTGCAAAGACTGTATATTTCTTAAAGGCACGCAAGTTGAGTTTCAGCAAACAAGACAAAGGCTTATAAAAGTTACCTATGGCATCTTTAATGGACACGTTTAAAAAAAAAAAAAAACATCTGTTCAGTATACCTGAAGTGAAGCCACTTTAAAAGGTCCGGTCTGCATTGCACCCTGGGAATTTATTTAGGGACTAAAATACCTTTTTAGTCCCTAAATTTTTGACTTAATTCCTGAAGTTAATCAGTCAGTTTTTAAGAACAGTCTCTGTATCAGTGGCAGTGTCGTACACACAGCTGCTGATTTGCTGTCAGATTCATCATTAAGTGCCTCTTTGTCACCAGTGAAATGATTTCAGCACGAACACAGTAACTCTTTCATATTTCACACTGCTAAATGACTCACATTTCAACACTGTTTGACACCTGAAACACTCTCGACAATGACAAAAAATTTTACACCTCAAACTAAAGTCCCACAATGCCGACGTCGCTCCTCCCTAATAATGATTAATTGTCGGGTCTTAAACTCAGCGCCGTTAATCTTTCGGGGAGCTGCAGGTGCTAACAGTTGGAGCTAATTGGGGTGCAGAGCCAATTAGAGGCAGGAGAAGACTGACGGCATTAACGTTGATGAGGCTCATAAAGCTGGCAGACCTGCAGAGACACAGTTTGAAACGCTCATCTGCAAATACATGACGAGACATAAAGAGACGGAGACACAGTGGAGACGAGCTGAGTGAATGAGTGTAACTGAGTATATTTACTCAGGTACTATGCAAATTTGAGATATTTGTACTTGTCTTGAGCCTTTCTGTCTACACCACGTGTGACAGCTTTAGTTACTTTAATAATTTGGATTTTTACTCACAAAACGTAGAGTACGTAACAAGAGTTTAGAAAATTTGATTTTTTCCTACGGTCATCTAACATTAAAATAACGCTTGTCTAACACTAAAATAATGCTGAGAGTTGATGAGGTGACAAACCCCAAAACATAAAGTTTGTACAGAAACACAGTTTATCTTTATGGATTATACTGATGCTGAATTGACAGTCAGACTGTCGACATAAGACATCCTTTACCTGGTGTTTGTGTTTGTAGAGTGACATGTAATGAATTGTTCAGATGTCATATTTCTTAAAGGGAGTTTGGTGTCATATTTTCCCCGGACAGCGCAGGGAGCTTTAGTTTAATTCAAACTGAAAATATGTTTATTTTTGAACGTTCTGCCAATGCTACAGAAATGATTTACATAGAAATGTTTACAGAGTTTCTCTCAGATTCAAACCACTGAGCTACAACAAGCGTCAGAATGTTACACTCAGGCTTATTGACTGTGTCTCACCACAACCTCCATTTAAAATGTTTTTTCGACTGCAGATGTTGATTTTCTATTTTTCTGAACACTCGCCCATGTTGGTTTAAGGAGGAGCTCCTAAATGAACCCTGTGGTGAGATTGTGGACTGACAGGAATCAGGATCAGAGATCATATTTCTCCCAATTTGGCTTCTTTGCAATGACTACTTGTAAAATAAAATGCTTCTCCTTACCTGCAAAGCTCTTCATGGTCAGGCACCGTCTTACCTTAAAGAGCTCATAGTACTCTCAAAATGCAGGGTTCCTTGTGGTTCCTTTAGTCTCCTAAAGCAGATTGGGTGTCAGAGCTTTCAGCTGTCAAGCTCCTCTTCTGTGGAACCAGCTCCCAGTTCTGGTTCTGGATGCAGACCTCCTCTCCACATTTAAGATTCATCTTAAGACTTTCATTTTTATAGAGCTTATAGTTAGAGCTGGCTCAGGTGAGTCCCTTACTTATGCTGCTATAAGACCAGACTGCAGTGGGATTTCCCATGATGCACTGTGCTCTTCCCTCCATGTGTACACATTCATGTTACTTTAATACATCTTACTAACTTAGCTTCTTCCACAGAGTTCTTCTCTTTTCTCATCTTGCAGGATCTCATGGATTGTGGCGACGCTGAGATCAGCGTTTGGTCGAGCCTGCTGACGTGGTAGTGATGGTTGTAGTTCATCATTATGATCACTGCTGCTGCAGCTTTGTCTCTCTGAACTCATCTCTGCAGATGTCTGTTCACCATGATCTGGCTTCTACCTGTTAGAAGTGTTTCCTCTCTACTGTTGCAAAGTGCTCGCTCATGCTATGCTGGAAATTGTTGGGCCTGTGAATAATATCATAAAGAGTATAGTCCTCTATAAGTAATGGAGAAAATGTTTTCTGCTTTTCCCTCTGATGTCCTCCGGCTGCTCCGCCTCAACTCTCTGTGATTTACAGAGTTTCCTGATGGACAGTGAAGTAAAGTGCTGCCAACTGTAGCTGCTGTTAGCTAATGTTAGCTCAGTTTGTTAGCCGTTGTGCCTGAACTGTGAGCTCAGAGCACCGGGGGAGTGTTAGTGTTTGTACCACAGGAGTTTTAGACCACCAGGAAGAAGAAGGATGAGGTTTTCCTCTCCTCTCTTCCTGTCTGTCTCTTCCTCTTCTTTTCTCATACCTTTTGTCTTCTAAACGTGCTCCCTGATATCTTGATGTCATCCCCAATACCGCCTCCACCAACCCCACGACCCTCGGCAGTTGCTAAGCGACGGAGCCCTTGTATAATTCATTTACCCGCTGCATGCAAATATGTGGACAATTAACCACTTCTGTTTGCATAATAGATTTGGAAAGGAGGGAGGGGGCGAGGGGGGTATTTAACTCCCAGTTCATCTCATCCTGTCTGATGACACAAAGCAAACGAGGAGTGAGAGAGAGAGGTAAAGAGAGAGAGAGAGAGAGAGAGAGAGAGAGAGAGTTTCCACTCCCTCTCATCGCAATCATTGCAGCCTCAATACGTTCATTCTTTTCTGTATTCGTTCATCGTCATAGAGAGAAGAGGAGGAGCAGGCCTGCAAATTACCTCCACTGCAACACACACACACACACACACTAAACATACAACACACACACACACACACACACACTAAACATACAAAACACACACACACGTGCACGCATGCAGAAACGTTGTAATTACTACCCTGCGCGGCGCTCAACCTCCGCTCAGCAGCCATTGATGTGCAGATGAAGATGGCCGCCGCATGTTTTTGCACTGAAAGAAAACCATGTTTTGGTTGGGCTCTGTCAACCGAACAGCTGGATTGCCATTTTTCACTCAAATTAGATTTCGGCTGAAGCACCGGCGCTGGGGGAAATTAAACCGCACGACAAGAAGCAGAAGGAGAGAGCAGCCACTTTCTCTCTTTCTGTCTTTTCATGCTCTCCCTAATTTAGTACAAAAGAGGGTTCAGAGCAGGGCGAGGTGGGAAGTCAAGCTCCATCCATCCATATTTTTTATTTGGACATTTCTTTTGTCTCTTTTTACTATTACAGACACATTTTTCTGTTCAGAACAGGATTTACAGAATCTTTGCCGGCAGGAAAACATTAAAAATATCTCAGCTGTTATTCCTTGTTAAAAAGGTTTTAATTGACAGCATTTATCAACCTTCGTTGTGCAGATTCAAGCGTCAGGAGCCCAGAATTACCAAACGTTGAGCTGAAATTTTAGAAACATGAACCGTTTATATCTTTATATTAGCACAAACAGAAGACCAATCAGATCACACTCTCCTCAAGAATCAAGCGGCAACCTCTATGGGTCTGAAGTGCCAAAAAGCTGCAGTTCCTGAAATGTCCACTTGAGGCTGGTTCCAGAAGTGAGTCAGTCTCCATAAGTCCCCATGTTAAAATGTCCAACTTCACAGCAGAAATAAACATGTTTACAGCCTGGTACAAAAAACAGTTTTGGTCTCTATAGCTAATTTCCCCGTTCATGACAACTGTACTGAGGGTGAATTTATATACAACTCACCTGTTCACATTATATTAAGGCTTAAAGTTATACAGGATTAACAGCATGGATGCTTTGCTCAGCAGGTGGGTACTGTCACAGGTGTCCAGGGACCAAAAGTGGCTCTTTGGAGAGACGTCATAGAAGAACCTTTAAGCAAGATGTTCTATAAAGAACCCCGAAAGGTAAAGTTGTACTCCAATAACTTAAGAACCACTTTTTGAGCATTCTTTAGTGATTTTTTTTTTTTTTTTTTTTTTTTTTTTTTAGAATAAAAGGTTCTTTGAGCATTTGAACCCATGAGATGCCATCATGCCTGGGAGCGCCCATCATATTAAAATAATTCCCAGTGAAACAAAACATGTAAAATTGTCCTGAAATGTCCTGTAATGTAAATAGTTAAATTTACATTAGCACTTGATAAGCACTTGACATCGAATGAGAAATACCAAGAGATCGCAGGGTCTCATTAAAGACCTTGGAAAGGAAGTTAGTTCCCTGGTCAGTTTGTACCACCCTCGGCAGACCAAATGTAGTGAAACATTTCAGCAACGCCTTCGTGACAGCTGGTGCTGTAATCTTTCGCAAAGGGATAGCCTCAAGGAAACGAGTAGAGACACACGTTACTGTTATAAGAATTGGTTACCAGCCTTAGTTCTGGGCAGCGAACCCACGCAGTCAACCATAACATGCTCAAAAGGCTCACCAACTGCCGGAACAGGACGAAGAGGAGCGGGGGGCACGGGCTGATTCGGTTTCCCCACAATTTGGCAAGTGCTACAGCTCCTACAAAAATGCACCACATCATTCTTCAAGCCAGGCCAGAAGAATACTTGAGAACTCGATAGTATGTTTTAATTACACCTAGGTGACCTGACCACACATGTTCATGAGCCAGCTTCAACACATGCTGACGACAATTAACAGGGAGGACTACCTGATGGACCACACCCCAATCCTCATTGAGCTCAACTGTGGCACTGCCCGATTGTGAAACCCATCTGCGCATCAGATCACCATTGTCAAAATAATACGGTTGCTTGGATGTACACTCACTGGGTTCCTTCACAGCAGCAGAGATACATTTAACTAAGGACTGATCTGTTTGCTGGACAGTAATGAGAGCCTCGCGATGCAGTGGCAAAGGAGCCGCAGGAGTAACAGGAGCAACAGGCTCCTCCTGTTCAGGTTTTCTGGACCCGCAGTCCTCTGAACCACCACCAGGCAGCTCATCCTGAGAGAGAATGGGTGCAAATAGAGAATCTGCCAAATCAACCCCCTGGTCCTGTTTTACAGGCCCTAGCTCTGGTTAACACACTAACCGTAAAAACATCAGGGTGTTTCTTAGCTAAGTCATCATGATCAGACTTCAGGATGGGCTCAGCAACGATCTCAGGGACAGGATAAACCTTACCACCGGCTATATCGTTACCCATGATGAAATCAACGCCGTCAGTGGGAAAACAGGAGCGGACACCCACATGAAAATAACCAGTTGCTAGACTCGACTGTACATGGATTCGGTGTAGAGGTGCATGAATGAAACCCATCTCAATTCCTCTAACCACAGCACTGGTGTCAGACTCAGTACCAGATGGTAGCACACTGGACAAAATGAGGGACTGTCAGCAGGCAGTGTCACGCAGCGCAGTTACTAGGCGCTGGTCTTTCTGGCCTGTCCTGTAAGAGACACCAGACATTTGAATATAAAAGGCCTAAAACAGTCATCAGGCACTCCCGACACTATGGCCTGGTCACTGATGGAGGTTTTAATAAGCCCCACGCCTCGCCCACGCCTCGCCACAGGCCCTTGCTTATGCTTCCAGGCAACACAATACAACGCAATAAAAACATTGCCAATCAGCTTTGGAAGCAGAAGACACCGTAGTACCTGACACCTGTGAACCAGACCTCTGAACAACCTCACGAGGGGACTCACGCTTAGCCAACATGCTTTTGTGTGTAAGCGCAAACTCATCTGCCAACGTGGCAGCTTGCTGCAAGGTGGACACTTTCTGTTCATTTAGATAAACAGCTTTTAAACTCCTCCAGTAGCATCAGTTCACGCACTGAGGCAAAATCATCAGCCTTACATGATGCACACCACCGGTCGAAGAGAATGCTCTTTTCTCTGGCAAAGTCTGTGTGGGTCTGACTGAGCGCTTTACGAAGATTTCGAAAACGCTGTCTGTATGCCTCAGGTACTTACTCATATGCACGCAGAATAGCACTCTTAACCTTATCATAATTAAGACCATCCTCCACAGACAAGGAAGAGCAGCCCTCCTGAGCTCTGCCTGTCACAGCTTACATTGAAGCAGAATAGCCCACACATCCTCTCCCTGGCCAGCGACAGCGGCAATACACCTCAAATGCGCCAAAATAACTTCCACCTCTACCACAAGGAATTAGGACCAAGGAAATGTGCTTACCACATCAGTGCTCAGACGAACACGCTGCTGGTCGAGTCTCAGCAGCCTGAGTTGTGCGCGCCTGGCTCCACTTCTGATGCAGCCTAATCGCTGTGTCTGCCCCTACTCTCTTTAATTCAATCTCTCTGCGAGAAACTGATAATTACACGCCGCGCTTCTCCTCTTTTTCCAACTGTAGATCGAGCTTTCAATGGACTCTTCAGTCTGGCTTCCACCTTGAGCCAGGCTGAGTTGACCGACTGCAACCGCAGGGGATTTATTCAACCAAGAACTCTCAATCACAAAGAAAAGGCTTCTTCAATTAACACGTTTTCCACAGAAATGCACACAGCACACATGACCCACTGGCTGCAGGACCACGCCACCAACTGCACAATCGATGCCGCCAACTCACGCCCAGCACACCGGGTAGGGCGTTTATAATCAGCAGGCGTTAATCAGGCAAGTCAGCTGGAGAGAGCAGGGCGGTACCCGGAAAAAGCAAAGACAAAAACAACAAGCCACACACCCACCAAGGCCCGTGAACACCCCACCAATAAGAATGAACCCCACCTTCCACAGCACTGTCAACATTACACACCAGCAAAATTACAGACTTACAGAATTATACATTACTGTACCTCTCGCATTGCAATATGCTAAACATCGAAAAGGGACTTGTGTCCCCCTAAGCGATCATCTTATCTACAGGACAGCATGTCGGCCACCAGATTATCAGCCCCCTTCTTGTGTTTAATCTCAATGTTATCGCGTTGGACGCGGAGTGCCCAGCATCAACCGCTGGTTGCTGCTGTACATCTGTTCAAGAAAACGAGAGGATTTATGGTTCGTGTACAGCAACTGGTACAGAAGTAGAGCCTACATAGACATCATAGTTTCTTTTTCATTTGTTGAATAATTGAGCTGATGTTTCTTAAACCACTGAGAAGTAGCAGATGGGGTGGGCACACATCATCAACCCCATCTTGCAATAGCACGGTTCGCCCTATGGCACTAGCATCCACCACCAGCTTGAAAAGCCTGGAGAAATCTGGTGCAGCCAGCACTGGAGCACTGCAGAGGAGGGACTTGGCAGCAGTAAAAGCATTTTCATAGTCATCATCTCGCATAAAAAGGAATGGCTGGCTACACAATTCTGGTCAACGGTGCCACCACCACAGAGAAGTTCCTGCAAAAACACTGATAGTAACCTGCCATGCCTAGAAAATGTCTGAGTTCATGGCAAGTGGTAGGCGTTGGGAGAGCCAACACAGCTTCAACTTTCGCGTGGTCACGACAATAGAACTGCCTGCGGCCAACCTTCTTCTGCAGGTGACCATAGCTTTGTCAAACTCACACTTAGCCAAATTTAGGGTGAGTGAGGCATCTGCCAATCGCCGGAACACATCCTTCAAACTGGAGATGTGACTCACCCAGTCCCTCGAATAGATTACAACATCATCCAAGTAAACACTACAGTCTGGCACATTTCCTAACACACGCTGCATGAGGCGCTGGAAAGTGGCTGGGGCATTTCTCATGCCAAAGGCCATGACTGTGTACTGCATGAATGCATCAGGGGTGACAAACGCGGAGATGTCTGATGCGTGTTGTGTTAAAGGGACCTGCCAGTACCCTTTTAACAGATCTAGTTTCGTGATGCACACTGCAGGACTCACACTGTCTATACAGTCATCCATGCAAGGTAAGGGAAAAGAATCAGGCACAGTCACTGCATTCACCTTACGGAAATCTGTACAGAACCGAGGGGTTCCGTCCGACTTAGGAGTCAGCAAGCAGGGAGAACTCCAAGGACTACAGCTAGGCCGGGCAAGACCATGTTCAACCAGGTAAGCAACCTCTTTTTTCATAAGCTCTCTTTTCTCAACAGGACAGCGATACGCGTGCTGCTTAATGGGAATGTGATTACTCACGTCAATGTCATGTTCTAACACATTGGTATGGGATGGCACATCCCCATACAAAGTGGGGTATGCAGTGAAGAGATCAAGCACATCCTGACGCTGAGCTGGGGACAGATAGGACAGATGTTGCTTGGCATTACACAAAAACTCTGAGTTGGACAACCGGCCAGACTGCTGTGCATCAGAGGGTGCAGTCAAATCAGTCACATCCACCACACAGACAAGCAAAGGAGCGACTTTAACAGTGGGCTCTGATGAACCTGCAGCCTGTTTAACCTCTTGCGCTCCCCCTTACCCCTCTTGTCTAACAGAACGGCTTTTAGCTCAGCTTTAACAAGAGAATCAGAAACAGGAACACCATAATACTCCGCAACCACACGTAGATCGCTTTTCTTACATCTATCAAGTACAATTAATGATGGATCAGACACAAATGCTTCAATGTCAAACGCTGCCATCATCAAACCCACCGGGAGAGATACGAGCAGACCACAAACCCAATCGCTGCTGCCTCATACACAATCAACTGGGAACCGTATGATGTTCGAGGCCACACACCAACAGCCGTCACCAAAGACAAACTTCTCCAGATCCTACCTAACATACACTTCACCTGCCTATCTTCTGGGGCGTGCCAGGCTCGAGGCGTCTTACAGGCAACACATCAGCGGCCGAAACCCTGAAATGCCAGCCCCCGCTGGAGATCAAAGTCCCTGCCTGGAGTTAACCCCGAAAATAAAAAAGGCAAAATAACAAACGAGCACCCGATGGAAAGGCTGGGTACTCACCTGTGTAGTCTGGAGAAGCTGCCACTGACGTCACTGCAGACTGCAGGCACACGGACACCAATACATACCACAGGACAAACAATCAAACAAAAAACAACTGATACCATGGCGAGAACTATCCCAGACAAGCCCCCAAAATTGTTACGACCCTGATAGAGCAGAAATTAAACTAGGGGAACTTAAGAAGGTAACAATTGAAATAATGACCAAAAACAAAGGGATGAACCAAGGACCGACTGCAACCGCAGGGATTTATTCAACCAAGCACTCTCAATCACAAAGAAAAAGGCTTCTTCAAAATTAACACATTTCTGGCCAGAAATGCACACAGCACACACGACCCACTGGCTGCAGGACCACGCCACCAACTGCACACGGATGCTGCCAACTCCTCGCGCCAACACACCGGTAGGTGTTTTATAATCAGCAGGCGTTAATCAGGTAAGTCAGCTGGAGGAGAGCAGGGGCGGTACCTGAAAGTAAAGACAAGACAACAAGCCACACACCCACCAAGGATCATAACAGTTGTCATCAGTAACCAGAACCAGAAATATACAGCTGTCACATTGTGTTTTGAGGGAGATCAGAATGGAAAGAGACGAAGACGTTATGAGTCACATAATCACCATCAGTAAACAGAGGGACTTACCCGGCGCTCACTGCCCAGGCGGAGGCTGTTATCTGGGGGACATTTCACCGAAGAGTCAGCGTGGAGCGACTAAACTGGGTTCGGTGACTCTTAAAATATCTATTAATAACCATTTTGGTGCTATTTGTTTAAAAAGCTACAAAATGATGTCACATATTTGGTATCAAATCAAAGAAGAAGGTTTGAAAATGAAAACAACTTTGAACAACTCTGAATCCTTCTTCCACCGCTGCTCTGGTGTCTGAAACCTCTTCATCAGGTTCAAAATCAGCCGAAACGCCTGAAAGCAGCAGAGTCGAGGCTGTCAGAGTCACATAGCAGTACTGTTAAAGGGTCCACATACCTTTGGCTGTAAGTGTACATTTGATTATAGTCTCTCTTTTCTGTCTCCACATGTCAGCGTATTGTCAGCTGTTAACTTCATGTGTTGCTTCCACATGTGTTTTCTTTTCTGTTCACATGTGGACCTGAACAGGCTAACTGTCATGGCGAAAAGTCTCCGAGGCTGATGGGTAATAACGGACCGTTGAGACGGTGAGCGGAATGTCGTGGACGTGAGACAGCTTCTTAATAAAGTGGTGAGAAGACAAGGGTCAGAGGCCACAGAGGGACGTGAAGAGCCTCTCATCACCTTGAAGAAACCCTGTATGTCCAGATAGTAACCAAAGACCAGATCCAGAATATTGGGAAAGAAAGGAAACATTTAATTTGACTTTACATGTTAAGGACTATCAGGTCATGAGATATGTTTTATCACGGACGCTTCTTAGGTGACAAAAATCTCCAGATTTTAATTCTTCACTACTGACTGGAAGCAAACAATCGGACATCAGATTGTTGCAGTTTTTCCCAATAAAAGATGTTCAGATCTGCGAACGTCAACGAACAGGCTGAGCGATGCTTGTCGTTCACCGAATCTCCAGTCAGAAAACCAGTAGACAGTGCAACAAGATGACATCATCATCACCAGTGGAAAAACAGGATGTGCTTCAGACATTTGTGTTCGTTTCATGTACCACTGACTGACTGAGTGACAAAGCTCTGCCACGACCACCAGGCTGAAAGTGAGTCACTGATGTTTTCAGAAGCTGTACGAACACACACATACACATTGCCGTTGCGCTGATTGTTTTCCAATGCTGACCTTTAAAGTTGCATATTTTTTATACGTTCATCTTCAGTCTGAGGTGGACATACAAGGTTTCTACTTGAAGCGTGAAGCCTCCAGAAGGCTGCGACACAGAGGCAGGTAATTTGTCTCCAGGATGATGAAGCTATTATTAATATTGTCAAGCTTCACTGCACTGTGATGCACAATATATTAGTCACATTACTGAACTGGTTCCCTCCGGTATTCACTGACCTGTCACACACACACACACACACACACACACGCATTCCCCCAGTGACAGCAGACATAATCATAGGTATGACACGGTGACAACGCCTTTAATCAGAGCTGCAAAAGAAACAGAGACAAAGTCCTTTTTTTAAATAAATGACAGTGTGAAATTCACCCTCCGCCCCCTCCAAAAGTCGCCAGTTCAATTCCCACCTGACATGACACCTTTGACCATATGGAATAAGGTACATAATCATATGGATGACAGACGCTGTGGCAGGGTGAAACCACGCATCTGCAACAAAAGCTTTTAAAGGCAGGGAGAAAAGGACTCACAGATCTGAAGATCTGAATTTATTAAATACAAAGATGTTCAGAAAAATAGCACAAAGATGCAGACACGTCAACTGCTAATGTTGTTTAGCTTCAGCGTTATTGTGGGGATGGAATTCGGACGCTCAGGGAGGGGGGACAGCTTCGCCTTCAACAAACACATCTCCCCGGTGATGTTACACCCTGACACCGACATAAAGTTGACAAGTTTTCATTGGCTGCGTGATGGTAAAGAAAATTCCCATGAGTTGAAATCAATCTGCAGATCAGATGAGAGTGAAAACCACAGAGTCTCGACATTTTCAATCATACGCTAAACTTAAATATTATGTCACCACTTCACTTTAAAGTAGTATGATGAGTGATTCAGACCCTGTATACATGAAAAAACAAATGCAAGAGTGCAGTACAATTTTAGCTGCATTTAAATTAAATATTTAATACAAAAGTATTACCATTAAAATGTACTATAATGTTTAATGTTAAATCTTCAACTAAGAAGTCCAGCCATTAAATAAATGTAGTAAAGTAAAAAATACAATATTTACCTCTGAGATGTTTTAAGTAGAAATACTGAAATACAAGTACCTCAAAACTTAACTTACAGCTGTTGATTAAAAAGGTTATAAAATACAGAACAGATCTTCTTGTGTGAAATTAGTGTCTATAGACTGTGTAAAACCTGAACGTAGTGACGTCCCCCACAGGTTTCTAAAGAGTTGCTGTGAATCTCAGTGTGGTGGCTCTGGTCGTCTGTTTTTTGTACCAGGCTGTAAATTATGTTTTATTTACTTCACAGCAGAAAAAAATTGTTTATTTCTGCTGTGAAGTTGGACATTTTAACATGGGGACTTATGGAGACTGACTCACTTCAGGAGCCAGCCTCAAGTGGACATTTGAGGAACTGCAGTTTTTAGCACTTCCTGTGTTGGCTTCACTTCACAGCCAAGGAGTGACCCTTTAAAATTCCTTTATAAGGCTACCTGCTTAATTTATGTTAATTCAAACACAAAAAGTGATCTTAAATATTATAATAATTAAAAAATGTCAACATGTTTTAAAGGTATTTTTAATAGTTTTTAACTGTCTTTAAAAATAATGCTTTTCATTTCACAGACAGTAAACATCAGGCTGTAGTGACTGTGCAGACAGCGTGTTATTATGAAGAACCACCGCATTGTCTAATGAGTCAGAACAGGTATGTTGACATGCTGCAGCTGAGTAGCTAATTAGCCAACTAGCCTCAAAACTGATGTTCGTAGTGGACTTTTCTTCTAAATGCTTATTTGTTGTTAAACAAGTTAAAATTTGTGTGCTCACATTTGTAAGTTCAGAAGGAGGCTTTAGCATGAAGCTTAAGGTTGTTGTTCAGAGTTTGGGTGTGGATGGAAAATAAAGACAAATATGAAGCTACATTTGTTTGCATTTAATCAAAATCACATTTAAGTGACAGTAAATCACAGATAAATCTGCGGTGTTTTTGTTTTCCTTGACTGTTTCCCGTATTTTAAAAGACAATTTTTCCTCCTCGGGGAAACTTTCAGATCATAACGAAGGTTCAAACTCAATGATCAGCTGAAATGTCAAAATGTGACAAAGACAGTTGCATGTTTTGAGGACTGAATAATAAACGTGTGTGTGTGTGTGTCTTTCTGTCTGTATCTGTGTGTGCTGTAGGTGGCAGCAGAGAACAGTGAATGAACCAGATACTGTTTATGTTGAGGTCAGATTACATGAATGTAAATCATATCTGATTTCTGTGAAATCATATTTTAGATTTAATGTTTTTTATTTTATGCACACACACTATATATATATGTATATGTGTGTGTGTATATATATCTATATATCTATATCTATATCTATACACACACACACACACATATACATATACACATATACATTAGCTCATAACAAGAGCTCATAAATAGACTAAACTAAATATATATCAAATATATTCAGCAAATCTGTTTTTGTTCTAAAGCTGCTTGTAGAAACGTGATGTGTGTGTGAAATGATGTGTGTATGCAGCTTATTCTGACCTTGATATATTTTTAAATTGTTTTTATAAATGTGCATTTCATTTGTCATTGATCAGATTATTTGCAGGTCTGTTTCTGTTGTTTAAATCTCCCAGCAGCACATTGAGCTCTTTGCTGAATGAGTAAAATGTGCGTTTGATTTATTGTTTTCTGCTTCACGAGACAGACGGTGATCTGGTGGCTGGTGGGAAGCGTCGTGTTGTAGTGTTCCTCTGTGTTTCTTCCTCCTCTCTCATTTATTTTGTGTGTTTACAGTCAGCCGGAGTAAACATCGCCGCTGTTTGTTCCCTTTACGTTTTACAACAAACACAACGAAGCCTGCGGGCTGCTGCTGTCACTGTGTTTGTAGTTCAGACGTCCAATTATTACACAGCACCAACCTTCATCCAATTATTATCCAACACACACAGACACACACACACACACACACACACACAGTCTATTATCATCTCTCTTTATGTGACGGCAGTGAACAACAAGAATTATACACCTTAATTAACCAGCCAACATGTCAGTGTATTTATAATAACTACTGACACACAGAGAGAGATTCAACAGCTCACACACACACACAATGTAAACCACACTACACAAAACACTGTAAAACACACACTGTAAAACAGACTCTGTTGATTCTGATGAAACTGCAGGACTGTCAAACAAACTAACTGACTGACTCACTAACTGACTCAGAAACTGTTTCATCATCAGCTGACGAGCGGCTTTCTGCATCTCCCGCTGTTTGAATAGACGTTAACAATATAGGTCCAATCATGCCCGTTTAAAAATCATTCCCAGAGAATCAAAACAAGTTAAATATAGTCCTGATCTTTGTATCATAGATAGTTTAAGTACTCATCAAAACCAAACCAAACCAACCAGAAATATACATCATTACATTGATATCTATGATTTCATTTTGGCACACACTTTTGTCTTTATTTATTTATTTATTTATTTTTTGTATTTCTAATTTATTATCTTATTGTTCACTGTTTTGATTGGGCAACTTGTTTTGTAAAAATAAAATAAAATGTCAGCGACAAAGCTATTCAGTTTTTGTGTGTTTGTATGTAAATTGGCAGTGCTGCAATGTAAGGGGGGCACCACCTTAAATCTTGCCTAGGGCGCCAAATTGGTTAGGACCAGTACTGTTGTTATAACAATGTGGGTTGCTCTAAATTCAATCACATAATTCCTGGAGATAAACAGAGGGACTTACTGGGGGACGGTTCACCGAAGAGTCGGCAGGGAGGACTGACTGACTTTTCCACATAAATCCAAAGATCTTTTGTTGTTTCAGTTGTCAAAGACACTATCTACTATCACATTACTGTTTGCTAAAACAGTGTGGGTTGCTCTAAATTTCATGACATAGAAATGTAGGTAAACAGCTAACCGGATGTTTACCTACATTTGCTGTTTGATAGATGCATAGATGCAACCCCTTTAATGGCGGCATGGCTGGTGGAGCTGAACCCAGACATTTTAGTCAATGAAGCTGCATCAGTCAGCACAGAGCAGGTCGAGCTGACAGGATGTCAGACAGAAACAGCACAGAGGATCCGGTAATTTTCAAAATAAAACACCCTGTGCAGACTCCTGATCATAGACAAAAGAAAAACTATCTACTGTGTAGCTACTTACTCATGGTAGAATCCAAGAATGTTAACAAAGTCTGAAACGCTCCTGTTGGGAAATGAAGCTGCGTGGAGCCATGACCGGTGACATCCAGGATCCAACAGCTGTTTCACCCTCATACAACAGAGAAACATGTTTAAGCTCTTCACAGAATCTTTAATGGGAAGGGAGCGTCGAGTGGCCATTAGTGACATTGTACAAAACTGTAAAACACACACCCTAAAAACACACACTTTATCACACTTATGAAACACTGAAAAACAACATGTTCAACGAACCACTCATGTACATACAGTGCCGTTGTCACGGTAACAAGGGAAGAACATGCACAAAGCTCAACAAAGCTGAGAGGATGAGTGTGTTTCTGTATCGAGAGGTCAGAGAATATTAAAGTGGGTTTTGACAGTTTGGCTAACACACTCGTTCACACACACACACACACACACACAAGGTTGGTGAATCATAACTTCATGTGTATGTAAATTTAAAAAAAGGACACTCACATGCAAATGGGTAGTTTGTGTAAATAAACAACACGAAATTATCAACATGCAGAGGCCGTAAACCTTTATCTGAACAAACAAAAACACTGACAGGCTTCACTCAACATAAAACATGCAGGATTATAAAAATGTATGCACAAATGTCTGACTATAAGAGCATCACAGTTTAAAGCCCTCATGAAATCAGACTAGATGTTTTAGTGTGTTCCTCCCATCTGTCCGCTATCCTGAATCAGCAGGCAACAGAACCGGGCTCGGCAGCCGAACCGGACCGGGTTCAAACTCAGCCTCTGAGGCTGAACAGAGAATAACGTTACATTACCGAGGTGATTTACAGACTTTCTGATGGAAAGATTGACCTGCTGTCATTAGCTCAGTTAGCCATGTAGTTAACCAAACTGACTCACCAGGATGTCAGGAGCCAAACCCGGCAAGAAAACCACCTCAGTAGGCAACTGTATTCACTGCCAGGCTGACTACCGCTGGTCTCAGAGGTTGTGGTCAGTGTTGGGTCCAGTCGTGTTCGTGACACTAGCTCATAGTGCTAGCTGCAACGGCTAATGGGAACACTAATCAGTATCCGTGATAAGTTCCTCTCTATCTGTGTCTTTAAAGTTTATTTGAAAATAGTTTGAAGAAGTAATAAACGATTAGACACATTAGATTCGTGTTGTTTTGAATGATGTCTTTCTGTATATTGAAATAAATTGACATCCTCTTCCTTTTTTACAAAAACACCTTCACATAAATAATTCAGTTTATCATGAAACATTAGAGAGATTAAAGGTTTTCGCCTGCACCTCTGTCAGATCAAACACAATTATTCCCATTTCATGAATGTTTGCAGTAAGATGTCATATTTCATGTTGAGATTACTCAGACCGATTGTTTTCTTGTCATAGAAACCAGAGCAAAATAAAAAAAATAAAAAAAACAAGTCATTTTGCATCTGATTTAACTCACAGGTCACATTTTATTTAAAAAACAGATGTGTGTTTGAAATGGAGGAGAAATTAAACTTTAAATCAGCAACTATGTGAGTGATACCTGATATTTATCTGCCAGACTGGATTCTGGGTAACGTGCTCGTTAATAGGCTCAGTGAAATGTATTTAACCTGCGTGTTAACCTCTGGAGGATACAAAGTAAAGCTGTCATGGTATAAAGAGATGGATAATGAATGTTTAAATAAAATAATTCACAATATATTAGTGCTGATATTAGTTTAGATATTAGATTAGTGCTATATATATATATATATATATATATATATATATATATATATATATATATACACATATATATGCTTGTAGAACATTTCTTTATCCATGATTAACAGCAGCTCACTGGAATACATTTTTTTACCACCGCAGCCTGAGATTCCCCTTTTTTTTTTTTTTAGTGTTGCTTGTGAAGATGTGGAAAATTGTGAGACTTTATAGATTTTCCTCCACTTCTACACTGTGTGTTTTTTCACAGTGCTTTAACCTCTGTATGTCGCCTCGACAACAATACAAAACACAACATTTGTTTGCATGATATAGATGTATGTTCATGCTGTCCACGCAGCTTCATATCCCACTAAAAGCTTTTTGCCCAACAGACCCTGACTGTTAACTTGTTCAGATTTGTACTTTTTTGGTGGTTTATGTGCTTCTGCCACGAGTAAGTAGACCAATGTGAAGTTAAATTGTTTTCCTTTGTCTGTTTTTAAAATTGACACCACTTCGTTTTCGTAGAGTCTAGCAACCGATCATGTAATACCTGCTAATAGCGAATAATTTAGCCATTTTATATGTTATGCCAATAACGTGATACTATGCCAATAATATAATAAATAATAACAGCACTAACCAGGCTACAGAGAGAGTATGGAGAGGGTAGTATCATAGAGACATGCCGGAATGAACTCACACAGGACTGTGTTAGCAGATTGTTCAACAATCCCAACATGCATACCCAGTACTAGCCATAAATTAATCACGGAAAAATAAAAACACAGTAGCGCATACAGTACTGCTGACTGGAACTCAGTGCGTAGAAAACTTTACTGACACTTACTGGACATTAGGCCAACACCGGTGCATCTCATTAGCTGTTATCACTGTTCATCATTCAAGGCGCTTATGTGTATTTCTTATCACTTTGTCTATGTGAGCTGCTGTAACAAGTGAATTTTCCGCTGTGAATAAACACACTTTATTTCTAAATGGATCACCTTCTCATGGGAGCAGGAATGTGATCTTAATATAACTGTCATAGTTCAAGCAGGGGCAACCAAGAACACATGCAACAGGATCCAAATGTAGCTCTACAAAGACAGAACCAGTGCAAACATGTCATAAGAAGTGAATGCGCATGTTTACTAGTTTGTCGGTTTCTTAAACCGGGAAAGGCAGTCCAAACAAGTAAACAAATCTGTAAAGGAGATGGCTGGATCTGTCCAAGATAACAAAGTAGAAGTCCAAACCGACAGCTCTGAGGACAGAGTCATCACAAAATCAAGACAAAATGTTGGCAGTTATTGTGGATATCTTATTGTGTGTGAACCACTAATACAGATGTGTGTTGGCATAGCAACAGAAATGCGACTTCATTTACCTATGTGATGCCAGCAGACACGATGTTTTACTGTAGCAAAAAAAAAAAAAAGCTGCAGTACTTTGGTAAAGGAATTTTTTATAAAGTATATAGATAGATAGATAGATAGATAGATAGATAGATAGATAGATATAGATAGATAGATAGATAGGATAGATAGATAGATGTGTCTAGTAAATGTCTTCTCCTCCTGTTTCAGGTGACTCTCAGCCCATCTGTCTCCTCTCTCCTCAGGGAGAGCCATGTGAGGAGGAGGGGGAGGAGGAGAATGGAGGTAAATTAACAAGCTGCCACATGTTTCCAGGCTGCACGGGGTGAAAGTGGCTCTGTCGCTTTAATTACACCAGACGTCACTCCTAAAGTCTCAATGTACCTAACGGTGTAAGAAAGAGAGAGACCTTCCTCCTGGCAAACGCCAGTGATCTCCATGCAGGAGCCTGTGCACACTCGAACCAGAGCTGGAGCCAGGGCAGCCACGAGTCCCGCGTAAACAGGAAGTACAGGAGAGGGCTGTGCAAACAGAGGGTGGTGTTGAGCCTTAGATCTCTTAGCTTGATGACTGCAAGCTTGGAAGGCATTCCACATGTGTTCCCGCGATTCCAGGTGGTCAAGGGCAGGGTGGAGGTTTATAGGCACAGTGTCTGATCCAGTTGGTCTGAAAATTGTAGGTCCAGTGAGTCATGGGAGGGAGGAGTTGATGATTTGAAGCACTTCATTATGGTGGAGGTCAGTGCTACTGACGGTAGTTGTTCAGGCAGAGTTTTGACTTTTGGGGACAGAGGAAAATGTAGATTACTTGTGAACTGTCACCACCAGGTTTAATGTCTTTTGAAGAGGCGGTAAAGGACTCAATCAGTGTGGAACCAGGGGCAGTCTGTTGAGGACTTCAAGGTAAGAGGGCCAAAGGAGTAATCTATTTTGTGGCTTCATGGTGCAAAGCATGAGAACATATAAAAGAAGTAAACTAATGGGAGTGTTTGGAGAAAAGTAGTGGACCCAGTGGCGAGCCTTGAGGGACGCCCCCAGACCTCCCACAGCCCGGGAGCAACCATCATCTTAAATGAAGCAAATAAAGTCCTGATCTTTGATAGTGGATAGTTTAAGATTTACAATTTTCTGGAAGCTGTCAGGACTGTGTTGTGAGGGAAGATCCTGACCCAAGAGTGGAAAGAGACTAAGAAGACGAAGTGTGTTTTGCTCACATCAGATCACATAATCACCATCAGTAAACGGTGGGACTTACCTGCCTTCTGCTCAAGCGAGTCTGTTTTCAGCAGTTCACCAAAGAGGCTGCAGGAGGACTGATAGGTCGTGTGTGCATCATGTGAAGGCACTGTTGTTTGTCTTTGAGGAAATATATATAGTTTTATTTTATTCTCAGAAGTCTGATAATGCTGTAACTGTAAAAACTTTACTTTTATTTTATTTTCAGTTTTTGTATTTCACGTTTTATTTGTGCAATACGTCACTTTCTGATAACTTTTGCTAAGGTAATCATAAATACCTTTTTTAAAGAAAGATTTTTAATCTCTCTCCTAGTTTTCTTCTTTTCTCTTTCATGATGCTCCTCCATTTCATCTCATTCTCACTCTCTTCCTCTTTCTCCAACCTCCTCACTCTCACTCTCTGGTGTAATTGGCCTCAGTGCTTTTCTGGTCGTGATGCTACATTAATTATCACAGCAATCAGACCGGGGACAATATGGCTTTATTTGTTCCTAATGGAGAATGGTGTGTTGTGTGTGTGTGTGTGTGTGTGTGTGTGTGTAGACAGGTGATATTCACGTGCATGTTTAATACAGCTGAGCACTTATTATGGCCATTATAAGCTCTACGCCAGTAGCTGTATGTGTGGAGTCCGCCGGGAGCTGCCGCAAACACCTTCTCTCTCACAGGGCATCTGAAATACACACCGAAAACACAGCAACACACACGACACTAAAGAAAACAATTACAGTGACTCAGTCTGTGTGCACGCTGCATGTCACAAGTCTGCAAACATTTTCAAATCTTCTTTGTTTTCCTGTGACGCCAGACTCCTAAATCTCACATTAAACTTGTTTAAACAAAACACTAGCGCCATCGCCTCATATTCTGCTGGGTTAATGTAAAACAACCTATTCACCATATGTTAATCGGATAGTTTACTCTCTGCTATGGCTATGAAGGCTAACAGTCTTTTGCTGGATGTTTGAACCTGAACCTGATGTCTGGGTGGTCAGGTCTGGCTCCATTTCTTATCTACTATGCTGGATGGAGTTTAGGTCTGGCTCTGTGTGCAAGACAGTCAAATGTCTTGAACCTGCATTCGCTCCAGCAGGGGCAGCGCCAATGGCTGCAGCAAAAAACTTCAGATTGTATTGGTCTTTAAAATGGTTTTTTTATAACAAGGTTCAGGAACAAAGGTCACGGTCAGATAGGAAGGGATAGATATGATTACATTTACAATAGCCAGCAAGTGTGCCTTTACACCCCACTGCTATGCACTGCAGCTAGTGCTATGAGCTAGGCCAGTGTCTACCTTCCAGTGAACACACAGGCAGACCCGACTGAACACTTCTTCTGAAAGCAGCGTCTGTCAGGAATACAGTAGCCTGACTGAGGTGGTCCTGGCAACCTGACTGAGTCAGTTCAATTAGCTAAATGGCTAAGTGGTTTGCTACTTAGCAGTCTGTTCATCGGAAACTCTGTAAATCACAGAGAGATGAAGCTGAGCAGCCGGAGCCTTTGCCGCTGAGGTCGCTAATACTTCTGCTGAAACGACTGACACTGTGTTTTTTCTTGGGGGACAGTTTCCGAAGATAGCGCGATGATTCAACTCATATGTTGTACAAACATGCCTACACACACACACACATGCACAAACTTTACTCATACACACACTCCAACACCTGTGCACGAGCTGAGCTGCAGCACAGCTGTCCTCAAATCTGCTAATCAAGTGCTTACTAATGGGCCTCTACACTCCACCTCTACACGCCACATGCCATTACACACACACACACACACACATGCACAGAGGAGGACACACACTCCATCAGACACGCAAACACTCACTAACACGCAGACACACTATCACAGCTGTACCTTCCTTTGAGAAGAGGGTCATTGAAAAGGCTGTAATCTGCCCACACAGATTCTCAACCAGCAGGATAATGAGAGAGAGAGGGGGAGAGAGGCTGAGAGAGGGGGTGAGAGAGGGAGAGAAGGATGCATTTTAACTAAACAGTAGATAGATGAAGAGATATAAAGAGACAGAGAAAGTATGATGGACAGATAGATGTCAAAGTCACAGACAAGTCAGCGTTCACACAAGAGGGAGTTCTGGCATAGGGCTGTGATTCGGTTAAAGATACTCGTAGCGTGCTGATATTCAGTATAACAGCACAGCCTCAAGTGTGTTATTTATTTTATACATCAGTTCTACAAGCTCCATTTGTTATTTAACAGTAATATGTGAAAACAGATTATGTTTGTTTTTTTTAAATTGTTTTTTGGCTCTGCCAACACAAATAGTCCCACACGATTGTGCATTGCCCTACTATACTATACAGTATTGTTGGTACTATTGCACTTTTCTGGACTGGGATTGCACTGTTGCCAAACAACACATCAACACTTCACTTGAAGGCTAGCTGTCAACAGAGTCTGTTGATGGTGGAAATATCTCTCTTTTTCTCATCTTTCTCAAATATTTTTAATATCAACAGAAGGTAGGCGTGGTCTCTTCACAGGAAGTCATTGTTCCTACAGTCATCTAACACTAAAATAACACTTGTGTAACACTAAAATAACACTGGTAGAGAGTTGTTGAGTTGTTGAGGTGACACAATCCAGAACATAAAGTTTGTACAGAAACACACTTTATTTATATTGATGCTGAATTGACAGTCAGACTGTCGACATATGACGTCCTTTATCTCGTGTTTGTAGAGTGATGTGTTTTTACGGACACGTAATGAATTGTTCAAATGTCATATTTCTTGCTGTGAACTAACCATAGACACTCATCTACATTTTTCACCTTGTTTAACCTGTATAAATCCTGTGGGCTTATGGGAAATGGTGTTTGTTAAATGGAAAGATTGGCCTGTGATAAGTGTTGTTATATTTACTTAAATGTCTCGATGTCACACACATTGTCGTTTTTATATTCCTGTTCTATATTTTTGATATTTTAGACAGAGCCAGGCTAGCTGTTTCCCAATTTTTCCAGTCTTTATGCTAAGTTGGGCTAACCACATCCTGACTCCAGCTCTGTAGTGAACACGAGAGCGATATCTATCTGAACGTCTCACTCTCTTTGGGAAAATACATCTTTTAAAATTTGATTTCTACCACCAATGACCAGAGGTGTCACCAAACCAACCATGAGCAGAAGAAAGAGGGATATCTGCAACATTATAACATTGTCCTGATCAAATCTAGAGACATAGAAGAAGATTACAAAGAATGAAACTCTGTTTCGACTGTTTTTGTGGAAGAAGGAGAGAGTGAGTGAGAGCTAAAAATTACACCGAGAGAGTTAATAGGCTCTCAATATAATGACAAACTCAAGAGCAGCATCTCTCTGAGGCTATTTGTGTTGTGGTGCGACAGTTTTGGTCGTCCTGCTGGTGTGTTGTCGCACTTTTCCTCCGACACAAAAACATCGTAAGAGATCCTGAAGCTTCCAGCCGCTGTCTGTCCTCAGATCAAACTCCAGCAGAAAAGTCTACAACTGTCAGTCAGTCAGATATTTTAAAACAAGAAGAACTGTTTACACTTTGCCCTCGTAACATTACTAAATTAATCAAATATGGCATTTTGTAACTATTCTAATAAACCACAGGAAAAAGGGTTGAGCCAGCCTCAAGTGGACATTTGAGGAACTGCAGCTTTTTGTGTTGGCTTCTCTTCACAGCCATGGTTGATGCGTCCTAAACTGCAAAATAAAACATAAATTAATCATACGTAACACTGACCATGTTAAAAATGCTAGTTTGTGATTGGCTGGCAGGTTGCAGGTCGGGGGTCTTAATAAACTGAGTGGTGTTTTGTTGTCAAGTGTGGGCGGAGCCTCAGGGGACCAACACAATCTCTTATTGTTAGACAGCGCTACGTTTGTTCAATAGATTGTCTTAGTGGGCGTGGTGGTGTGTTCAAGTGCACAGCAGCAGCCTGACAAACAACAACAAGACTAGGTCCATGAGTGAGGGAGGAAGAGAGAAAGAGAGAGGGGGGAGGCAGGGAGGGAGTGATGTCAGCTATAACTGGCTGTTGAGATGTCAATCTAAAGAGGAAGAGAGGTGGCAAAATGGCAGAAAGAGAGGCTGAGAGAGAGAAGAGGGGAAGCAGTGAAACAGAGATGGTTGTCATGGTAACAAAATAGTAATTGGTTGTTTGGAAGTCAATCAAGAGGAACATGGAGAGAGAGGAGAGAAGTGTTTTATTATTTCTACATTTGTTGTTTTATATTTTAAATATTTGGCTCATAAAACACAAAGTCTTGGTCTAAAGATATAGTCTAATTAAGTAGTCGATATATATATATATATTCATTCATATATTCATCACTGACACCAGAAGAGTCAACACCAACTTATTATTTTAAAAACACATGTCTAACTTTTCGTTAATAAATGTTAAATCATGTTGATACACTGACTTTATCCATGATTAACAGCAGCTCACAGGAATACATTTTTTGACCGCTGCAATCTTGAATCTTCTTTAGTGTTGCTTGTGAAGATGGAAAATTGGGAGACTTTATCAATGTTCTCTTCCACTTCTACACTGTTTATTCAAAGTGCTTTAACTTCTATGTCACCCCTCAGACACACGACACAAAAACTTTGTTTGCATATTAGCCGGTGTTGTGCCAGAACCGGAGCTGGGCGAGCAGCATATGTACCTGGGCTCAGCAGCCTCTATGGACATAATGACAGAGGAGAAGAGACTGAAGAGGACGTTGATGGAGGAAGCTAAGAAGAGAAAAGGAGAGAGTGAGAGAGCAAGAAGCCGCCGGACAAGAGTAAATCTGGGACTGACTTTTAGTGGTTGGTGAGAGCTTGGTGAAATAAAAGGCTGAAAGACAGACGTCGAGCTGGACTGACTGCTGTTGGACTAATAAGTAATATTAGCTGGCTGCTATGTCTTGTGTTGTTGACCTTGTTGATGTTTGGCTGTTAGCAAAGTTGTCGACTGACTAGTTTTTGATCATAAGTAATGTAATCAGAACAAATACACGTGTACAGCTGAACATATTTACCACAGTGGGATCTAACTCTGAAACTTCAGGAGACAAATCACAACACATAATTATTTAAATACCAACCATGAGACTACATACAGGCTATTTTAATATTTTCAAGTTCTATAAGCTTTAACTATGTATTATTTTTGTATGTATGCAGTAATGCGTGTGTGATTTGTTGTCTTACATTTTGAATTATTACACTGACGTTGTAAACAGAACCTGCTTTGACAAACTGCACTTAATTATGGTCATGACAGTAACGAAAATTTGAATATGAAAAAAAAAAACATATGAGAGACACAAACAAGGAGGGAGAGAGGGAGGTGAGTGAGCAGTGGTAATTGGCGTGAGGCTGTTTGGGAGGCAGATAAGAGCAGAGTTAACGAGCTGAGCCTCCAGCACCAATTAACCAACAACCTGCAGACGTGGACAGAACAGAGCTGTTGCAATTAAACACACACACACATACACACATTTAAGGTGATGTGTCAGGAGGAGGAGGAAGCTGTTTTTATTCTGATTCTCCTGAAACAGATCAAATTAAAAGTCCTGTAAAGACGAGACTGCTGCAGGATGAGGAAGCGCTTCACCTTGTCAAAGTAAAAGTTATGTGTTTTCCCATTAACTTGTTTGTTTTGCAGAAAGGATCGCATGTGTTCTACACCAAATCACTCGACTCATAAACCCCAATGAAAGTTCTGCGCCAAGTGACAAAATGTTCTGTCTCTCTGTTAGTGACTCGGCTCGCTCTCTGCAGTCTGTGTTGACTTGAACGTCAGCATGTTGGTGAACTGTTTGAACCACAGATGAAGAAGATAGTTTCTAAAAAAAAAAAACAAGCAAACAGGAGTCATGAGATAACAAGCTGTTGTCTCCACACACACACACACAGCAAGTTAATTCAGCTTTCACAAAGTTACATTTAAGACTTTTAAAGACCTTTTTCAGGACACATCAAATGCAAGTTTATGTTACCTGTTATGACCTGACCGCAAGAGACGTAAGTGCTAAATCATATCATATTTTGCAGTTCAACATGGAGCCAGATAAGCTGTATGAAGTTTTAAGGAAGGATTAAGCAATTAAAAATAAAAAGTTCATGCCAGTTTCTGATGAAATCTTCACTTTGTGCAGAGCTTCGGAGTGGCTGTCGTGACAAAAGTGTTAAACAGGCTCCTGCAGCTCAATCAGGCGTCACAACAAGAGGTGGAGAATATCTGCTGGAGTGCTTGACTAAGTGACCTCATATCTTAGGGATATTTCATGTTATGTTCAGTTCATAACTATTTATTTATTTGTCTGTCAAGAGAACAGCTAATAAACTGAACATTGAAACCAAACAGTGAAACAATAACTGCAGGAAGTTTGGGTGAATATGGAGCAGATTATTTTCTGTCAATGTTTCATCAGAGATGAGCTTTCTGAGATTTTTAGGAACTTTTAAACAATTCTCTGTCTGTGTTATGGATTTTTTTTTATTTGTAACAATCATACAAACTTCATGTTCTTCTTTTTGGACAGATTCAGTGTGTTCTACTAGCTTTTGTTTTTAGCTCTTTGGTTGTTTTATCTGTTCTATATTTACTTTTCTAATGCAATAATATATATATATATATATATATATATATATATATATATATATATATATATATATATGTATATATATAGACTTTCCTGTCAAAGTCTGATCTTTCTCCTGACCTCTGACCTCTGTGGAGCTTATAATGACATCATCTGGCTCGACTCGGTGTTCCCATCATAATACCTACACTATTAGGACATGGGGTCATATGGAGACTGACTCACTTCTGGAGCCAGCCTCAAGTGGACGTTTGAGGAACTGCAGTTTTTTGACACTTATGTGTTGGCCTTATTTAAAAGCCACAGAGGTTGAACTGACATGAATTCATGACTATGGATTATTGATGTTGCAAACATAATTCGGATGTTGTGTAGACTCACTTTAGCACACACTGTACAGCTATTCAACTGTATTTTCTGACTTAATATTTTCATTCATAATTGAACTCATTGTTTGTTTACATGCTTTTTGTTGTTCTGTGTGTTTCTGTGTCACTGCTGCTCAGCTTGTTGCTGAAATCATATTAAAAAAATATAGAAAATAATATTTTTACCAACTTCAGCGTCAACTCTGGAAATCGTGTTGCTCCTGGAGTGACTTTTTCTTTCTTGCATGAGCCTGAACATTTAATATTTCTCACTTTTAATCTGACATTTTTAGTTTTTATTTTTCTTTCCTTGTTTATTTTTCCTTCACTGCCATGAGCACACAGACTATGGACTGATTATCTGTCTGCATCAGTGACCCACAGAGGCTTTAAAGCTCTCTAATTATTACTGCTGCTGTGTTACTCTGGATAAAGGTGTGTGTGTGTGAAATGATAAGGGCCTATGGGACAGATAACAGTTATTATGGCCCTCTGTGGACACCCCCCTTCACACACACACACACACAGGTCAATTTACAGCTAGCAACTGTAGACTTGCTTGTGTCCCGGCGGGCTCTATTACTGTGTGTGTTGGGCCGTGTACTGATTGAACACACACACACACACGCACAAAAACAACATGGGCATTGTGGGCACAGAGGTGGGTATCCTGCGTGCAAACACATACATGCTTGCAAGCAAGAAAACATGCAGTATTGTGTGTACACTGTGTGTGTGTGTGTGCATGAAACACAAGCACACAAAATTAAACTCATGTAGGTCAGTACAATGAAAACACACACACTCTGTAAATAAGCCCACCTTTCACATAACAAGCATGTTTTCTCATCACGCCGCTTGGCATGATGGGATGCCGTTCACCACTAACCTGTCACCCTCCACCCTCGCCCTCTTCCTGTTGATTTGTTCGATCGCTCGTGGTTGATTTTCCGTGAAAGCAACGCTGGGTGAAGGTTTATTTTCAAAACAACACGACAAGTCGAGAAAAAGGGAAGGATGTTTTTTTTTTTTTTTGTCTGAGGAGATGAAATGAGAAAATCTTTGAGTAAACAAACAACAACAAGGTGAGCTTTGATCGTCACATCCTTCGCATATTTACGCTAATTACAGGTCATCTTTAAAGCACCTATGAGCGTGAGTGTTCCTGAAAGCACCACTAGGTGTCACCAAAGTCACACATCCAAGCCCTGCACATGGGCGGCTGTAACATCTTCAAATATCACTTACATTTTGCAGATATTATACACATCACACACAAACACAAAAATTAAAAAATATCCTGTAGCTGTTTTCAGCCTCAAAAGAAGCTCTCACCATCATACCTTAAAAGAGCTCATAGTACCTGTTGTGGAAAATTTCCCAGAAATACTATGTGTTACAAAATATATTAAATATGCTATAAAATATATTGAAAATATATTACAGCTTACATCAACCTATACACACCATTCTATTCAGGTTTAATATTTAGTATTAGCTTCCATAAATATATTGTCTCATATGATCATTACTGGTTGTGAAAAACCTACTATAACATGTAACTTGGGAACAATAAATGTAGTCTCAAATAATGGTGTTGGGGGAGTTAAAATCCTCTGAGCCGATGTAACATCAACAGGCTTTGAAGCAAAAGGGAAAGGGTCTTGAACCGAGGCCCTGAGGCGCTACAGGCTTTAGCCAATGGTGTTGATAACGTGATAACGGTATAGAGGCAGATGGAAATCCCCCTCCAACGGCGGGGTATGGGTTTGTAAATTATGGTGCAGGAATGGCCTAATATGGCATCCGGGCGTGCAAAAAAAAGTACTGGGCTAGGGTATAAAGACAGGTGAGCTGTTGGGGTCTATGTGTTTATTGGCAACTTGTCTAGTTAAGTCCGCTTCCAAGCTTTAGTTTGGTTGCACCGCTTTGCGTGGAAAACTAAGCAGCTGGTTGGAAACTGCATCAGCACTTTCAGAGCCTGGTCAGATGTTTAGGTTGAAAGTGAACCCAAAGTCTGTTGTCCTCAGTGTCCAATCTGATGTCCACAAGGCTGTCAACCTGTCTGTCTCGTAGGTTTCTGGTTCTGGAGGCGGACACCATCTCCACATTTAAGAGTTGCCTTAAGATGTTCCTTTTTGAAAGAGTTTCTAGTTAAAACTGCCTAAGTCCTAAACCATCTCTTAGTTATGCTGCTACAGGCCCGGGCTGCTTTTTTATTATTATTGTGGTTTATTATTATTATTATTATCCTGATTTGACTCTATCAGGTTTCTGCCTTTTTTCCTTCCCACTGTTAAGTGCTTGCTCGTGGTGGACTTGTTGGTCTCTGCAGATAACATTATAAAGAGTACGGTCTACTCCATTTTTATTCCAATCCAATCCATCCTGAAGCCTCCACATTCCAATCAATCAATCCGATCAATCCAATCAATCAATCAATCAATCAATCAATCAATCAATCAATCAATCAATCAATCAATCAATCAATCAATCAATCAATTAATCAATCAACCATTTCATCTGCATTCATATATGACAGATTAATTGTGTGTATGCACATTGTAAATATGTAGCGGACAGTTGCAGCTTATTCCCAGCTAATGATGATACACACACGTCTGACACTGACACACACACACACACACACACACACACACACAGCTAATTAAAGTTGTTGTCAGAGAAGAGAAATGATTAAAGAAGCGTGGTTGCTGCTGTTGATGTCACTGTGTCTTTGTGTGTTATTGACAACAGTTAAAATACAACAATGAATTTTTAATGTGACAATTTAAAAAACATAGATATAAAAAACAATTTGATCAATTAAATCTGATAAAATCAATAATCAGATAAGATATTCATTATTTATTATTCTTTCTTTGCTGCATTTTTAAATCACACTAACAGATTTATTTCTACTTGTACTGTCAGATATTTTAATCTTGCATGTTGTTGTGTAATCATGTCATAGATTATACTGTTTGTTTGTTTTTTGATGCAGTTGTTACCCAGGTAACTCCAAATATTATGGTAAGTACATGGATATTATTTTAACTGATGTTTTTGTATCCAAATTTGCATACACTGTTTTTTAAGGTTTACTTCAGAGCATTAACAGCCTGATCAGTCAGATCCAATCAGATCACTGATCAGTCATCAGTCCTTCAGGATTCTGAGTTTATTATTTATTTATTAAATCCAAACTATAGCCTAGGACAGCCACACTCATTAAATATGAGAGCTCAATCGACTTTAAAGCTCCATGACGTCTCGAGGAGGTGCAGAATCCGCACGTCCAACATGTAATTTCAAAGCAGAAAAATGTTTTTCCATGTCAATTTAGTTTTTTCTTATTTTTTTCCATAACACATCTTCTTTTAGACTAGTGAGAAGAAAATTCCCCTAATCCACATTTCTTTTTGTTTGACTTTGTCTGTTTGTGTCTGTAAAATCTCACCAAAAATGTTCCTATGTAAACAACAAATTTCAGAAAACTTGTCGTACAATAAATAATTATCTTGTGATATCTGTGATTTAAACTCCATTCTCCTGCCATGTCCTCATATATATTGCAGTAAGTTTAAATTAGATATCAGTCCATTAAGTTTCACAGCATAAACATGTTGAGATTATCACAGTCGTGTTGTCACGGCAGCAGCACGTGAACCCTGAGGCTTCGCAGACGTGCAAAATGTTCAGATTGTGTACGTTTCATATATGTTTCACTCCACAAACATCAATGCGCTGATGATCTGACGTGTGCTGCAGACTGTGAGCCGTCCTGCTGTGAATCATTTATCAATTTACAAACAACCACACAAGTCACATGAATACACAAAGCACAGGTGGAGGTAAAGGCGTGTATTTCAAAATAAAATATATTTTTTTTGGTAATTTAATGACAAAATAATCACCTGCTGTGAGCATACAGTTATTGAACTGTGCTTTTTTTGTTTTTCATCCATAATGAATATTTAACATGGGTAATAAAGAACAAACGGCAGCGGAGTGGAGGTGACGCTTTAATCAGCATTGTGCTTAAGAAACAGACCTCCCACTGGAAACACACACACACACACACACACACACACACACACTCACTCACACACACACACACACACAACACACACACACATACACACTGCTTGTTTACAGACAAACATTTGAGAAAAACATAATGTTAAATAACAATCTGGAGAAAAACAACACTTGTTTACAATCATAACAATTCATAAACACTTGATTTATAAATTGTTTTAATGTGACATTGTGACATGTGTTATGTGTGAAGGTTTATTACACTCATACATAAAATAAATGAAAGGATTAAAAGGATCAGCTCTGTGTATTATGAACTGTCATATCAAAATCATCCTAAATATAAATATAAACTGCTTCATGAAAACAATTTATGAAGTGACAACATGACAATAGGTGATGAGTCTAGTTTCTGCTTGTTGTTCATCTGTGGCTTTTAAATAAGGCCAACACAGGAAGTGCCAAAAACTGCAGTTCCTCAAATGCCCACTTGAGGCTGGTTCCAGAAGTGAGTCTATCTCCATAAGTCCCCATGTTAAAATGTCCAACTTCACAGCAGAAATAAACATGTTTACAGCCTGGTACAAAAAACAGTTTTGGTCTCTGTAGCTAATTTCCCCGTTCATGACAACTGTATTGAGGGTGAATTTATATACAACTCACCTGTTCACCTGTTCCTGCTTGTTGTAATCTGGATTTTAGAGAACAATGAATTTGATTTTTGTTGTTTTTTCTGTCACATTTCAAAATATTTTACTGACCCAACAGGTGACACCATGAATAATAGGAAGACAACAGGATGAACAGTATGTTGTATTCAGATGCGATACATCTGCCCAGATGTGATTCATACATAAAATCAGCAGAATCTGCAGCTCCTCTCTGCTTTTTATGAAGCTTTAAAATGACTTTCATCGTATTTACCTGTCTGGATGCACCTTTACGGTTTAGTTATTAGTTATTATTAGTTCACTCTCAGTGCTCTCATAAGGTTGTTGAACACGACCTGCTGAACAGCAAACAGCAGACAGACTCAGTTCTGGTGAACAAAATGGAGCATTCATCAGCTAAAGAGAGATATTTCAAGCAGGTGGTGGTGGAGACCAAAAACAGTGCTGAAAACGGAGTGATGTAAACGCTACACTACATAATGAACTGGTGTTGAAATGTCAGTTATAATCAGCGTTTCATTACACGTCACAAATGAAGGCAAACTTTCAGTTTGACCTCCAAATGAAGGTTTAAATCATCCATTAAACTGTCTCCTGTCTGACTTCTTAACGACATCAGTGCATTCTGCCAATCACAATGGACACAATTTTAATTACCTTTCCTTTTAATTATTGTGTGTATACAGTTTTTGTAAATTTGAAAAAGGTGGTTTTATGAATATAAGATGAAATGAATCATTCCAGAGACTCATTGCTATAATTAGAGTTTAGTTAATTAGAGTTTAATGATCTTATTCATCAAAAGCAGCTCACACTGAGGTCAACAGCAGAAAATGCATTTTTTCATACAGAGAATAAAAGTGCTTTGTTTTATTATCCAATACATCCACTGCTTCACAAACTCTGCAGATGATTCATATCTCAGAAATTATTTTTCAGTTACTTCTCTGATCTCTCTCTTTTCTCCATATGATGGTTCAACTCTGGTTTGAGGCTGAATGGGGGTGATTTGTTTCCTCCTCTCTTGTTATTTTTAAAGTACATTAACAAATCGCTAACAAAAAGCCTCCTCAGGAGAAAGAGCATTTTTTTTCTCGCGACATATGTTTCACTGCAACACGTTGGAATAAATTACCAAACAGTCTTTATTTAATCATCTCTGAGACTGTCGCCTCTCAGTGCTGTCAGTCGCAGCATCACATCCCAAAACCTGCACTGCAAAAAGTGACGGGATGCAGATGATTTAACTTCACCTGTGAGATGTTCTGGAAAAAACATTCTCCTCCGATTGAACGTTGCTTTTAACTGACTGCAAAGTCCTGCATCAAGCTCATAAACCAAACATTTGTTCTATTTGTTGCTCAAATGATTTCTCACTTTGGGCTCTGGGGACTTGTAGCCACTTTACAAACTGATCTAAAAATCTAAAAAACCAAAAACAAAAACAAAAACACATTCTTCATGAGAACATCAGAAGAACCAGGACTAAAATTTGAACCGATTTCATCTTCAATTCTGCCGCCTGGTCCGTGGACCTCTGTTCCAAACTAGGACACTATAGATATCAATCAGCAGCCCAATCATAGACTGTATAAAACATGGACATAGTCTCTGTGACGTCCCCCACAGGTTTCTGAAGAGCCACTGGGAAGTTCAGTGTGGAGGCTCTGATCGACTCCATTTTGGCAGTCCTAGCTCCACCGACTGAGGCGGGCTGAATGAAGCCTGGTTACTGAGACCAGATATGTGTGATGACACCCACCTGTCAGTCAAAGTGTCCATGCTGTTAATGATATGCTGTCTGCATATCTTTAAGCCTTAATATCATTTGAACAGGTGAGTTGTATATAAATTCACCCTCAGTACAGTTGTCATGAACGGGGAAATTAGCTATAGAGACCAAAACTGTTTTTTGTACCAGGCTGTAAACATGTTTATTTCTGCTGTGAAGTTAGTTAGTAGTTAGTTCATAACCACTTTTGTGTCGTCATGTTTGGATTAAAACCACACGCATGCAGGTTCTGTCACGTTAAACCTGACAGGTACATGTGATCTCAGGACGCCTACAGACAACAGTGAGGAGAAAACCGACTCCCCCAGAGAAACAAATGAACAAACAGGCAGATCATTGTCTTTCGTTGCACAGCTGTAATCCACCTTGACAGGTCTCAACGCAAGATAAAATAGAGACTTGTCACCTTTTGCAGCACAGCTTCCATGTTCTCCTTAATCAACATATGTCAAAGGAAATGAAACATGAAAACTGACAGATCCTGCACTGCGACTTGGCTGCAGGTGTCGACACTCGTCAATATTTACATAAAGCTCACCGGGGAAACAGCTAGCATGGTGGCGCACGTGTCATCATCACCCTGATATTCACAGTGATGTGTGTGTGCCCCCGGGTTAGGGTTGTAATTGTGTTTGCTGTAATTCAGAAACTTCAGGACATGTTATTGTTGTTGCCTTGATATCAGGAAGACGTCTCCCAAGAACGACTGAATCATCACAATGCAATATCTACATCTGTGCAGATAATTAATGCAACTAGCATCCCACATGGCAAAGCAAAATATATGTGCTGGGTCTAATTGAAATAAATGCTTTTGTTTGGTAGGGAACAGTCAAAATGTTCGGAAATGTGGATTTCCAGATCGTTTTATCGTTTTAACAAAACAAAGTGGTGGATTTATTTAATTATACCGCGACTGATCAGAGGACCTGAAAGACATCCTGGTATCTAACAGAGACAGATGTCCAACCCTGCAGGACACAAAACCTGCATGAGGCGTGTGCATGTTGCTGAATCTCTTGCCTTTATTTCATCACCGATGTTAACAATTCAGATCAGTCAAGTCAGTCCCACATTTACTCTTGTCCGGCGGCTTCTTGCTCGCTCACTCTCTCCTTTTCTCTTCTTAGCTTCTTCATCAACGTCCTCTTCAGTCTCTTCTCCTCTGTCATTATGTCTATAGAGGCTGCTGAGCCTGGTTACATTGCCCACTTGCCTAGCTCCAGTTCTGGCACGACACCGGCTCCACTCTTGATTAGCATTCTCCCCATGCCCCAGGCCTGAAAACAGTGCCAGTGCTCTGAGCTCACAGTCCAGGCAGTGTGGCTAACAAACTGAGCTAACATTAGCTAACAGCAGCTACAGTTGGCAGCAGTTTACTTCACTGTCCATCAGGAAACTCTGTAAATCACAGAGAGTTGAGGCGGAGCAGCCGGAGGACATCAGAGGGAAAAGGAGAAAACATTTTCTCCATAAAATATGATCCAGTTTCACCAAAATCAGTCAAATAGTTGGTGGTATGTGACTTAGTGCTGTAAAGTGTTACGTACTTGTATGTACTGATCAGACCTGAAGCTGTTATTTCAATGTCATTTTCAAGATTGGTTTCTTCTCATCAATTATAAACGGAAACAAACTCGAGAACAATCAGGATATTTTTCTCACAGAAGAAGAAGAAAAAAACAACTCGCACATGGCGTCTCAGTAATGCCACGTGTTTGTGTCAGTGTTTTTAATGTTTTGTGAAAGTGAGGTAGAATTTCAGAGAATGTGAAAGTAATTAAGACAAACTGTAACATGCGGGAGGCGTGACCTGTGACCCGCAGACTGACACGTTTGAGTTTCCCGTGGCGCATTGCAGCCCCTCCCACCGCTGCCCTCTGACTACTGTTGTACCTCGCCATGCGCCGGCGTCGGCAAACTTCCCCTCAAAACATTTGCACAACAACATACAACAACGACACCAAGTTTACTGGGAAGAGACGGTGGCTTTTTAGCGCTTTGCCGCATCTCGCACACCCCACGGTGACGGGAATAGCACCCATGGAGGGAGGAGGGGGCTGCAAAAATGTAACAACGGGTGGTGAGTGTCAAATCTGTCAAAGTGGTGTTTGTTCATGTGTGTGTGTGTGAATGAAGGGTGTGTGTTCAACTTTAGTGATGTATGAGTGTGAATGAACAGTGTGTGTTATGTTGCCACAATGCTGTGTGAATAACTGAGAGTAACAGAGTAGTGTGTGTGTGTGTGTGTGTGTGTGTGTTGAGGTGTTACAGAAAGTCTGATCTGATCTGAGCGTGCTCACTGTAGCGAGGCAGACAGCCACCATGTTGGAGGAGAGAGAGCGAGAGAGAGAGTCAGTCTCATGTGAAAAGTCAGACGTTTAAATAACAGTTTTTTTTTTTAATCAGATGATTTATTTAACAGATTGTGTTTCTGTGTTTTTCAAGGTATTCTCTGTTGTCTGTTTTTTTTTTTGGTTTAAATGTGTTTTTGGCCGTGTTTGTGTGCCGCCTCCACAAAGAAACTCACAGAAAAATGTGAAACTGAAAAATGGCTGAATTCACTCTTGTTACTAACAGTGGCTGTCTGTCACCAACACAAAACCATCCATCCAACCATACCAAAGGTGAAGTCTGACATCGGAGAGAACAAATTGAGGGCCCTCTCAAGTATGTGCCCGCTTTAAACTAACGTCTGTTAAATCATGTTGATGCTAAACTGGCTTGTAATCAGGTGAATGGTGTCATACGTAGCTGATTGACATGATGGACAAAACCCCCCTGAATTTTCCTAAGAATAAAAATGTGTTTGATGAAGAGCAAATGGAATAGGAGTAGGAGGACGTTAGATGACTGTGAGTGGAGTTTAATGCAGCCAGCAGGGCTATAACAAGAGATCAATACTGACATATACATGCACTGTACTCAGATACAGTCCAGATGATTTCAACACCAGTTATTAAATCCTGTTGATGCTACACTGACTTGTAATCAGGTGAATGGTGTCTCTGTCATTCGTACGTCTGTTCTCACACTATGTAACTTTAGGCTCCGGGTCCGGAGAAGTACGTAACGCTTTACGGCACTAAGTCACACACCACCAACTATTTGACTGATTTTGGTGAAACTGGATCATATTTTATGGAGAAAATGTTTTCTGATTTTCCCTCTGATGTCCTCCGGCTGCTCCGCCTCAACTCTATGATTTACAGAGTTTCCTGATGGACAGTGAAGTAAACTGCTGCCAACTGTAGCTGCTGTTAGCTAATGTTAGCTTAGTTTTTTAGCCACGCTGCCTGGACTCAGAGCACTGGGGGGAGTATTAGTGTTTGTACTACAGGAGTTGTGCTATGCTATAGCGTTACGCTAAAACAGATTTTTTTTTCTATGACATCAGAAACCTTAGGGTGAATACAATTTACAATACAATTTACGCAGCAACATTACAGTACACAAGTTTGTATTACATGTTTTCACAGAGAATACTGAAAAGTACCGAAATAACGTATACTTTGATATGAATACTATGAACAGGGTCCATTACTATAGTGTCTCTCTCCATGACAGCACATTTTCTACACATTCATGCCAGCCTATTCTCATCCCAGGTCATCAAATACCAACACTTCAGTGTGTCCACACATGTGGCACCAAACCTTTCTGTCAGAAAGAACTGAAACTTAAAATAACTAAATGCTTACTTTTGGGGACACAAACATGGTCTCCCGGGTTTAAGTCTTGTGTTTGAAGGGGTTTGTTTTTGTAAAAATAAATCAAAATTTATTGTTACATCTTGTGTGTTCATGGCAGGCGAATCTGATGCTTGTTGCAGTTTAATCAAATCTGACAAACCAAAACTCACTGCCTTGGGGAAATAAATAAATAAACTACTTGGCAGATATATTGTCATGACTCTGTCCTGAGTCCTGGTACAGGTCCGTCCCAGTTTTGGCCAGTTTCTGACCCTCATCAAAGTTAACTTGCAGCCTGATTTTGATGGTTTCATCAGTGTCGGTCCATGTGGCCCAGTGTCTCCTCAGTGTCTCTGCTCTACAGATCGTAGTTGTGACTCTCAGTCAATGTGTTTTCACACCGGAGCAGCACTCTGGTCCTGTTGGTTTCAGGTCCTGCAGAGTTTCTGGTCTCACAGATGGACCGAGAGGGATCAGACTGTGTCTGCTCTGAGCTGTTAATGTCATACAACATAGAGTTTTACTGGAATTTAGGAAGAATAGTTCAGTGTTTTTAGAGCTTTGCCAACAGCCGAGGACCAATTACAATATAGAAAATATACCACAGACCCCCTCGTGTCCTGGAATTATTTGTGACAGTCAATACTGAGCTGTTCACCTGCTTCACTAAACATTTTTACTGGCTGAGCTGTTATGTTGAACAGAGCCCAGATTCAGTAAAACAGTTCATTTTATTGGCTGATCGACTACTTTTTTCGGTTTCAGACAGTCAGTTTGTCAGTTCAGCTACTGCAGGTCAGATTATACAGTAGAGTGTTGAACTCCATTTTGTCTACATAGCGGGGAGGGAATGATGGCCGAGGAAGCTGCTGGAGCGGAAGCGGTTGCTGATGGAAGCATCTCAATTGCAAGTAGAAGTAAGAGGACATTGGCTGTGATCAAATAGTCATGAATTCTCATCTTCATGTTGTTTTCCACTGAGGTTGAGGAAAAGTGTTTAGTGACTAGGTAACTGCGCGATGGTGGATGTTGATGACGTTGAAACTACAATGTCCAGAAGATGAACTACAAAAAGCTTCATTGAAGATACTTCTCCCTGTGTGTTCTTACCTTTTCCCTTTTTTCCAGAACTAAATAGAAAAAAAATGTCAACCCTGGACAAGTCGTCACTTCACCACAAGGCTGAGACTAACAACCATGCTCACATTCAAACCTCCAAAGTCTGGGGGGAAGCGGGAGTACCCGCAGAGAGTTTGGACTGGGAACCTTCTGCCGTGAGGCGACAGTGCTAACCACTTCACCACTGTGCCACTGTTGGTTCGGTTCAAAGATATGATGACAGAACTGAAATACAATATGAATATTGTCCACCTGTCACAGAAGTGAAATGATATTTCTGGCTCATTAGAGGATGTACTGTATATATTAGCAAGTTATGGTGAAAGATGTAAAATGTGTAATAATCAGATGATGATCTGCAGAGACGCTGCACGTCCATCACAGTTAGAGAAGGTTTGACCATCACGCTGAATGCTGAACCTGTCCCTTCAACAAACTTCTGTCTGTGAATGCAGCTCCAAAGTTTACAACAGGAGATGAAGAGGAACGATCCACGATCAGTTCATCAGAGTGCAGCGCAGAGAGGACACAGAGGTTTCACAGAGGAGACGAGTGTCTGTCTGTGAGTACTGAGAAACCACAGAAGAAGAACACGTCTGTCCAGATTGACACGCTCTTTCTGCCGCAGTCTGCATCACACTTTTTCAATAATCTGATTACTTTTGATGTCTGGTTATGACTGGCTGAATGGTGCTTTTTTTTTTTTTTTTTTTTTTGCTGCCTGCCGCTGCAAGGAATTGTGGGAGAGCATTGTCTCCTTGCCTTTGGTAAACGTGTGTCCTATGCTGAAGGAGATAAGAGATGAAACACCTTCCTGAACAAAAAAAAGATGAGTTCAAGCCGAAGTGACACACTCTCTAATTGGCAGATTATCTCTGTGATCAGTCGGCTGATTGGCTGTTCCTCTCAGTGCACGATCACCTGACTTACAATGATCCAATAATGTGGATGTTGTTGTTGGAGGAGACGTTTAAATGAAGTGCAGCCCTGACAGGATAATAATCATCTCCACTAATACACACACACACACACACACTGTTGTTACCGATCTCCATGGCAACAGGATCATTTATTGTCTGACCTGCTGTCTCTTTAGCTGAATGTAGTATTCCAGGAGCTGTGACATGCACAGTGACAATAATCTGATGTCTATGTGTGTAATTCATTTGGATTTTCAGCGGCGAACGTTGGTGCAGTGGTTATTTACAGACGTAAACAGGATTTTTGTGGGAAACGATGTGTTTGTTATGGAAGCTGCTCCTGTCACGATCAGTGAATTCAGGGCAGTCACGTAGGATGAAGGGAAATTTACTGAAACCAAGTGAGGAAGAAAAACACAGGAAGTCAGAAGATTTAATTTGACATTAAAATGAGAGTTTGTCCTTTAAACACCAAAATGTATGAAGTTATGAAGTCACTTTGGTGACAGCTGCTCTATGATAATCAGTGAAAACATCACTGGTCGCCTGAATATAGTCAGTGGTGACATCTTTAACAGCGATGGAGACACTGTGGAGCTCAGTGTAGAACAAAATAACATCAGTAACAACACAGGAATAGCGTTGCATGCATGCTGGAAGGCTTCCCAACACATCCAGCTCATGGTAGGTAGGACTGACGGTGAAGGCTGAGGGTATCATGGTGGATACATCCATAAATCACCTTGGTAGAGTAACGTTATTCCCTTAGATGACTGTAGCAGCCCTCACAATCACTCATAGACTGTATCAAACAGGAAGCACTCCGCTCCGGCGGCGTCAGAAGAGAGAAAGTGTTTGATGAGGATGAGCTCAGGATTCAGTTTTTATGATTCATCAGGAAATGACAAACTCTAAGAATACCTGAAAATACTGAAAACATGACTTTGTGTCACTGTTCACCCAGATACTGGAGGACAGAGGACAGATGTGATAAAAGCACTTTAAAGTTCATGTCTGGTCACAGTAGGTAACCGAGAAACCTCGATCTCACTACACACATAAGTTTGGGAGAGAAAATACCAAACATGCTGTCAGTGATCTTTTCTGAACCTTTGCCAAAGTATTTAACTCACCCAAACCCACTAACATGTGGAGGACATGAACTGTAAGAGATACATCATCTAAAAATGCCGCTATCAGAGTTATTTGTAAGGTTATTTTTGTGATGTCAAAAAAGAAAAACGAGCAGGTCAGGATGAGTATTCAGCCTCAGAGTGGGAGTCTGCATTTCCTGAGAGCACACTGTTCAGCTGATGAGTCATCCTCACATTAAGGAATGATTCAGTTTGAGAGATTCCTCAGTTCACTCACAGCAGCACAGACTGATGTTACTCTCAGAGGTCTGTTTATAGACATCCTTTAGTGAACTCTGAAACAGTACAGATTGACTTCGGATGTCATCTACCTACTCAAATCTGAACCAGAAAAGAACGTTTCTCAATGACTGCTGTTATGTTCAGACAATTCAAACTGTGTGATTAAGACAGGATGCAAACATAGAGCTTCTCTGTCAAAGTCAAACCTCTGTGAACAGATAATCCAGAATCTGCAGGTGAGGGACTAAAGAGTTTCTGTTTGTAGTCCGAGTATTGATCACATTTGAGCGTTGGTTACATCAGTCCATGCTATGAGCAGACAAGGCAGAACAGTTCAGCCGCAATGCAATCTGGGAACCTGTCAGCTATCATCTGACGAGAATACAGCTTTTTAATATTATCTGCCTTCAGATGCAGATATCAGAGGGTCTGAAACAAAGTAACAACAAAGAAATCATCTTACTGTTTCACCACCAAACTGTCCCCGGTCCATTTATTAGCTCTCGCCAGCAGTAAATCAGCGGTTTAAATAAAATAAACTTAAAACATCCTAAAAAGATTAGGGATGACCTAAAAGTGACATCAGAGACTCAAAGTGACCTAAGAGACTTAAAATGACCGAAAGAGACAAAGTTTCCCACACTTTGCAGCTGGCTCTTTGGTTGGTGTATGTGATGATGATGTATTTTGTGGTTCAGTTCATAATGGATGTCAGCGTTTGACTGAAAATAAAGTTTCTTCCACCTCAACCACGAGAGATCGTTTGTCAGAAAAACAGAAAGTGCTTTGAGTCATTTCAACAAAGGAGCAGTTTTCCCAGTTTGGACTCTCTTTATCTCCGTCTTTGCTGCTGATGAATAAAGTTCTGCCGTCATGAAGTTCAGAGCCAAAGCATCATCTACTCTGACTCATCACCATCGTACTGTTTTAACACACGGCTCTATAAATAAGGACGATTCTTTGACTGCACATTTCCAGCCTGCGTGGATCTACAGGGAGCTGAACCCTGGCAGAGTGATTCACTGCAGAGATGAAGGATGAAGATTTTACAGCAAAATATAACAGATGAAGCAGGAGAACACATCGTCAGCACTTCTTTTGATGGGATTATTGCTGGACGTCATGAAGATTTAATCTGCTGGAGAAAATCACTTCCTCCACATTAATCTGCCATTCAGGACGCGGCAGCTGATCTGGAGATGATCTGAGGCCTGATTTATAAAACACCTGAGACCAAACTGAAGAGGTCTGTCAGCCACTGCTGTCTTTGGTTAGCACCTTGTAAACTGTCTTCACACCGCAACTTTTTAAAAATTGATCTAAGGCGAGACACGGGGAAAAAATACCTGTGGATTTTAAGATTTTGGACTATTCTTCTTGCATAAAGCACCTTTCAGACTAGTGAGAACAAACAAACAGAATCCACATTTCTGTTTATTTGACTTCACTTTGTCTGTTTGTGTCTGTAGATTTCATCTGAAGTTTAGATAATGCCTCATTTACATATTTAAACATCAAATCATGGAAATGATAATATATCATTATCTTATTGTGAGTAATCATCTGAGGAAGTTTCATGGTGAAATCTGTCCATTATGAAGTCTATGAATCCTTAAATCACAATCCGAATCACTTTTATCGGTCCGGTCTGTTTACATACGAGGAGTGTGACTCTGATACGACAAGAAGCTCCACAGGGCACAGATAGAAATATAATCAATATTTTCTGCCTTTTACACAGTGCAAGTATCATTTTACCTTTTTGAAATAATAAAATGATTTTAACATTTCTGTTTGAAAGCTTGTGGATGATTTATTCTGTTTTATTGATGCTTCAAATTCACTATATTTTTATGAATATTTTTTTGAACATGTCTGGTCTCTTGAAGCGTCCCGCCTGCCTCAACTCGTGGAGGTGATGAGATTTAAGAACGCTGCACCTCTTTTTTTTTTTTATAATATAATAAAATAGAATTAATGTTTTATCAATTCTTTTATGATATTTTAGTAAATAAAACTATATGTTGTATGTGTGCACATTAAATCAATCAATCAAATGACAACAACACAGACACACATCGACACACACACACCATATGCCTCATCCTCAGTAATAAATGAAAGTAAATGGAAGTTGAAGCGTAGGAGGGTTTGCAGACGTGTGTCTTTGTGTGCGTGTGTGTGTGTGTGTGTGTGTGTGTGTGTACATCTGTGTATGCATTTGTCTGCGTCTCCTAGCAACCGGCACACTTCACTTTCTGTCTGTCTGTGCAGCGGCGCTCTGAAGCTCACATTCAACAGGTGTGTGTCATCAACACATCTGTCTGCATCTGTCTGTACGTCAGTGTGTACAGACAGACAGACAGATGCTGTACAGCTGCATCGTCATTGTTTCTAAATATTGTTCTGCCTCGTTCTCTTCTTTATGACATCTACAATGCAAAGCTCTGATTGGCTTGTTTGTTTCTCCAATAAATGGAAACTGGAGGACAGATCAGAGGTTGGAAACCTCCCACAGGAGGCGCTGCACTGCAGAAAAGGTCAAAGTTCACAAAAAATATTGCTCGTCCCTGCAGCACTTTGTAATATTTTATCTTTGTCTGTTCATCCATCTGTCAGTTCAGAGTCATCGCTGCCACAGAGGAGGAGGAAGAAGGTACAACCAAACTGTTATTTTAAGTATCATGCCATTAAAGACAAATTAGTTTTTTCTTTTTCTTTCTTTCTTTTTTTTTCTTTAACAAAAATTACAGTATTTTTCTTCTTTTTAAAATTTTTACAGTTTTACAGTTCTGTGAATCATCACCTGATTGAAGGTGTTTGACCGTAATAATTCAGTGAAAAGCTGTAGAATTACAGTGTTTCTCTGTAAAACCTTGACTTGAAAATTTCAGTGAATGTACAGCTTTTGACATTTATTTGAATTATGATTTCATTTTAGGGCTTTGCTTGCTGCTGACAGGTATATGACATATGACACATACGGCATATGTTTTTGTTTGTTTGTTGTTTGTTTGACAGTGAATCAAATAAAGAGTACGCATTTCTACACAATGGTCTATAATAAAAAAAATATAAATATAAATTTGAATGTAACCTGCAAAAAATGTCCAACTGATCTGGGATTTTTCAGAGTCAGAGAGCAGACAACTTCCCCAGTTTATTTAACAGATTATTCAAGAGCCAAAAAAACACAATCACATCCTCAGATCTCTGCATTTACATGTGAAACTCACTTTTCCAAATTAAGACTCGACACCTCTCATCAATCCATCATCCATCAGTCCAGCAGCAGGCTTCCCTCTCTCCTCTCCTCCCTCCCTCCCGCCTCCTCCTCCTCCTCTCCAGCCACTGTTGACGTCCATGGCTCTGTCACCCGCATCACCGGTATCCACGCTGCTCTCGGGTCCAGTCATGTAGTCATTATGTCTCCTTTAACTCCCTGTGTACTTACATCCTGTCTCCGGCTCTTCTGCGCTTTTCCTCTTGTTGTGGTTTGTTAATCACTTCGTTTTTTGTCGGAAACTCTTGTTTTTTTGCGCTTTTTGGAGAGTTTCGTGCGTCCGAGCATCTCGCGCCTCTCCACGCTTTAAATCCCTCCTCTGGTTTGCTCCACCTGGACCTGTCGGCTCCCGCTCCGCCGTTAATTTCCCCATTCAATCACTGCGCGGTCATTTGTCATCGTCGTGACTCCTAATTGTTTCTTGGCACGGTTTGGAAACCACCGGGGAAAAGGTTCTTATGAGTGCGCCTCCGGTGATCCGTGCGCCCAGCCCGCTCCCGTTCTCAGGGGGGACAAATAACATCAACACCAGCACCGGGGGAGGAGGAGGAGGAGGAGGAGGTGGAGGAGGAGGAGGAGGAGGAGGAGGTGGCGGCGGTGGTGTGATCTCCTTCCACATCCAGATCGGTCTGAGCAGGGAGCCGGTGCTGCTGGACGCCGCAGAGCTCAGCCTCAGTCAGGTCCGGGAGGTGGCGTGCTCCATCGTGGACCAGAAGGTAACCAAGTAACCATAAACCAAGTCCTCGTCAAACCCTCCAAGTCCTGGAAGATTTGTAGTAATGTGTGTAAAAGTTCAAAAAGTTAAAGTAGCTTTGAACATATAAACGATTTTTGGTTGGTTTGGTTCCAGTCTGTCAAAAATATCTCAGAAAAACATTAAAAACAGTCAGTGAGAGGATCTGTGTTAAATATAACTGAAAACAAAAATAAAGTTAGATAAAATGAATTTGGAGAAACTTCCAATCATGGCAAAATTAAACTGCTGAGCCCCCCACAGTTTATTTAATCTGCAGGATTTACAGGTTTTATGTAAGTATCCTAAACTAAATTCCAACTCAGGAAGCACTGTAAAGTCAGGACTACTGACGTTTGTCACTCATCAGATTTGATCTGCATTGTGAAACACACTTTAAATCAGTAAACAGAACCGGGACATGGCCACTGTCTTCATCAGAGGATGGGGTTTACCCAGTTGCCATGGAGATGACTGAGTTGTCATGACCAAAGTATGGAACTGTGGTTGGTTATTACATGGATGCCCTCCTCCACATGCATGTGTACATGTGTGTGTGTGTGTATCAAGTCGTGAATGGATCAGGGTTTGTTTAAGTTCAGGGTCAGAGGTCTGGTCTTCTACCATCTCCTGACCCCTACCACAGTCAGGAAGCTTGTTAGCATTAGAACCTCAACAATTACTGTTAGAAAGTCAATCAAAAAATATGACAGGGACTATAAAGAGATGCAAAATTATTACAAAGAGACTCAAAACAGCTACATACAGACAAATAGCCATGATGAGGCAAACAACTGTGACCGTGAAGCGATTACAGCAACACAAATTAACTACGAAAAGACGCAAAACATCCACAAATGGCAACGGCAGAGACATATAACAACTACACAGAGAACAAATGACCTGAATATGATGCAGAAAGACTGCGGAACAACTATAGAAATGATAGAAAAAGATAAAACCGCCATTTCTAGTCATATCCTGCTAAAATCAAACTTGTGACTATAAGCTCATTTGTATTGGCGGAGGAGCTTTGGAAAGTCAAAAGTTCACATGTTGTATGTGACATGTTGTATATGGGATTGTTTGTGATTGGCTCATGTTGTTCAGACTCACTGATTGGCTAAAAAACTGATATTTGACTTTGACATAGAAACACTGACACCCTCATGAAAAGGGTGCCTGTTATGATGTGTGGTGCTGAAAGTCTGTGACGTGTAACTGACATTTTCCTACAGACAGTGTGTGTGTGTGTGTGTGTGAGGGGGGGAATATTCAATACCTGACATGTGTGGATAATGTGCAGTGCCACAGGCGAGGCCATCTATAGTAACTGTAATTTTCAATCAATGACTCAGCTTTAACCTTTGTGACCTGGACTCTCATGTGGGTTCTGATTCATGTTGGACAGTAAAACACATCAAAAAACACGTCACACACCTTTCCCCCACTCTTTATTGACCAAACATTTTAATCAGAGTGGTGTCTGACTCATTTACACACTGAAAATGAAGTGAATTAGACCAATAGTAGATTTAAAAAGTGACACATTTGTTTGAGACATAATTTCTCCTCAGATGAACAACACATCGTCACCTTGTTGTTCGTTTCATTTGCTGCTGGTGACAGTGTGATGTTTGACTGCAGGTTGGGAAACACCTGCAAACAGCAAGAAACCTCTATCAAGTGTTTTATTTTCTGTTTTAGTACATAATTGTATCAAAAATCTAAAATAGAGACAAATAAAGACACGCCCCCTGTAGCATTCAAGGCTCTGATTGGCTAGTAGTCCTTGCCTCTGTTGTTAGCTGATCTGAGGCATATTCATGGATAAACTCTGATACTCTACCTGTTGTGTTCTGGCTTTGTTTATTTCATGTTCCCAGCTTCTAAATCTGAGTCTGACTCACAATTTATATTACAAAATACTGACACAAAGAAGTTTCATTTGATTTGAGAGAGAGAGAGAGACAGACAGCAGTGGCTGAGCGGCATAGGCAGTGAATGAGGGAGAGGGAGCATCCGTATCAAGAAAGTCGGTGAATCAGTGTAATAAAAAGTTATTTTCTGATTGTTTTATAGCGGTTACATTAAGCACAAATAAACACGCAACCCTGCAGCAATTCACCACAATGCCTGAGTTCTGAGGTCTTGAGGGTAAAACAATCAGAGGCAATGTAGGGCAGATCATTCCTTCGCAAGATGTTGCTGGTGGACAGAGGGAACATGGAACTTTTGATGTTAAGGAGCTGCTGCATAGTTGAAATATATTAATATTTGCAGAGCCTCTTTAAACATCACTAGTGCAGATGAACACATGAACACATGACATTTCTCTAACGGCTTGCAGTGTGTTTAGCAGTATGTGTAAAGCATACAGTATGTGAGCCTGGAAAGCAGCGATCTGCTCCAGTGTTAGTCAGTATGGTGACTCACTCTGAAGCTCAGTCACTTCTTGTTGGAAACAAGATGAATTCTGTCTTTGTTCGCTCGCTCTGCAGGGGTTTCTCTGTTTTTCTGGCTTTTGCTTTATGAACTGAAGCTGTTGCCAAGCATTTGCAATTAAACTAGACGGAAACACACAAACAGACAGTGTCAGTGTCCTCATGAATGTGATAGAAGTCCTCTTTCGCATACAGACAAGTCATGAGTTTGTGAATGTGAGCTTGTTTTTCTCTCATGTACACAAATAACAATGGTGTTAATAATGTGAGCTTTCCCTCTCTCACTCAGCACCAAATCCACCAAACCCACAATCCTTTCCTGCTTGTGACACATTATTGTTATCAGTTTTATAGTCACATTTTATTAAAATGTCTATTACAAAAGGTTTTAAGGAGCTAATTTTACAAATAATATTTAAGATTAAATGCACTAAACATATGATTCTACAGGATTCAGGATCAGGATGGTATGAAAACAGGATTGAGACAGAATTAGCATGTGAACAGGGAGGGACTGGGACAGAATTGGAATAGGACTGAGATGGGATTTGGACAGGACCAGGATGGGATTGGGATAGGGTAGGATTGAGACAGGATTGTGGTGGGTTTAGGGTGGATGGGAATGGGATCAAAATTGGACTTGAAAGGATCGGGATTAGGATTTGATGGGGATTTAGTCATGATAGTATTGTACAAATCGTATCGCAATGTATTGGAAGAATCGCGACTGTACTGACATGAACATTGGGGCTCCTAACTAGATTGGGGCAAGCTTGGGATTGGACTGGATCAAAAATGGACTGGGATAGAAAATAGATTGGGATAGAATTATGAGCGGTTCGTGACAGGACTGGAATGCAAACTGTGTGCTGGGAGCTGAGCAGATCAAGCGGGATAAGCTATGGCTTAAATAGTGCCATTTTTAGACCATTTAAAGCACACCATATATCTCATTCACACACATTCATACACTGCATTGGCTACCATGAAAGGTGCCAACTATTCATCAGTTTTTAGAAGCTAACCCTTCATATGTATTCAGTATCTTGCCCAAGGACACTTCAACATGCAGACTGGAGGAGCCAGGGATTTAACCGCCGATGATCTGATTAGTGGATGACCCGCTTTACCTCCTGACCCTCAGCCCGGTGGTTGAAAGATCACAATGGTATCAGAATGTGACAGGATCAGGGATCATAATGGGATTTGATAAGGATTGGAAAGAGATCAGGAGATCAAGAGATTAGGTCCCCAAACTGGATTTGGGTAAGTTCAGGGACTGCATTGGATGGAAAAAAAATGGAAACTGGATGGGAATCAGGACAAGATTCAAATAGGATTGAATCGTGAAGAGATTGGAATGGAAACTGGATGGAAGGAGAGCACGGAGCAGAATCGAGATACATTTAAGAGAGGACTAGTAGGGTATCGGGACACAAGTGGTAGTGCAATGGAAACTGAGCTGGGATAGGATCAGGATGAGATTGGGTTAAGACTAGGATGGGACTGGAAAAGGTTCAGGTTAAAGATCAAAATGTGATTCGGACAGAATTCGGATGAGGGCTCCAAACTGGACTGGGGCAAGTTTGCAACTGTACTGGATCAAAATGTAATATAAAACAATCAGGACGAGATTGGGATTCAATGGGATTCTAGCACATTGAAGATAGGGATTGGGACAGGATTAAAACAGAACTAGGAAAAGATCTGTTCCACTGCGACCAGTAGGGTTTAAAAAAAGTTTTTAAAAATCCTGAGCCTGAGGGGGGGTGGGGGGACAGTAGTGGTTTGAGGGAGGGGCTTGACAATATCCCACATCAACAGGATTTTTTTTTTTTAATGTTTAATGTTTGAATCCCAGTCTAACGCCACACGTCAGAAATCCGGCACTCTGCCGGAATACTTTAAGCCCTGAACCAGCATTTCTAGATTTACTCACTCTGGATAACAAATTAGAAAATGGTGGAAAACACCTGCCAAGTGTGAATGATGATGATATGAAAGATTAAAAAAAGGCAAATATATCCACATTAGCGTGGTCATGTCTTCTCTTACACACATACATATTCCCATAATGTGTCCATTATCTCTGTTCAGATTCACTAATCGTCTCATTTCAGGTGAAAATCACCTCATTTCCCACAGTGAGACTTTTACACCTGAACGCACACATATACCTAAAACCTGAGAGCAATGGTGCTAACGGTATGACAGTGTGCGACATACACACATGCAGGTTGTTGATTAAAGTGTTTATTAGCAGGGTGTTGTATATTCTATAGAGGAATATGAAGTGCAGCAGGTCACCTCAGGTTCACACACCAAACCGGTGTGACATCGCTTGAAACATGCAGCACTTAACACTTCAAATAGCACCAAATGAACTGATTAACAAGAGATGTGTGTGTGTGTGAAAACAGTTGTATTTGATTTTTTTTTTTTTATAAACTTCCTTTAAGGTTTTTCGAAGCTCAAAAACTTTCTCTACAGAAGTCACACTGACAGATCTGAGGCCCAATCAGTGCTGAAGATGAGGTGTTTGGGTGCGATGGCTGCCTGCTCATTGGTTGTTCGATGGTTAGGGTTTGCAGAGATTATGGTTGGTGTGTTCAGACTGTTTTTAGCCAAATCCCACATTTAGCACATTACACAGAGACAAACAACATGCAACCTATGGGCAATTTATTTTTATGGAAATATACATCATTATATGTATACATTAACATTGAAGTCGGTAGGGTTGACTGGTCAGGTCGTGATAACTGTTCCACTAATAAATTAATTGATTTTTTTACCCCTTGTAAAAGTTCTCAGAGACATTGAGTTCAAATATCAAAATCACATAATCATCATCAGTAAACAGAGGGACTTACCTGGATCTCACACTGATGGATGCTGTTTTCTAGGGGAAGTATGCCAAAGAGACAACAGAGAGGACTTTAACACTCAGTTAGCTGATTTACATGTTACCAAAGACACAAATTACCATCCCCTTACTGATGTGTAGGCTGAAGTATGGGCTGTTTCTCTCTTTCAATATTTTGAATTTTGACTGCAGTATTCATTTTAATTGACAGCTACATATATCTGCTTTGAGGCTAGGCGTCTAAAACTCGTGCTGTCGTGACATGAGCAGTATTTTAGAAATAAGGCGACCACGCTTCTACAGTCTGGAGCAGATTCCCCTGAAGTGAAAAACATACATGAATACACAGCATGACCTGTGACTCCTTGCAGCGTTTACAGTAAATGTCCCGGGCTGTAAATATTCTTGGTTGTTAAAGTCATGTGTTCCTTCTGTAGACTGTTTCTGGAGATTTCATCTTTGACACATACGCAGCCTTTTGAAATGCCTCGAGCTATGTGTGAATGCATGTTCTGTTTTCCTTGATGAGTGTGGTGGTGCGGGGTGTAACTCTGAGACAGGCGTGTGTGACTACATGTATCACTCTGCTTTAGAGGTGATGTTAATGTCACATTAACGTTACATTACTGTTTGTCATCCATCAGACTGAAACAAAGATGAATATATTTCTACAAGTCGTTTAAAAATACTCCCAAGGATTAAATATTTCCTGCATACTGCTGTTAGAAACTGAATATGATCAGCTGATAATAAACCTGATCAGCCAGCGAACCAATAACTGACGTCAACGTCAGACAACCTTCTCATACTTATAGTAACGGTTACCTAATGTTCCTGTAGCGTTGACAGAACGTTCAAAAATAAACAATCAGTTTGAATTAAACTAAAGCTCCCTGCGCTGACAGATAAACTGTATTTCTGTACAATTTTTCCAAAATGTTCAAAGTTTTTTTCAAAGTAACTACCCAGTTTCATACTTTGTGTGTTATGTCTTATTGTGAATATCAATACGGATACCGGGACAACACCAGTAACCATGGCAACCGTACACAACAAAGAAAAACATCTCAAACAAAAGTTACATTTGACCAATATGTATTTATCATGAAAAGATGAAAATCCAATCAAAATTAACATTTGACAGTTGTTTCTCAAGCTTCATCTCTGCAGAGGAGTAATGACACACACACACATGCACACACACACCTACCTCTGCCCTGCTGTAACAGTAATAATAAAGCCGTGTGTGCTGTGTTTCTGTCGGTAGCGGTTTCTCCCTGTTGCCTGGCAACTGATGATGATTGCGGCTGTGAAGTGTCCTTCTGAGGGCCATTATGAGACACACACACACACACACACACACACACACAGACCAGATGTGTGTGTGTTTTCTCTCATTGTTCTCTTTCATTATACTTTTTCCATCCATTCATGTCTCTTTATTCATCTTTCTCTTCACCACACTGTCTTCCTCGTTCTCTCCTTCTTTCACCAGTCTGTTCATATTCTATATTTTTCTTCGTGACAACTTGTCAGCTCAAACCAGCACTGTTTGAGGAGATTACTGAGCCTTTTGTTAAACATGAAGCTATACATTTGTGAGAAGTATCAAGAACATGTCGTTGGTTTGAGTCTGAACATGAGTTCTTGGTTCATTCCTTCCTTGTTTTTATGGGGTTTTTTGTCTTTTTGTGTCTGAAATTCAAAATGATGCAAATGAGCGAGTTGAACCCATCAACTATCGTCAGAGTCTGATGATGATTTAGCGTTTGGACCAATAGTCACATGTTTCTGGGCTTCTGCTCTAATGAATATCCGGACTGAGACTTCCTTTGAAGTCCCATTAGCAACTTGATAAGTGAGAATGACAATAAAGACACATTTCTGCTGATCTCTACGAACAGATACGTTTTTTTTTTTTTTAAATGACAAAAAGGTAAATGTTCGCTAGACGATAGCCGATAGATGGTTTCCAAAATTGCAGTTCTGTCAGTGTGTTCTGCATTTTTATGCAGATACTGTTCATAGAGACTGGCTCTGTAGGTGGTCAGGGATGCATTGTGACCAAATTGAACACAAGTGTAAATTTAATTGCATCGAAATTCAAATCTATCCGTTTTCTCTCTATTATCCGGGGTCAAGTCACGTTCGAGACGTTCTTCTCCCCAGCAACACATTCCAGGTCCTTCTGGGGGATCCCGAGGTGTTCCCAGGCTAGATGGGCTATAAAGTCCCTCCGGTAAGTTCTGGGTCTCCCTCTGGGTCTTCTACCAGCAGAACATGCCGGAACAGCAAAGGAAGGGATCCTGATCAGACACAAAGAATCACTACCTTAAGGTGGTGGCGGGGTTTGTGTTTCTCTGCTAATGTTAGTACACATTAGTAGGGTCAAGTAGGGGCAAATTGATCCCAGGGGAGAGATCAGACTAAATTCGAAACCCTTATTAATCAGACTACAAGGAGCTGCAGCACCTCACCCAGATTAGGGAAACCGGTGCCCGCATCTGAAGCCCCAAGCTCACCGGAGAGCGTTAGCAGTAACAAAGTACAAGTCCATGGGGACTGGCCGGGCACAGCCCAAAAAAGCAACATGGAGGCATCGCCCTGTTCATGCATGCTGTTCAAAAATGATTTGATGGTATCATATCTTCAGAGTGTGCAATATAACGTGGAAGCCCTGGTTTTCCACAACTGAATAGTGCCCATGATTCGCTTTGCCTTTTTTGAGTAGGGCGTAAACTTTGCTACAGTGTGCTGGATGGCTCTCTGGGTAGCGTCTGATCATAAATCGAAATCACCTCTTCTTCGTCTGCTTGATACCAACTAAATATCGTTGGGCTCATCTCTATGCATAGCTCTGAATCCGGGACAAAAATCCTGTAAACAATTTAAAATAAAACAGAGACTTACTGAAAAAAAGTTTATTTTACGTAAAATGTAAGATTATTTTACAGTGCAGGTGTGAACAGGGTGCTGAGCTGAGGTCTATATTAGTGTATGAACACACACACACAGAATAGACATCGGGTATCTGCTGCTGTCACTGCTGACGTTACTAAGTAATGACGAACTAAGACATACACACCTTTATAAATGGCATCACGCAGCATGTCCTGTCGTCATGGTGACAGTCCTCATCCCCATTAAGTGTTCTAAGTGAGGGCCGGTACATCGTCGCTGATTCTCATGTTGCTTTCGAAGGTTTCTGTCTTTAAAATCTTCAGTGGACAGTTTGTTTTAGAGAAGAGGTTTTCAGCTGCAGGTGTGTTCCTGTGTGTAAATGAAACACTGTTTATCTTCACAGTCAAATAAATCAGTGACACACACACACACAGCAGCAGCATGTCATGTGCGTGAGAGAAAAAGGCTCTGATGCTGTAAATCTAACAAATGTTTCTGTTTCACACATTAAACCTACAACTGTGCTGTGTTCAGTGCACCTCACTCACAGTGGGGGTTTTTGACTTGTCATAGCAGGAAAAGCACTAATAACATTAACAATAGCTCAGTTCCAACAAGTGTCACAGTCAGATGTGACATTCAGTTTCACCAAAATCAGTCAAATAGTTGGTGGTGTGTGACTTAGTGCCGTAAAGTGTTACGTACTTCTCCCGACCTGGAGCCCAAAGTTACATAGTGTGAGAACAGACGTACGAATGACAGAGACACCATTCACCTGATTACAAGTCAGTATAGCATCAACAGGATTTAATAACTGGTGTTGAAATCATCTGGACTGTATCTGAGTACAGTGCATGTATATGTCAGTATTGATCTCTTGTTATAGCCCTGCTGGCTGCATTAAACTCCACTCACAGTCATCTAACGTCCTCCTACTCCTATTCCATTTGCTCTTCATCAAACACATTTTTATTCTTAGGAAAATTCAGGGGGGTTTTGTCCATCATGTCAATCAGCTATGATCACCAAGTTAAAGGTTCAATATTTTGGGAACTTCTTGGAGAGTGAGTGAAGATTATTTATTTTGTGTGTGTTCTAACACATAGGTTAAAGCCTAAAATCAAAGCCTTTGTTCTCATTTGTCATAGAATATAAATAGTAAACCAGGAACAATTATTCCAAAAAGACCAATTAAAAATTAATTGACTCAAGCAAGACAGGAAGTGACATCAGCACTTTACAGTCATCAAAACACCATTCAGTTCCCTGTTTGATCATAAACTTCAGTTTGTTTCAGAGATATTCACTGAGCGATGAGTTGAAGTGTTCAGGTTTAAACACTCAGCTGAGCTTTTCTTTGTCAGTGAAAAAACTCCAACACCCACAATGCCTTGCAGGGCACTCGGCTTAATATACGTGTTGTACATTCAGTACAGAAAGTATTGAACAGAACTGAATAGAAAGAGATGGAGGAGGAGAGGATTCAGCCTTGAGTTCTTGCTGCCATGACAACAAGACTAGCACTGCTACTATGGTGACACCACACACACACAGGCATACATAAAGATGTATTCATGAAGTGTATTGTTAAGTGTCTTTTTAAAAGGCAGAGAGAGAGAGGTGAAGGTCTGATGAGTGAGAACATGAAAAGTGAAGAGTCCTCTCCTCTTCATCACATCCTTATTCTTCCTCATGTTCAGTTTGTTCTCTTCTCCTCATATTCTTTCTTTATTTTTTCTGTTGATTCTGTCGTCTCCTTTCTCCTCATCAAGAAACATACTGGTTCTACAAGGAGCCATGACCAGTTGAAGAATCTCTTCATTTAGGGGATGTTTCTTTACAAACTTTATGTGAAGCTTCTTCACATTTATTGGACTTATTTGATGGGTAATAGTATGAAATTCAGGCTGCAGCTCATGATTCTTTATTCAATTAATTGTTCAATATTTTGGTCGATAAAATATCAGAAAACTGTAAAAAAAAAAAAAAAAAAAATGGTCACAAATGTTGAAATATGTTGTCAGTCCAGAGCACAGAATATTTGTTATGTTTTATAATGTAACTGCTAAATTAATTAAAATTAAAAGTGTTATTAATTAAAAGTGTAAAATTACAATGTCATGCAATCAGACAATCAGACACAAATGTCTGAAACTGAATCTATCCAGATGGATTCATGGACTAAACTCTGATACTCTACCTGTGTGTGTGTCCTGGCTTTGTTTATTTCATGGACATGGACTGAAATCTGAGTCTGACTCACAATTTATGCTGCAAAATAGTGACGGATGGTTTGAGAGAGAGAGACATCAATGGTCAAGAGACGTAGACAGTGAGCAAGTGTTGTGAATCAGTGAAATAAAAAGTTATTTCCTGGTACTGAACCGCAGCCCTCGTCTCAGAGTCTGTGCTCGAACCCGGCTCGGTTGCCTGCTAACAGCAGATTCAGTTAGCAGCAGTCAATCAGCAAATGGTCAGGCTAAAGCTATCTGTCCGTCATAAACTGTTTGAATCACAGAGAGTAGAAGCTGAGCAGCTGGAGGACATCAGAGGGAAAAGCAGCAAATATATTGTGTATAAGCTGGTTAAAGGTGGGGTAGGAGATGTTGGGAAAACAGTTCCAGCAAGCTATATTTTCAAAATACACACCCATGCCTTTTCTTCAGACCTCCCCTCCAAACCACGCCTTCAAAGTAATGGAAGGGTCTCTATTCGTTCATGAATGGGTGAACGTGCAGAGGGGGAGGGAGAAGCGGAGTGAAGTTTGATGGACGTGTCAGGATCCAATCATAATGAGCAGCCCCATCAACGTGATTGGACGGTGTTTTCCCATTTCGCCCTTTAGACTGGACTAAAACATTTCGTTTTTTTGACAAACCTTCTATTTTACTGGCTGCAATGGGGTCGTGAAGAGATCTCAAGCAATATGGTAAAAAATGCTCCAGAAGGGGCGGCGTTTAGCTCAGTCGGTAGAGTGGCCGCCCCATGTGCGAAGGCTCGCTGCGGCCGGCCCGGGTTCGAGTCCTGACCTGTGGTCCCATCTCTCTCCCCTCATTTCCTGTCGCTCTTCAGCTGTCCCTGTCAATAAAGCTTGCAAAAGGCCAAAAAAATAATCTTTTAAAAAAAAAATGCTCCAGAAAACACCTCCTACCCCACCTTTAATCAGGGAAATAAAAAGTTATTTCCTCACTGCTGTTGTGTAGGTGAAGGGTCTGCGCCTGTGTGTGCGTGTTTGTGTGTGGTCAATAGCAGTCTCAGCGGTGCTCTTCGCTTGTGTTGCTCATTTCAGCGACATCATCGATCCTCAACATGGTAGCAAACTGCACCTTTAACATCCTATGGTTTCACTCCACTGAGTGTGTGTGCGTGTGTGTGTACTCTTATACCGAGGACTGGATCTGACTAATTTAACTTCAGATAACAACCTCACAGATGTGTTTTAAAGTCTTGTTTCTGCTGTCGTAGAGCTCAGGAGCTGATCAGCTTCAGGTACACACCTGTCTGATCAACGCGTTCAAAAGTGTTGTCATCTTTTGCCAAAATTTGTGTGAATCCACGTCTCATCTCTCCTTCATCCTGCTGCGACCCAGGTGACATTTATAGTTGAATATTTATGAGACGACTTAAACGTGAAAAGTCGTGAATATAATGAAATAAAACCACACTGATGTTTATTGTTATATGATTAATGTGATTGTATTATTGCTGTCTGGAGCTTAATTAATTTGAAGTGATTGTGTGTTGCTTGGCCACAGAGCAGTCGCAGTCCAGCTGTGGAACTATTTGTGCTAACAGTTAAAAACTTAATGTATCAGTCTGTGGTCACTGTGTCTGTTCTCTGTTTCAGATACCAGAGTGTGTTTTCTATGGGATGTACGAGAAGATCTTGCTATTTCGTCATGACCAGACATCAGAAAACGTGCTGCAGCTGCTGCGCTCGGCCTCTCAGATCCAGGAGGGGGACCTGGTGGAGGCCGTGCTGTCAGGTAAGATGGGACGGATGATGACATCACAGATGAGAAGGGCAGGCATCAACACGTGAAACAAAAAAAACATATGAGTGTCACCGTTAAGGTATCAGCTGGTTTAAAGTCTCCTTGAAACTAGTGTTGGGAAGTTTGAGTCTTTTAACCGACTCGGATCACTTAGTCTCAGATGGTAAAACCGTTCATCGTTCATTTTGTTCATTCACTAGTGTAGCACTGTAGCCCTTTTGTGGCTGATGTAAATGTGACAAATGAAAGAACGATCCGTGTGAACGTACTGCTGCACATACTGATCCTCACACAGCCCCGTCATGTGACAAATGAACGATCCGTATGAACAAAGTGTTTGTGCTTACTGCTTGTCACACAGCCTGAGCGGCCATGCAGCTGCCTTGTGGCGAGAGAACGTACTGCGTGAAAATGAACGAAACACTCACTGAGACTACTCATTACTCCCGAGTCATATAAAAGATTAGTTCATATTGAACGATACGTTCACGGCCGACATACCACTACATGAAACAGGAAGAAGAAATCTGTTTTCTTTCTCATCTTTACGTGTTTCCTGTAAAAACAGGAAGGGACTTGTCGCGGATATTGACTGATGTTTGCTCACAGACTATATCAAACAGGAAGCACTACGCTCCGGCGGCATCAGAAGAGAGAAAGTGTTTGATTGGATGTATAAGCATTCTAAGTTTTAAGTGTCAAAGTAATTCAGTGACAGTTGTCTGTATACCCATGATCACACTGCAAACAGGAGCTGCTAAAAGCTAATTAAGCTAAATGTCAATGGAGACAATTTAATAAAATGGAAACACATATAAGCTTAAAAAATGAGTTGAAAAAAGTGAAGTATTACTGTACCAACCTGTAGTTGACATTACAACAGCACATTTAATGAACTTTGTTTCTGTTTTCATTATGGTTCCAGTATGTTGATGTTAGCATGTTAGCATCTATTCAATTTTAATTTCACACTGAACTGGCAAGATTAAGAAGTGAAACACTGACAGATCGACTTTATAATACATGGCCTGTTCAGCCTTCAGTCAGTTATTATTTATTGAAATGACCCACATACACTACAGGATTAATCTGTCTCTGGCCAGCGCAGGTTTTATTAAAATCACCCCACCTCCCGCAGAGAGACATAAATCCTGTCTGAATGAAGCTTTTAATGCAAATCAGCGACCGACTGAACAGGAAAATAACAAACTCTTTTAGAAGGTAGACATTACATTAGATAAGTTTAGATTAATCTTTATTGTCATTGTACACAGTAAGTACCACGACAATACATGTATCAGCTCACCAGATTGTACAAACAGCAGTAAAAGCACACAGAGACAAACAAAGATGAAATGATTACCACAAAGAACCAAAGAAGGCAAAAAAAAAAAACACACAGGGGTGAAGAAGTGATGAGACTGACATAAAGATTTTTTTTTTTAAATATAGTTTAAGTGTATTGTGTAATTTGGCAGAAATATAAAAAATAGAAAATAAATATGTCAATGAACATTTTACTTAAACATTTACATTTAGTCATTTAGCTGAAGCGTTTATCCAAGGCAACTTACAAAAAAAAGGAAACAATCAAGGTAAAGTCTGACAAAGATATGTTGCAATAATATCAACAATAAGTACTTAGACATAGCATCAAGTCACAGTTGTAGAGGGGAATAGATTCATTGTGTTCACTTGTTGGTAGTGTTGGAGAGGAGGCACTCTCTGAAGAGCTGGACGTTTTCAGGAGGTTTTTGAATGTAGAGAGGGACTGGTAGGACGTTCCACCAACGGTGACCAACAGACGAGAAAAGTTTGGACCGCCCTGAGTGAACGGGTGGCAGAGCCAGGAGTCGTTCATTGGAGAAGCAGCAGTCATGAGGTAACATATGCCTGTATAAAGGCATTCAAGTAGGTAGGTGCAGAACCAGAGACAACTTTATAGGCCAGCATTAGCGATTTGACTTTAATGAGGGCCACTACAGGTGGCCAGGGGAGCTCGATCAGCAGCGATGTAACATGCAACCTTTTGGGTTGGTGGTAGACCAGGCGCGCTGCTGTGTTCTGGACTCTGAAGAGGTTTCACAGTGCAGGCTGGGAGGCTCATCAGGAGGGCGTTACAGTAATCTAGTCGTGAGATGACCACAACCTGGTATCAGGAGTTGAGTAACATGTTAAGTTAGGTGAGTTAGGTGATTCTTCTGATGTTGTGAAGTGCAAAGCGACATGACCGGGCAACTGAGGCAACGTGATCAGTATCAATCAGACTTATGTTAATCAACATTTCCTTGTTCATGGTTAGAAAAAACGTAATGTATTTGCTGTTGCAAATTCTACCGGACAGGGCTGTTCTAAGGAGTATTAATACTACTCTTAATAAAAGTAATAATAATTATAATATTAATAATTAGAATGAGCATGATAAACTTTATGGATCAGCACTTTTCAAAAACAAAAAGTTACAAAGTGCTTTTGGCCCTCAAAGAAATCAAAGATAATACAACAATAAATTAGAATAAATATCCAATAATAAATAAAGAAAACTTAATTAAAACCTTTTTCACCACTGAACAGAACCACAGAAACCCTCCTGCAGGCATTAATTGGCTTTGCCAGTCTGAGAAACACCTAAAAGAATCCAGATGTGTCAAACAAAGATCTTCAGTCTCAGTTTGGTGTCACGTCGTCTGTCTGGCTGCCGTCCAGCTCAGGACTCAGGTGTTCACGCTACGCTACACTAATGGTCTGACAGCTGCCGCTTCCCAATTTCCTGCATCTCTGTCACCATGCAGTACAGTGTGTGTGTGAGTGTGTGTGTGTGTGTGTGTGTGTTTGTGTGCATTTGTGTGTACATTTGCATAATGCTTGTCTGCATTTGTGTGTTTGTCTTAATAAATGTGCTTTCTTATCTACTTCTACTGTATTGCTCTATTTAATGGTTTATTCCAACAGGCTTTTGTTTAGTTAAAGTGCAACTGCTAAAAGCAGTTGAAGTGGTGAATGAAACAGAAGCATTGAAAGAAATTTAAAATAGTTTATGTCTTTTCAGCTGTTAAAAAACTTGAGGTGATATGAAGATATGGAGAGCCATTTGAAATCAGGACTGAAAGGAGTTAAGGTGCCATTTCAAATAGAAGCACTATAGCAGGATATGAAGTTTGAGCACTAAAATGAAAGAAACTCAACAAATAAGCAATGAAAATAGTTGAAAAGTCCCTTTAAGTACAAAACTGAAACTAGTAGAAGTGCCATTTGAAGGACTTTAACTTTAGATGAAACTGGTAGATATAATTAAAGCAGTGGCAAATGAAAGTCAGTCAATGTTGAGGTGTGCAATAGTTTAGGGCCAAGCCCTGATAGGAGTTAAATCATCAGGAGTTGAGTCATTTAAAGTTCAGTACAAGAACTGAAAGAAGATGAAGTCACCCTAACAGTATTTTACAAGGGCACCATCACTGCAGCCTGGGGTTACCATGAGTCAAGGTGACTGTGATTAGCTTAAAGAAACAAGACTGACTTTTTCCTCTATATGATAATGGGTGCAGTCAGACAGTCGATTCTCCATCTTTCTCCCTAACCTCCTCCTCTTCCTCTTCTCCTCCCCACTATCTTTCATTAATCCTTTCGTCCCCCTTCGTCTTCATCTCCCCCATCTTCCACCTCCTTCACCGCTTCTACCTTGTCTCCTCCTCCCTCCTCCTCTGTTAGGTTGCCGACACTCAATTAAAAACACTTTTGTTAACAGCTTTCTGCCAGTCGCAGCGACAGCTCTATGTGTGGAGGAAACAAACAGGAAACTGACTTTGTACGGTGTAACAGGCAGCGCTAGCCAAGCGAGCTGATTGGTCACAAACGACCTCAAAAAAACAAAACATCCTGATAATTCCCGAAACACTCACGCAAACAGGTTTTATTGGCTGCAATTTTAACCACGGAGGTAGTTGACAAACTCTGTTGTTTCCTGCTGTTTTTTAATCAGCTCACATGTTGATTAAAGTTGTTTACAATTCACAATAAACCCTGAGGATGATGGGACTTCAATACTCCACTGCTCTATTCCTATGATTATTGTTTTCATTAAAGTTTGTTATGAAGACAAACATCAAATTTCAGTAGCAGGCAAATTAAAAAGCAGTAAAGGAAGTTCAATAAAAATCAGATGTCCAAAACAAAGCAAACCAAAGACAAATACAAACATACCGTCTCCAACTTAAAACAACATATATACATATGCATATAACTACATGTATTTTTTGAATAATTATAATTAATAATGTGGAAGTTGCTGAAAATCAAACAAACATGGACGCCAAAGTATGTCATTCAGTGTAATTAAACCCAACAAATACAATACAGGTACAATATGTATTATAGTGAATGTATGATATTCACTGTATTAAATCATCAAATGAATATGCTAAATCATCAGTTCTTAAGGAAACATGCTAAGTTGAAATACTTGCTTGTTGACAAAAACCTGACAGCCAAAATTATCTTATTTTGAAATTTACCGCCGGCCCATCTCTTTGTTTATGTTTTGGCCTTTGGAACTCTGATCAATTAGTTCTGTGTTCGATATCCGGGGTTGCCAGGTATGAAACAAATTTGTGGCAAACACAGTGCACTATAACGATGGAAGCAAGTGAGCGCAGCAGTTTGACTCTACCAGACCTCAGAGACAGAAACAGACGTAGAGGTTAGGTACACAAAAACAACAACAACAAAAAAAACAAGCAACGTTACGTTAGTTTATAGTGCATGAACTCCGTCTTGATAGAGCTCAGTTTGAGTGGTATTTGATGGTTGTCAGTCACCAGAGGAGACGGGGGTTTGGGTGTGCAGCCGTTTGTGGAAGGTGCTGATGGTGTGTTTAGTTCAGCTGCCCCGCACAGCGGCAGTGGTTGAGAGATTCATTGAGAAAATCTAAAACCAAATTAATGCAGAAATCACATAATGGAAATGCTACTGCCAGCAAGTCTAATGCAACACTGACGACTGTTTCATAAAATAAAAACTAATGTCCATAACAGCGGCAGCTGCTGGTGTCTGAGACCGGTGCCGGAGAAAATAATATAGTAATTACAGTACTTAGTGCACAGTAACATGATTTTACATCGTGTACTAACATAATCACTTTAGGGTTTTTCATCATTTTCATGAGTGTTATCTAATGTCAGTGCATGTAACATTAGACTGCTAATGTTTCCTGAGTGAAATCCAGGAAAATACACCGGTAACGGTACACGGTACATCTCTTATATGCAACAGCAGCTTGTGTGTGTCGGTAACAGTGCACACGTACGAGAGACACCTGCCCGGGTGTGACCACCTGCCGTTTGGGCCCTGCTGCCTCAGCAGGTCAGTGGGGAAGTGCCACTACTAGCTGCTGCTGCCACAAACTGAGCCAGCCCTTTATCTGTGTTTATGTGTGCTGGACGTAACCACTATGAAACAATCTCCCTCACTCTGATTTACCACGTAATGTATCTTGAGCAGTGCTCTCTCTCTCTCTGATTACAAACTAAATTAAACTTCTTCGTGTCACTATATACAGCGTAAATTGCGAGTCAGACTCCGATTTAGAAGCTGATTCATGAAATAAACAAAGCCAGAACACAACAAGTAGAGTATCAGAGTTTAGATACTTACGTTACATTTCGGTCGTCCTGCACAAGTGAAGATTCAGCAGCGTCAACCTGGCACCTTTTGTGAGCGTCGTTAGGGGAAGGGGGCCAACTCACTCCACTGTTTGGAATTCAGTCTTACAGTTTTCTTTTACAGTTGTTTCATCACTCCACTTTATAGCTGTTCTAATATTAACACTACATTAATGTTACATAAATGTTCATCATCTATCTCAGATTGTAACAAAAATGAACACTCAGAAAGATAAACTATTTCCTACATACTGCTGTTAGAAACTGAATACAATAAGCTGATTTTAAACCTGATCAAGCACTGTCAGTAATCAATACACAACCATTAATCAAACCAATAACTAACAGCAGTCAACGTCAGACAACCTTATCATACTTAACAGTTACCTAATGTTTCTGTAGCGTTGACAGAACGTTCAAAAATAAACATATTATAAGTTTGAATTAAACTAAAGCTCCCTGCGCTGTCCGGGGAAAATATGACACCAAAAGAAATACTTTGAGGATACAGCTCAGCAACATCTGCTGACCAATGGTGTTTCCATAGCAACAGTCTCTGACACCTGCTGACAAGTGCCACCATGGCAACAGTCGGTGACACCTTCTGACTAGTGTTTCCATAGCAACTGTGATTGACACCTGCTGACGAGTGTCACTGTGGCAACTGCCGGTGACACCTGCTGACCAGTGTTGCCATAGTTACAGTATCTGTGGATCAGTACCCTGTGCATTCACACTTCAAACATGAACAACACATCACTAAACAGTAAAATGTTCTGTGATTGGTCAGCTCTATTATGAAACTACAGTGTTAGTCAGAGATTCATTAAAATAAATACTGTAAATAATAAATTAAAAGTGAAATCAGAACTCTGAGCATTTCATCCCACCGCTTAATGTTTATGTGCCATAATTCAAGTTATAGTTATTTAGCTAATTAGATAAAACACAAATATAATTATTAGTACACCACACCCAGCTGTTCCTCCACTGCTGGTTCACAGTTTCTCCACCCGCAGTGTTTGTTTTCTGGTTGTGCGTTAACAAGCCAGCAGCGAGCGCTCCTTAACGCTCCTAATTCCACCACAGAGAACACACACATAAACACAGGCATTTATATTCAGACAAGGACTACCTAGGAAACCCTCACACACACACACACACACACTCACACACACACACACGTGCACACACACAAGTCATTTTCTGAAGCATATAATAACAGTTTGGGAGCTTGTTCAGACTTCCAAACGTATGTTGGCCCTCCAAACAAAAGGCATAAACAATAATTTGAATAAATGGAGGTAATTTCCTGCAGCAGAATGTCTAATCAGAGCCGTATTCTGCTGGAGGACCACAGCACAGGGCGAGTGTGTGTGTGTGTGTGTGTGTGAAAGAAAACGAAAAGGCGAGAGAGATTCAGAAACACATCCACAGAGAGAGAGAGAGAGACAGATAGAGAAAAGGAGCGAAAACGATATCCCAAACTACCCATCATGCCTTGCCAAGCCTGCTGGCCAACCAAACAAACACTTGGTCCATCTGCGCCCACTAAGAGCCTCTCATACCTCCAAAACATTTACAAAATACCCGCTAACAACCCATTCATTACTCTCTGTCTCTGTTTATCTCCCTCCCCTCCTCTCTCTCTCCATCTCTGGCTATAACTCGGGTTATATTCTATATTTTTCTTCCTGCCAACAAATCTCATGTTGAGACTCAATCCAATAGTGAATGTATCTACTAACAAGTTCTGTGTTTGTATCAAAGCCTTCCTCTGTGCCATAGAGCTCCAAAAACTATTAAAAACACACCAACGAGCCACACTGCATGTTTACAGCCAGTATTAAGAAGCATCTTGCGTCTGGTCTGACCAAGCAGACCAACTGACGTGAACATGTCGAATTTTACACATACAGTTAATAGTAACAAAAATAGGATATGTCTGTGCCTGTGGAGAAAGTCCCCAAACTCCCTTAAAAATTTTTCAATTTTGTGAGTCGTTGAGTTTGGAGAAACTTCATAAACTTTATGAAACGTTCTCCACAACAAATTCTTAATTATTTCGGCCTACTTGTAAATTCGGCAAATGTCTCACTTTTAAGTAATTTTAACTGTGCAAATAAAATAAATATGTCTAACACTAAAATAACACTGTTAGAGAATTGTTGAGTTGTTGAGGCGACAAACTCCAAAACATAAAGGTTGTACAGAAACACAGTTTATCTTTATGGATTATATTGATGCTGAATTGACAGTCAGACTGTTGACATATGACGTCCTTTATCTCGTGTTTGTAGAGTGATGTGTTTTTACGGACACGTAATGAATAGGTAACTGTTAAGTATGATAAGGTTGTCTGACGTTGACTGCTGTTAGTTATTGGTTTGTTATTGGGTTGTGTATTGATTGCTAGTGGTAGCTGATTATTACGTATCAGCTGATCGTATTCCGTTTTTAACAGCAGTATGCAGGAAATATTATGGGGCGGCTGTGGCTCAGGAGGTGGAACAGATCATTCACTAATCAGATGATCGGTGGTTTGATCCCCAGCTTCTCCAGTCTGCAGGTCGAAGTGTACTTGGGCAAGATACTGAACCCCAAATCAGCTAGATGTAAATTGTAAACAATATTACTGAAAATCACATTGACACTGGTAATTGTGTAATTGTGTCATCTACTACAAATCCAGTGTTACAGCATGCAAGAACCACGTTAGTCCTGCAGAGGCTCGCACAGCTGATTTGAAAGACAGATTTGAAATCTCATCCCTGTCAGTTTTAGACAGCTGTCGTACTTCTTTTTGTATTTCAAAATCGCTGCACACGTACACAGCTGTCACTAATTTTGCTGATCACCCTTGCTGAGGTTGAATTTGGTGGAGCTACAGCAAGTTTAGAATGATCTCCATGTAGGAAAGATAAAGCTGCAAGTGTTCCGGCCCTGACAGGTTGCAACACAGCTAACGAGTGTGAAGGGAAATGTTAATGAAGCGGCCTTTACAGTCCCACTCCTCAGAGGAGGTCTAATCAGGCACACTGAATGAAAACACCTGTGCAGGTGTACCATGTGCCTGCAGGGCTTTAAACCAGTATTCAGCATTTGGTGTTTGGCATCTCTGGTCAAATTTATATGGTTTTATAGAACGATAAGTTTGTATTCCTCAAATGTAGGGATGAACAGTACCAGGATTAGAACTAAGGTGTCAAATCTAAAAATGTATAAAACAATATCCAACTGACAAGTTATATAGATGCCATCCTGAATATTGTTTTTAGACAGCAGGGAATAAAAAAGTGCTGCATCAGTTTCCACAAATTTTAATTATGATAAACTGTCAGCTGTCATTAGAAACTGTTCACTGCTCATGCTCAGAAAAGTGTTGATCCCAAACTGCTGCCCAGCTCATTAAACCACAGCAAAGTGAACGGTCCCACATCAAACCAGATGCTTTTTCTGAGCAAAAATGTAAAAAATGTGACTCGACTTCCATCAGTTTAGATTCTCTGGTTTGTTTTTATTGTTGTGTTTCGACTTGTTACATTTTCAGCTGACACTTAATCTTCCAGGATAGATCCTCCATCTTCTTTAGTGTTTATGTTTCGAGTTAACATCTTAAGTGACACTTCATGTTCTCTTAGAACTTTGAATTTCAGTTGGCGTGGAAATACTGAAAGGAGTTGAAGTGTATGGTGAAGGTACAAATAATTGAGTGCCTCAATTTCATAGTACAAAGAGATTTCAAAAGGTCAGAATATTCAGTTTTTTATGATTTTTAATCAGTTTGAAATGTTTTCACAGGTTTGTTTTTCTTGCCCACTCTAAGGAAACATGTTCTGAAGAACCCTTTTATCCTTTTTTGCAGGGGAACTGATAACCTTCTTATGTTTTTTATGTTTTCTTTTTTTAATTATTGTTACAAAGATTTCTAAACTTCTTTAAGCTGCTCACGCAGGCCAGTTGATTCCCTCTTCGGTGTTGTAGTTTTGCCAGCAGGAGGTCTCGGTGCTGCCAGGGTGCCCAACAGGGTTTTTGTGAAAACAGCTGGAGGATGTTTAGGATCAGATGGCTATTATGGCTGCCGGCCCAGTCACCCCAGATCAGCAGCTGCTCGTCTCCGAGTCGATTTAAAAACATTTTGGAAAACGTAGAAAAGAAAAATCACTTCAGGATGATACTTGGTACCACAGAGTCTGTGACTGCTTTGTTAGCTCTCCTTGAAAGTGTGAAACACTTCACTGTTGTTCTGCTGGAATCGTGTTGATTCTCTTTGCTTTTGGTTTGCTTTGATTTTAATGTTGCAAAAGTCTTGAGGCGCTCATCACATATAAAAGAACGTTGATTTCAGTGACATGAATCTCAAAACAGAATATTTTGTTTCTCAATGAGACATCATGTGAAAGACGCCTCTATTTCTCTCGTGTTTCTGATACTTAATTGACCAATTCATTTTCTTTTTAGGGCTGGAATGTCAAATGATACTTAAGTTGCTTTCAGTCCTTACGCTTACCTTAATTTAATTAAGTGCCATCAAATTTGATTTTTACAAGGGAGTACAAATAACTATAGAGAATACTGAAGAACATTTTCACTCCAGCTGACACTTTATCTGACATTTCATATCTTCTCCGAACTTTCACCTTACCTCACACTTCAACTCCTTTCAGCTGTTACCCACAAACTGAAATCTCAGTGGTTACTCTTACATGTCAGCTCACACTTCAGTTCCTTTCAGGATTTACACATCAACTGACATCTCACTTAATCTGACGTTTCAACTTATTTCACTGCTTTCAATTCATGCTTAGACTTTTAACTGACACGTCATCTCCTTTTAGCACTTTCTCCTCACTTCCTTTATTGCTTACATTTCATGCTGACATTTCAAGTGACACTTCATGTCCTCTCAGAACTTTCATTTAAACATACACTTCAACTCCTTTCAGTGCTAACACTGCTGGACGCTGATCTTACACCTTCCTTAAACCTTTCATACCCTCATACTTCAGAACTAGAACTCATACTTCAGCTCCTTTCAGCTGTTACACATCATTTGACATTTCACTCACATCAGTGCCAACACTCTTTGCTTACACTTTAACTGATACTCTAACTGAATCTCCTTTTAGGAAAATCTCTTCAATTCTCATTCTCTTCGTTCTTTAATGCTCATGTTAGTCTTCATCTTCTTACATTTACATTTTTACATTTGCTTATATTTTAAGTCATTTAGCTGCTTTCGCATCATGCTCACATTTAAAGTGACACTTCATCTCCTTTGAGGAAGTTCAAAGATAGATTTTTCATCTGTTTTAGTGCTTATGTTTAATGCTTACATTTTAATTTTCAATTTCGATCCCCTTGACCTTGGAGTTTCAGTTGTCATGTAAAAATTGTGAAGTTTGAAGTGAAACGTTTCAGTACCCCAACTTCATAGTACAAATATATTCAAAAGTTTAGAGGATTCATAATTTTAGGACTTTTTTACGACAGTTTTATATAGTATTTTATATAGTATTTGAACTGTACTTATTCAGCAGAACCATACACAGGTAAATTATTCGTCTTTAGAAGGCATTCAGATAAACGTTGCTGAATTCACTCGTATTTTGATGTCTTTTGATGTTCTGCAGCTTCAGCCACAGTGGAGGACTTCCAGATCCGTCCACACTGTCTGTTTGTTCACTCGTACCGGGCTCCGACCTTCTGCGACCACTGTGGAGAAATGCTGTGGGGACTCGTACGACAGGGACTCAAATGCGAAGGTATAAACTTACTGATGTAGTGTTTTTGCTTTTGAAGCCCCATGAGACAAACTGATGTATATTGGTTTGTATATGTTGTCTCTGTTTGTGTCCAGGCTGTGGTCTGAACTATCACAAGCGTTGTGCCTTTAAGATCCCCAATAACTGCAGCGGAGTGAGGAGGCGCCGCTCGTCCAACGTCTCCCTGACGGGGGGACTGGTAAACATGGGGCGCCCCCTCTCTGCTGAGCCATCACCACCCCACTACACCGATGATGCTTTACTGGTCAGTAGACTGGGGCTCAGGCTCATCATATACATCCCAAGCATGTTTTGATGAGGATTTTTTAAAGTCTTGTCTTGTCTAAAAAGCAGCTGCACTGAAATCTGCAGAATGTCAAGCCAGACCCCCCCCCCCCCCCTAGTTACTGTTGCTACATCTCTTCTTTAACGCTGTGACAGATTGAACATCAAAATTCATTGACATTTTTAAACAATAAGGCAGCTTCTTATTTTAACTTTTGCGTGAATCCTGCATCATGTTCTTAAATATGCACCTTGATGGTGTATTTGTTGGTGATAATTAATCCACCATACATACATAAACAGCATTGTTCTAGTATCTCAGGGTAGTTAGTCCTCATAGTATAGAAGAAAATCTACAATCTCTCATTTGCTGTGTTCTGACCTACCTCAGAAGAACATATCGTTCAATTAACACAGAGGTTAGATGGTTTCTTGTATTTTCAAACCGCATGTTTCACTTTCACAAGAAAAAAGTCTTTAAAAATGAAGACTAACTTATGAGCACTTTGGCCAAGGAAGTGACGCTGCATTAATTTACTACTGCAGGTAGTAATCAAGCCAGGGATGCTGATGTTAGAACAGATAAACACAGTGTTTAATCATTCCTTTACTCTTCTGCTCTTGTGTATTTGGTCCTTTGAAAGGGATACAAACCACATCTCCAGACCTTTGTAAAGCTTGTTCAGTGGCTTCACACTGTGATGTTGTGGGTTACCCTGTAGCATAATTTCTGGGACCACCTGTCCCAGTTTTGATGTGCTGTTGAAGTCATTTGATGTTGTATAAAGAGTGAAAAGTCTGCATATGGAAGAGGTTTGGGTGAATGGATGGGTCAAACAAACAAAGGCCTTTCAGCCCAGGAGACCACTGTCCATGTCCTGTGTGAAACCAAAAGTCAGCATTGACTTCTTTCCAGTTACGTAGGCCCAATGTACAGAATGTAACTTACATAATGTAATATTACATCAGGGTGAGTTACGATCTTTTCCTAGACCTAAGAAAGTCTTTTTTTGTGTGTCTAGACATTCCCAAACAACATGATCACAAGATTATGACAGTCTAACCAGAAGTTACATGCTTATTCTAGCCAACTGGACCGTGGAACTCCGGGAATTATGATAGACAATCGGTGTTTGTGGGTTGAGTTTACTGAATGGTCAGTTGCATTTAAGTCAACACTCCCTGATAATCACTGCCGGATATACTGTAGCTTGATGCCATGTTTGACTTCATTTGGGTCAAACAAACAACTAAAACATCTTTTTTAGACTTGAGGAAGTCTAAACAGATTTTGAGACACCAAAAGCAGTCGGTGTATTTCAGTGGCTAAGACAAGAAAAAGATACATTTATTTTCTTTTATCAAGTCATTCAAGCCCGACTCTAACTAACTAACAAACTAACTATCTTTCTTTTGTTTGCTCTCCAGTCTCCAGTCAGCCCCAGCATGGAGGTAAATTGCATCATTTTTACCCTTAATAATAAGGAAATTGCTCTGATGAACTACATTAAAACCACATTCATGCTTCTAATTGATTTAATGTTCAGTGTTAGTTTACTGCATTCCTCACTGGTCTGCTATTATTGTTTTTAACATGACTATAAATACATCAGATGCTTAACAGTCAGCTTAACAGCTGCTGATTGTTTACCTGGCATTTTCTCAAATAATCAACCACTGTCTGAAATCTGTCCTGAGCATCAGTAATAATGCAAGTCACTTGCTCCATTAAATGCAGTTATTTGGTTGAACACAACCCTGGTTGGCCCCCTGATCTTTGTCTCTGCCGCTTCTCACAGCAGAAGAACCAATTAGATTACTTCCCCGGGAGAGAGCGGCGCTCCAGTTCCCAGTCATACGTTGGCCGTCCCATTGAACTGGACAAAATCTTACTGTCGAAGGTTAAAGTTCCTCACACCTTCCTGATCCACTCGTACACCAGACCCACCATCTGCCAGCACTGCAAAAAGCTGCTGAAAGGCCTCTTCAGGCAGGGACTACAGTGTAAAGGTGAGCCTCCTGTTCAACTTTAATGCTGCAATGTGCACAACAATATGATGTGTTGGACAGAGCAAACAAAATCTGGATGACTTATCTCTGCAGCTAAAAAAAAAAAGTAACCAGAGGTAAGGTCATTAAAATCTTTATCCTCAGGGGAGAATTGGATCAGGGAATTTAATAGAAATCTGATTGGTAGATGGTCAAATATTTGGCTCAGGTCTGCTTCAACAAGTTACGACAAAGCTGGTTCGAAGCTGAGTGACTTTAGAAATAGCTAACTGATGTTAGCCAATCCTGATATGCCCATATTCAGTGCGTCGCAGTAGAAGTTAACCAGGAAGCTACAGAAACTGTATGGCACTAGGGGTAATTCTCATTGGACTGAATAAATGCCATCTTGATGACCAGTGTCCAGAACTGGTATTCAGTTCTTATGATATCAATAGTGACAGTATGAAAAGTTAAACCAGAGACGCCTCACTGAAGAGTCATTTATCTGCGTCATGTGGGTTTATCCTCTGCCGGTGCTGAATTGCTGTTCTGGTTTAACCAAAGATGATCTATAACTACTGAAAAAATATAACTTAACTGTCTCTGACACAACACATTCATCTGTTGTAGAGAATTTTCTTCATCAGTGGTCAGTTCAGTGAGTGGAGAGAAAGTTCACAGGAGTCCAAGATGTGATGTGAGGCTCAAAGGTATATTAAAGCTTGATCAAGGAGAATAGAGAATTTATCTTTACATGATACCACCTCAATTCCTCTCTGGCTTGTCTATGGGCCCTCAGGACAGTGACATGACTATAGTCATGTCATACAAAGAAATATATTCACTCTTTAGGTGTCCAACATTTTTTTATCTGACTCTGTAGAGGCTTTTACATTATGTACCTATCTGTTGTGTCAAGGGAGTGAGACAGCTCTATCCTCTGACCTTGTTTACCATCAGTAATGATCAGAATGGCTGCTCTCTATGTCAAGCAGAAGTTTGTGCTCCCATAACAATTTGGGTTTCAACACTGTCCTTACGGGGACCTTAGGACTTATGAGGACCCTGTCTAACGTCATGTGTTGCGTGATAGAAGAGAGAATTACGTCACAGCATCCACACAGCGTTCGCATCACTTCTGAGCTCATTGGTTGAACCAACTAAACTCAATTATCGTTAAAAGAAACCAACTCTGACGTTTGAACCTTCCACCACAACCTCAGACATTTTCCTGGATGTTGCATCACTTCCTGTTTTCTTGATGAGTTAACGGTTGTGCGATGTGAAACGTGGCTTGCTGTCACCTGATGGCTCTTCTTTTACCTGCTTCTCCTTCAGATTGTAAATTTAACTGTCATAAGCGATGTGCTCCTAAAGTGCCGAACAACTGCCTGGGAGAAGTTTCCAAAAATGGAGGCAAGTTTCAACATACTGACATGCCTGACTGTACTTATGCTATATATACTGGACCATTAGTGACTAACCATCACATTCATGAACCCAAACCAAACATTAAGTGTGTCTTTGTTTTGCAGAGCTCCTCAGCCCAGGGGCGGAGTCAGGGGCAGAGGGTTGCCTTGACGACCATGATATTGACAGAGGCGGCGGCCTGTTGGATGACATGGATGAAGCACTGACATCAGAGGGGGGTCTCCTGCTGGAGGCGGGGCCGAGCGACCTCTGCGACATGCATGACCCCGACCTGGACGAATCCAACCGAGCCATTAGGTACACACACACACACACACACATACTGAGAAACACACACACATATACAGATGATACATTGTGCTTTTTCCTGCCCCCTGCAGCCCGTCCACCAGTAACAACATCCCTCTGATGCGGGTTGTTCAATCCGTCAAACACACAAAGAGGAGGAGCAGCAATGTGATGAAGGAGGGCTGGATGGTCCACTACACCAGCAAGGACACTCTGGTACTCTACCTGTCTGTACACCTGTCTGTCTGTTGATTTACCTGTCTACCTGTCTTTACCTGAGTTTCCAGTCTTTCCCACAAGCATTTAGGAAACAATCTGCTGTGATTTTATCTCCTTAAACCACAAACAACACTTTATTTTTAGGCTTGTTTTAAATACTGAGGATAAAGATAACTGAATATTCATCTCATTGTTTGTTCCTTTCTTTTGTTCATACGTCGGCCAGCCCATCTCCTGTTAGATCTTTTGTCATAAATAAAAAAATAAATGTGCTGATAATTAAATGTGACACGAAAATTAGGCATATTATTAATACCAGTGAGATGGTTAAAGAAGTGAGAAAATGATGAGAAAATGTTCAAACAAAAGTTTTTAGTCTGACTTTATAGAAACGTTTTCTGACAGTTGTGGTTTTGTGTTGGTTGTGTTTTTTTTTTTTTAGCAGATTTTCCTTTAAAACTGAGAAAAAAAGTGTAAAATGGAATACATGACGTCAAAGTTTCTTTCGGCTTTTTCTCTCCTGCTGTCTCCTTGCTTCCTCCCTCCTTTTCCTCCCTCCTCCCTCTCCTCTCCATCTCCGTATTTCAGAGGAAGAGACATTACTGGCGACTGGACAGTAAATGCATCACACTGTTTCAGAACGACACAGGAAGTAAATACTATAAGGTAAGACACAGATACACAAAGATACAATGCTGATTTCTACAGAAATAAACACAACTCTTTTGCTTTTTTCTCACGTATTCTTCCTTGCTGTATAAGACAAGGTTACCAACCTGAGGCTTCTGACGCTTGAAAGAGGTCGACAAAGCTTCACGGGAGTCATGAGGCCTTCTAAATATAAAGGGATGTAAGACAGCATTTTAAAAATAGTAGTAGTAGGTCTATAGCTCAACATTTCGTTCATTTCTGTGAAGAAACTAAATATTTATTTCTAAAGTTTCTCTGGTTGTTTAAGATGTAAAAGTTAATAAATGTGATACAGTGAAGACCAGCCTCATCCTGCATAAGAATATAAAACAACCAAAAAGGTCAAAGAACAACGAAAAGAAAACACTGATTCTGTCAAAAAAGAAGAACATTGGTTTGTGGACTACTGAAGCCTCGAGTTTGACATTATGGCTGTCACCATCTTTTTTCTTTGGAGCCAGAGGTGACCATATTTGGACGAGAGTGTGGAGCTGGTGGTAGGTTACTCACTGCAAATTGGTTTTGACAGAAAATATGGTCTTGCCTAAACAGGAACTAAAATCTGTTTGTGAAAACATTCGAGGAGAGAATTAGTCAATGCAGTAACAGAATATGGGTTCATATTTGTGTGTCAAGCTGGACGGACTCCATGCAGCATGTAGCCATGCCCCTGAAGCATATCCTGCTTTATTGTCTATTTTACTCTGAATGGGACCAACATTCATCAGATGAACATCATGCTGTGTGGAAACTTGGAGAGTTGAAGCTAGAGATTGAGACCATAAAGTCACGAGGAAACCATTTACTGAGGTTATAAATCAACAGAGAAGTTGGACCATTTATCAACTCCTGCTGCACACTTCTGGAAGCTCTGTCATTGATAATGACCAAGCTTGAACAAGATAAAGCTTTGATGATGAGGCCAAACCAAAGAAAAGTTGTCAGGTGAACTTCCACAAGTCCAACAAAGTTTGGACAGTGGGAAGCTGGTGAGGGATCATGCCCTTAATGTTTGGACTGTCCACATAATATATATCATTGTACATTGGCCGTTATTATCATACTCTTGGACTGCACAAACTGCACCTGAAACAAGATTTTGTTTTGAGTTCTTGAGTTTTTTCTTCATCCTTTTTCTTCTGGTCTTTACAGGAGATCCCTCTGTCTGAGATATTATCCCTGGAACCGGCACAGACCTTCTCTCTGCTTCCTGATGGAGCAAATCCCCACTGCTTTGAGATCGCCACAGCATCACTGGTTTACTACGTTGGAGAAAACCTGCAGAGAGCTGAATCATCCGTGACTGGCAGCAGCATCCTGGTAAATAACATGATGGTCTGTTTACAGACAGATTAGTTCAGGATGTTAACCAACAATCATCCTCTTGTCAGTAACTGCCTCCAGACTATGTAGCAACAAAAGCTTGTCGTCTAACTGTGAAGATCCACTGAGCATGTGAAACATGAAGAAAAGTTTCGTTCTATTCTAAGTTAATGGCTAATAATTTATTTTACTGACTGGTTTAAGGTCAGCGGGGTTGGACAGGATGTGGCTCGGATGTGGGAGATGGCCATCCAGCACGCGCTGATGCCGGCCGTCTCAACAGGGATTTCCCACAATTCCCACCGCAGCGGACACAGTAAGACACCATCACAGCTCACATCTCCATTAAAACCTGTACATGTTGATCTACTAAGTCTCAGTTGTGAACATAAAATTTGTGTTAATGTTAAGCCATTATGCAGACGACACCCAGCTCTTTATGACTATAGACCCTGATGACATGAGCCGCTTTTACTGCCAAAAAAACTGCATCTACATTTTGGACATGTTCATACGTTTTTAGACATAGTTTTAACATGTGTTTTGAACACCTGTTTCAAGCCTTACAACAGGAACTGAATGAGATTTTGGTGGTGTGTGACCTTCTGTGTAGTCATTTATAAAACAAACGTTTACCTGAATCTTTGGAAAATTACATTTACCATCAGTACAAACTAACTTGAAGTTAGTTTTCAAGCATACCAAATAAGTCAAGTCAATTTGGGGGGAAATGTGTGTTAAATAATACACACAAGACATCTAAAATATTCACATTTGATGTCAGACATTATGGCATAATGTTTTTCCAGCCTTTAAGCTTCTCAAGGGAAATAAAAGTCAAACACTTGATGTTAAGGGGTTCTCTCTAACTTCAATATGAACGCAGGCATCCATCAGTTTGGCAGAGAATCTATGTGAAATGAAACTGAACAAATCTAAATGTCATTTTAGCATCATCTCGCTGGAGAAAGGACACATTTCCAGCTCAGGTGTTAATGTTCATGTTGCTGGTGAATTCTCCTGCAGACTTAGATCCCCTCAGGGCCACGACGCCCACACGAAGCCCATCAGAGATATTTCAGACCTTCACTGACGTCAAACTGATCATGACTAACGCTTCACTGTGGTCTCACAGTGACTCTGTGTGTTCACCTGCGTGGAAAGAACACTAAAATAATAGTGTCTCAACTGCCAGAAGGCTTCCGATTTATAACATTTATTAATATACTGCTCAGACTCAGTGTAAATACACACGTTAATATACTTGAACAGGAGCGACTAAGGGCGAAGAACAACACAGACCTGTTTGTTAAAAGTGGAGTTTAATTAATTTGCTTTTTTTATGTGTGTGATTATGTCTGATTCACTAATTTCTCTCATATTTGTGTCTCACGAACAGAGGAAATCTCCATTAGTATTTCTGTGTCCAACTGCCAGATCCAGGAGAATGTGGTAAGAAAACACACACACGCATGCACACACACGCACACACACACACACACACACACACACACACACACAAACACACACACATTCAGCCATGTAACCATCTCTGCCACCTCTTCCTGTCTAAAGATAGCCAGTGATACGTATTACTGTCATTGTTCAGTGGTGCACCAAGTATTCAGGTTCTGTACTTGAGCTTCCTAATGTCAGAGGACAATGGCCGGCATGTGAATGTTTGCTAATATATTGGTCAGGTTGTAGTTTTAGCGTAGAGCATCTGACGACCTTTCTGCAGGTTTTGGTTTTTCGTTCATCTCATTTAACTTTTCTCTCATAAAGTAACGTGTTAAATTATTTTGCTGTTACATTGACTTGTAATCAGGTGAATGGTGTCTTTGTCATTCGTACGTCTGTTTTCACACTATGTAACTTTGGGCTCCAGGTTGACAAATTTTGGCGAAACTGGATCATATTTTATGGAGAAAATGTTTTCTGCTTTTCCCTCTGATGTCCTCCAGCTGCTCCTCCTCAACTCTCTGTGAGTTTCCTGATGGGCAGTGAAGTAAACTGCTGCCAACTGTAGCTGCTGTTAGCTAATGTTAGCTCAGTTTGTTAGCCGGTCTGCCTGAACTGTGAGCTCAGAGCACCGGGGGAGTTGTTACCGGGGTTAGTGTTTGTACCACAGGAGTTTTGGACCACCGGGAAGAAGAAGAGGAGGTTTACAGGCCCAGGACAAGGGGAATGCCGACGGGAAGCAGAGCCAGTGTTGTGCTAGAACTGGAGCTTGGCGAACAGGATATGTACCCCGGGGCTCAGCAGCCTCTCTGGACATAATGACAGAGGAGAAGAGACTGAAGTGGACGTTGACGGAAGAAGCTAAGATGAGAAAAGAAGAGAATGAGCAAGCAAGAAGCCGCCAAACAAGAGTAAATGTGGGACTGAGTTTTAGTGGTTGGTGAGAGCTTGGTGAAATAAAAGGCTGAAAGACAGACGCCGAGCTGGGCTGACTGCTGTTGGACTAGTAAGTAATATTAGCTGGCTGCTATGTCTTGTGTTGTTGACCTTGCTTAATGTTTGGCTGTTAGCAAAGTTGTCAACTTGCTAGTTTTTGATCATAAGTAATGTAATCAGAACAAATACTGAGCTGGGGGCAACACAACACATCACAACAAATAATGATTTATACGTAATGACGCTTTAACTCTTTGTCTTTAACATGAAGTCAGCATGTCTTATGGCCTCATGTTTTCTCTCATTTTCATTCATTTATATTTGAAGAGGTGTCACAGTGTGTCAGGTCGTATATGTAGCAAACACTCACACATTTACATGATAAAGATTCACATAACCTTCAAATGTCTGCAAACTCTATTCATGCAAATTAAACTACAGAGAACATCGAGTCCCATTTTTCCATGCAGACGCGCTCACCTCGCCGTCTCCAAGGTGAGCACGTCTTCAAGCACCTCAAATGGAGATTACTGTGATTACTCACTCAGCCAAACGGTTTCCATAGCGACGGATGGTAATTAGGCAGCAAGCTCGGGGGAAGGGGGAGGAGGTTTATAATATTGTATTTCTGTCCTCTTTGCTTGAGGTGTGATATTAGGCTGTCAGCTAACAGGGGAGAAAAGGGAGACGTGATTGCAGACAAGGAGAAAATATTTAGCAGTTTTGGTGTCAAAGCTGTGGCAGATCACTGACGCTGTGTAGTTACACTCGGGGAGGCGCACAGTAGGCTCTCCTGTACAAAACCCCATTTTTGGAAAAGTCCTTCACGAGGTGATAAATTGATGTAATTGATAATGTAATTTTTTTTTTGAATCCACTTTCTGTCAACCGGCCTCCACCTTCCTCCACTTTACTTACAGCAGTCTTATATCGAAGAACGCCTGAGACCTTTGACCTTTGAAACTTTAAAGAAACCTTCTGGCCTTCTGTGTATTATTTTCTGTGTATGTGTTGTTTTAAAGCCTGAGACAAATGCAGGGATTTCTGTGCCTCAAAATGTATTGATTACATCAAAACATTTGGTTCTTTTACAGTTTCTTCTGCACAGACTGTGGTTCTTCCTCTGTTTCCACCTGTATGCATCACTTCTCTTGTGCCACATCCACTAGTTGACACACTGGAGGGCAAAATGCTCAAAATACCCAGTTGCTGGTTGCTGGGCTGTTTGCTCAGAGCACCAGGGGAGTGTTAGTGTCTGTACTACACATGTTTTAGACCACTGGGAAGAAGAAGAGGAGGTTTTCAGGCCCGGAGGCGCAGGGTAATGTTTGGAGTGGAGCTGGTGTCATGCCAGAACCTGAGCTGGGTGAGTGGGCAATGTAACCGGGTTCAGCAGCCTCTCTGGACATAATGACAGAGGAGAAGAGGCTGAAGTGGACGCTGACGGAGGAAACTAAGAAGAGAAAAGGAGAGCGAGCAAGAAGCCGCTGGACGAGAGTAAATGTTGGACTGACTTTTAGTGGTTGGTGAGAGCTTGGTGAAATAAAAGGCTGAAAGACAGACGCCGAGCTGGGCTGACTGCTGTTGGACTAGTCAGTAATATTAGCTGGCTGCTATGTCTTGTGTTGTTGACCTTGCTTAATGTTTGGCTGTTAGCAAAGTTGTCGACTCGCTAGTTTTTGATCATATGTAATCAGAACAAATACACGTGTACAAAAAATGTACATAAAGTCGCTTTAAGAACTTTATCCAAGTGATTTCCTTTATTTTGGTTGATATGATTGATGTGCACTCTGTTTTTTAGGATATCAACTCGGTGTATCAGATCTTCCCAGACGAGGTTCTTGGCTCAGGACAGTTTGGCATTGTCTACGGAGGTAAAACACACCTGCACAAGGCACAACTGAAGATGCCCATGTCTTCTTCAAACACCACATCCACCCGAGAATAAAGTTTATTTTATTTTCATAACAGGAATAATACATACCAAATCAATCAATTCCTGTCTGACTTGATTCTGCTATCCTTTGGATTGTGTTTGTGCTGATAGAGACACATCCAATCTGATGATAATATCGTCATTACACAGGTACTAATAAAGACTAGACTAACTAATTTAATTAGAGAAGTATAACGTTTTATAAATTGGAAATACTCACATATACTCACATGAACCACAGTAATCGAGTAAATGTACTTTCTACTTTCCACCACTGGCTGTGCAGTGCAGTGAGTGTGCATGTTCTGTGTGTTTTCATCCAGGTAAGCACAGAAAGTCCGGTCGAGACGTTGCCATCAAGATCATCGACAAACTCCGATTCCCCACAAAACAGGAGAGTCAGCTGCGCAACGAGGTCGCCATCCTGCAGGTACAGACAAGCACACACAGACACACACACACACACACACACACAGCAGTGAGTGAGACTTCCTGTCGTGAACGATGTTCATTACCGTGGCAACACTGTAGGGGTGTGACATCCTCTAATATTCCAGCGCTGCTCAACCTGCAGAAGCTGCTGCTGCGACACGTACACACACACACACACACTGTTCACTTTATGTCTGCCCCGACCCTTCAGGAATATTTTGTCTTCAGGTTATAATTCAGTCATATGAGCGTCTTCAATTACAATGAAAAATAAATAAATAAATAAAAAACAAATGAATCTTAATAAACATTTAGAAAGTGAAAAGACATGACAGCAGCTGTCAGAACTTTAGACGATGATTTCTCCTTCCTGCAGAGTTTGCACCACCCAGGCGTGGTCAACCTGGACTGCATGTTTGAGACCCCAGAGAGAGTGTTCGTGGTCATGGAGAAGCTCCACGGAGACATGCTGGAGATGATCCTGTCCAGTGAGAAAGGCCGACTGCCTGAGAGGATCACCAAGTTCCTGGTCACACAGGTCTCATACACACACAAACAGATACACAAACAAACAAAGGCTCCATTTGAACTTAGCATTTTGAGCGACTCATATCCAGATAAAATCCAGATGAGATTTAAAGAGATTGAGAGTTTGTGTTATCTGTGTGTTGTATAAGGTGCTGATCCACAGTCAGTGTGTTACAGTAGAAGTCAGTCAGCCAAGTGGCAGCCTCTGTGGCTAAGCCAACAGAGGAAGTACCAAATACTGCAGTTCCTCAAATGTCCACTTGAGGCTGGGTCCAAAAGTGAGTCAGTCTCCATAAGTCCCCATGTTAAAATGTCCAACTTCACAGCAGAAATAAACATGTTTACAGCCTGGTACAAAAAACAGTTTTGGTCTCTGTAGCTAATTTCCCCGTTCATGATAACAGTACTGAGGGTGAATTTATATACAACTCACCTGTTCAAATTATAGTAAGTTATATTTATTAAGTTATGAAAAATTTAGAGCGTGGACGCTTTGATTGACAGGTAGGTGTCATCACAGACTGTTTGTTTGAGCAACTGGGCATCATTTGGCCCGTCTGAGGTCCACAGATGATCCACGTCTTTGACCATTTCTAGATTTGCCAGGAGGTGGAAAAGGCAGCACTGCCAATATGGAGATGACCAAAGCCACAACACTGAGCTTCACAACAGTTCTTCAGAAATCTGTGGGGGGACCTCACAGAGACTATGTCCATTCTTTATACTGTCAGTGCAGTCAGCACACCCACAGTTTATAGAAGCAGACAGGAGGACGAGCATGAAGCTAAGCTAATGTACGGGGCAACAACAGAATAGATTTAAGACACTTAAAAAAGCCAAACCTAGAGAAACCAATATCAGTGTACGCTATATTTAAAATACTTTCACTACTGTACCTTGCTGTCAGACAGCCTTTTTTGACAGGGAGCTGAAACCTTATATCGCTCTCTCCACAGCCACCAGACTCCATTAACAAAAACAGAAATTTGCCTTGCAGAACAGCTGTTGGTCTACCTCTACAGCAGCAGCTAATGGTAGTTCAGTCTTAAAAATGTGTTTAAAAGTCACCTAATAAAACAAACTAACTGATGGAGGCAGCGGCAGACCACCACCTGCTGAGTTCTGAGAGGTAAAATTACAGTCTTTGTCAATGAAGTCTGGTGAAGAAAGCATAGGGTTGTCTGAGAGCCAGGGTGGTGAAAATATTCTTAACATAGCAAAACATTTTGTTAGTTTTGTTGCTCTGTCTCTGTCCACAGCAGTACATTAGCTTAGCTTCATGCTGGTCCTCCTGTCTGCTTCTACAAACTGTCTACACTGACTGTGGATCAGTGCCTCATACAACCACACTTCAAATAACTGAAATAATCTGTTGGAGATACTTTAGTTTAGATCGAGCCAAATATACACGTCTCTGTCAGATCACAGTACTACTCCAGTCCAAAAGGAGGTGGTGTTCTGATCTGAAGCTGTGTAAAAACAGCAGAAGAAGAACTTTTACCAATCTAGTCAACAAAAACAGTTTAGCTTGCGTTAGTGATGAATCATATGAAGTACAAGTGAGACAAAAGTCTTCTTCATGTCTCAAACTCTCCCGACATGGTTTGAAAGATCAGCTTTTAATCCATCTTGAATGCATCTACACGTAGATTAAATTTTTGATCGGACATGTGATGACCCTGTTTGTTTCCTCTAGCGCCACCCTCAGGACATTTTTTTAAATTAATTCAATGAAACTGATAGTTTATTATCATTAAACATTTGTTGTGTGTTTCTGTGTGTCACCGTCAGATTCTCGTGGCTTTGCGTCACCTCCACTTCAAAAATATTGTCCACTGTGATCTGAAACCTGAGAATGTCCTGCTGGCGTCTGCAGACTCATTTCCACAGGTATGTGACAGGGACTGTGTGGCAGGCTGGAATATTTGTTATTTGTCTCAGGAGAAAGAAAAGGGCTGGAAACACAATGGACCGTCCAGTTTATGTTAATGAGCTGATGGTGGACATGAAAACAGGTGTGCAGGTGGGTGGTGGAGGTCAGGTGACGGGGAATGCAGGGGTTACTGCAAGGCAGGTGGGAGTGGGCGGATCTGAAATGACAGGATGGAGAAGAAAGCACAAAGTGCATTTTTAAAAATTTGAAAAACATCAACAGGAATTATTTTAAGACTTTTAGACTTGATATGAAGCTGAAAGATTAATGCACCACAGAAATGTTCACATATACTGCATATATATATATGTGGTTGTGTGTGTGTGTGTGTGTGTGTGTGTGTGTGTGTGTGTGTGTGTGTAGGGAGAGGTGAAAACAGCAAGATACAGGCAAGCAAACAAAAGCAGAAACACACGAACTGAACAAAAACACACACAGACGGTCCGTTAGCTGTCAGTGTAACTATTAGCAGCTTTCTGCACTTTTCAGTCTCCTCTCCAGAAATAGCTGTTTGTGTCAGACAGAGTAACTGTTAGCTCTAATGATGCATCAGGTCGGCTGTTGGGCTCAGCATTCCTCACACACTTTATTACTTACTGCGTATCATCTGCAGAGCCTGCTACTCCCGCTAATATCAGGAAACAAACAAAATGCTGATGCCTTAAAGAAGTAGTTTAAAGAGTTTCTGCATTAATGTTAGCAAAGTGTGTCACACATTAAAAATATGTCAGCTAATGAAGATATTTTAAGGAAGAGGCTGACATTTAGTGAAATCCTCTTCCCCTTCTTCCCCACAGTGAGATGAGTTTCATCTCTGTGTTCAGTGTGAAATGTGTTTAGCCTAGCTTAGCACAAAGACTTGAAGAAGGGGGGAAATCCTAGCCTGGCTCCATCAAAAGAGAGGGAAAAATGTGCTGCAACTGAGTCATTTTAGCCACAGTCACATATATTGATACGTCACAAAAAAGCCATTATCAACTATGTGGAAAGGTTAACTAAATTCAAATTGTACTCTAATTATTCAGAGCTATGTTAATGGATGGATTTCAGCTGCTAATGAGCTAACATTTGTTAACCTAGAGAGCTAACATAGAAGGTATCAGATATTTCAGCTATGTGATAGGTCAAGCACATGTTTAGCCTAGCTTAGCACAAAGACTTGAAGCTAAAATCTATCAAAGAAGAAAAAAGAAACATCTTCCAACAACTCTAAAGCTGTCTAATTCACCTATCTTGTCTATTGAACAGAAAATTACAGCATTTTGCTCTCAAGGGAACAAATGTGAAAACAAATGTGAAAAAATGTGAAAATGCTTCTTTTCTGGTGCTTTGACCAACATCAACACTTTAAAATCGGGTCAGTCCACCTATCTGAATATGTACCCGGATGAGGAGCCTCGATAACAACAGCAGATAACCAAAAATAGATGCGAGCAGCAGCTGAGAGTCGACGCTGAAGAGAACTGATTCATCACAACACGATCGTGAAGCGAGCCAGCATATCCCGGATCACTTCCATCTTTCTCCTGAGTGTCTGTGAATCATCCTGCAAAGATAGCAGCCAACAGCTCTTCACTGTCAGCAGCTTCATCACACTCATCCTCCCTCCTGTGTTTCCATCCAAACACTGACTGCTGCTATCGAGCCAACAGGCTCATGGAAATCAAATTTGTGATTCAGACTAATTAAGACTTTTCCCTGACCTGTGTCTTGCCTCTGCTGTGGTAATGGGGCAAAAAATATGAAATGTCTAGTTTACTCACAAATCAACACTGGTGTTAATGTCAGTGAACACCCAGTTTGAACCTCATGTTGTCCACCAAATCATCTGACTTTATTTAGTTTGTGTCACAAAGAGCAACACTGGAAAACAACATGGCAGGAGTTAGATAGCCAGCTAATGTTAACTTTTGTACAGAGATCGTGTGCAAATTGTATTGATTCCCAAACCTGTTGCTACCAGACTTTATGTTTAGCTCACACATTAGCTTTACAGTTAACCGGTCACAGTTATAAGAGGCCTCATAGTCTAAAATTTAAAAAACATACTTATGTTTCAAACCTCTACAAACGACACATACAACATACAAGTGTTGAGAGGTCTCAAGTACAGACATTACTAGTAGTAATTTTCATAAATTAAAACAATTAATGAGCGACGCGAGATTAACTTTAAAACAAACACAATAAACACAAACGTTTTCAGTGACACACCTTCGTCTTCTCGTTTCAGGTGAAGCTGTGCGACTTCGGTTTCGCTCGGATCATCGGTGAGAAGTCGTTCAGGCGTTCGGTGGTCGGCACGCCAGCATATCTCGCCCCTGAGGTCCTGAGGAACAAAGGCTACAACCGATCTCTAGACATGTGGTCGGTTGGAGTCATCATCTACGTCAGGTAGGAAACTTGTGATGGATGACTTAAGTCTTAACAGATTTTAGTTTTAATCTTTTTTGATGTGCTTCTATTTGTTTTTGTTCCTTATTATTAGTTATTGTCTTAATTTTCCTTGTGCTGAACAAAAGACTACAACATAAAGCAGACTATCATTTTGAAATCATCACTGCATTACAGGTTAAATCTGTAATATAATTTCTTTATTTTATATCAAACTCAGTGTTTCGTCTCCTCTGCAGTCTCAGTGGGACGTTCCCTTTCAATGAAGATGAAGACATCAATGATCAGATCCAGAACGCTGCCTTCATGTACCCTCCTCATCCCTGGAAGAAAGTTTCCCAGGAAGGTACGTAAAGGATCATGGACCTCAATGTAGTCAACGCTGAGTCAACGCTATGTATGACAACGCTGTACAGTTTGTACTAAGATGACAGCCTGATCGGACAAATGTAGGGAGTTGGGATTAGATTATTTATTTATTTTTTTTAAAGTTGATTGTCAGGTGTGACAATCACGAATTTTATCACGCATCAGTAGACCAACGACACCTCATCTGGTTGGCATCTGACAAACAATCAAAAGACAAATGGGTTAAAAATTTAAACCAGAACCTAAAATCAAAGGTCAGCAAAGCTCGACCCCTAACTTCACCCAACAACAGAGACTGGTCCTTGATTTGTGTTTGTTGATGTATTTTGATGTATTATTAAGTATTGCATTAGAAAAGTTTGATGGAAACGACAAAATTTAAAAACCTTCGTCAGTTTCACAAAAAGTTTTTCCTCTCTCTCGAGGTCTTGTTGTCTTTTTCTAAAATGACTTAAAGCTCTGAACAATAGATGTAAACACTTTTTTTCTGAATATGTTGTAACAAATTGAAGTCACATGACTGATCAGCTGTTTCCTCATGTCTCTATAATGCATCCATGATGGCTCCACACTGATCTGATGTAACCTTCCTCACATTCATACGTGAAACAAACACAAATGTCTGATTTACTTTCTGTTTCCTGTTTGTTTTTCACACCTTGAGCTTGTGCAAGACTGGACCTTAATCCAACTGTTTATCTCATGAACCAACTGGATAGATACAAGCATTTTCTTTTACTGAATTACTGAGAATTCAGTGATAGTGTCCATGTCCAGATTTTAAAATCCTTGTTTTGAGAAAACTAGATAAGCTAGCTGTAGCACTCTGACAGAAATTTGGGTATTGTGGCACCTTATGGCTCAATCCCACTGAGCAAAAATGAGTTTGTTCTTCTTTTTGAGTTTGATAGAGGAAACTCATTTGCAACAGAAATGAGGCTGATCATCAACGACATGGGAAAAAAAAGCAAAAAAAAAAACAAAAAAACAAACAAGCGGCAACCTCCATGGCTATGAAGTGATGTCAACACAGGAAGTGCCAAAAACTGCAGTTCCTCAAACGTCCACTTGAGGCTGGTTCCAGAAGTGAGTCAGTCTCCATAAGTCCCCATGTTAAAATGTCCAACTTCACAGCAGAAATAAACATGTTTGCAGCCTGGTACAAAAAACTGTTTTGGTCTCTATAGCTAATTTCCCCGTTCATAACAACTGTACTGAGGGTGAATTTATATACAACTCACCTGTTCAAATGATATTAAGACTTAAAGTTATGCAGAATTAACAGTGTGGGCTCTTTGATCGATCAGTGGGTGTTGTCACAGATGGCCCACGTCAGATCCACCTCTTTGCCCATTTTTATATTAGCCGGGAGGCGGAAGAGGCAGGACTGCCAACATGGCAGTGGCCAGTTTTTTAGCCTTAAAGCGGCCCTTCTGTCCATTCTTTGTACTGTCAGTGGAAAAAATGGTTTCCATGTAGACAAATCAAAACCTGGATACAGTAAACACTCATTGTTTTCTCTATGTTGCTGCAGAATGTTGGTTGTAATGACACTATGCATCAGCCTTCCTACAACATGAATAAACCTCCTCTGTGAATGTTTGCTGCGGTTATTCTTTGTCCTCAAACATCAGCTCAGGTTTTTATTTCTTGCTTCTCCAACTTGTCCTTGAAGTCAGTTTGAGTCGTTCTCTACTGCTGCGTGACTCACATTGTTGTCGTCACTGTCTGTAAATGCGTCCATCTTGTGTGTGTTGGCTGGAATCGTCCTGTTGACTACGAGACAGATTTAAATCAAGGACTCAGTCTGACTCACTCGCTCCTCGGCCGGATCCACAGAGTGCTCTTAAACACCCCCCCCCCCCATCCACCTCCACCTCCTCATCCTCATCCTGAGCGACTTCACCAGAGCTTCAGAATAAATGTTGTAAAAATCATTTTTCTGTCAGCCGCAGGAGGATTAAATGTCAGAGAACAAATTCTTAACAAGTCAACAAATCTGCATTTTGAAAGATCAATTTAAGAGAAGACACTTTTAAGGGCTTCTGTCAGAGAACTCATTTCTTTCTCTGCCCACGAGCAGACATGAGTTAAGTTTTTAATGGAGACACTTGAATAAAGAAGTTAAAGTTTGGGACTGTTTTAAAACTCCACCTCTGTTATGATGTCAAACATCACATTTGGTTTTATGAACACAGAATGGATATTATGCATCTGCTATCACAAAAAGATGGAGCATGAAACAGCCTTATTTGAGGGCAGTGAAATAAGCACTCCACATTGTGTTCAGGAGCAGTTACGTACCATAACTGTATACAATATGGACATCAGATCTTTGACATCACCCATACATTTCTGAGGGTTCTGGTGTGGCTGCCACCATCCCGGCTAGTCTAAACAGCTGTAAACATGTTTATTTCTGCTGTGAAGTTTAACATTTAACATGATAAATTTTAACATTTATCACTTCCTGTATTTATTTACTTTCCCATTTAATTTTCTATTTAATTTATTCCTTTTTATTTTGTCAAACCCTTTTTGTGGTTATGTTAACCCTCTAGACACCAGTAAATTTCTAGAATCCAAGTGAGCATTCAACAATTTAAAAAAATCTGAAAGAAAAAAACAAATAGTAGTAAAATCACTAAGTTCATATGTGGAAAAGTCACCATGACCTGGTCAGTCCTTCCTTCTGACTCTTCGGCGAACCTTCCCCCCAGAAAACAGCCTCCGTCTGGGCAGTGAGAGTCCCTCTGTTTACTGATTATGTGACACTTGAACTCACAACGTCTTTGTCTCTTTCCACTCTGCACAGTGGGTCAGGATCTCCCTCACAACGCAATCAGGACAGCTTCCATAAGACTGTAAACCCGAGGATGCTTTGTCAGCAGAGACAATTTTAGATTTACAAAGGAAACTGGGTGGAAACCCGCCAAAATAAAATCATAGATATCAACATAATGATGTATATTTCTGGTTCCGGTTATTGATGACAACTTAAACTTTCACAATACAAAGATCAGGACTTTATTTTCTGTGTTTTGATTCACTGGGAATGATTTTAAGATGACGGGGGCCATAGTGAAATACAGAACAAACACTTGGGGTGTTCAGGTTAACAAAACAAACAAACAAAAGAAAAACATTTTTGATTTAGGTCACATTTTCTGAATTCATTAATGTTTCATTATTTAAAAGTTAATTTTGGTGCATTAATGTCAAACTGTATTCATCAAGTCACTTATTTTTTTATTTTGGCAGGTACAGTCCTCCCTAGATTAAGCGACTAACATCCGATCTTGTTCTGCTCACACAGAAACTGGCAGAGAGAAAACTGACTCTAACCACAGGGAAATCTGTCAGAGACATGCTGCTCTGAGTTGTTGGATAGATTGACGTCACCATCCTTTGGCCTCACTTTCAAAAGATTAAAAAAAAGTGAAAGTGGGTCATGTGACACCTCTGAGAAAGAGGGATGAGGGAGGGAAGAAATATCTGAGAGAAAACAGGAGAATCGGTGAGAGTGCAGGCGGTTTTTGGAAAGAGAGTTCGACAGACAGATTCGTGGGTATTCATGTGATGGTCCATTCATGTGCATAATGCTAAGCGATGGAGGCCCCTGTAGACCTGAGGGGCCGCGAGGTCTCCGAGCTGTTCAAACCGCTGACCCCTGAAGAAATGTTAACATCATGTTAGCTTTGCTCATTAGCCCCGACTGGCCCCTCACCACAGGGGGGGCCCCAGCCTTGCATACTCCTCCTCCCCCTTCCCGTGTACATCCCTCCCTCCACTGGATGCTCGACCCTGGCTTTATTTTAGCATTTTCTCGCTCATCACTTCCTCCTTTCTCTTTTTTCTTTCTTTGCAGCGATTGACCTGATTAACAACCTGCTGCAGGTTAAGATGAGGAAGAGATATAGTGTCGACAAGACCCTCAGTCACCCCTGGTTACAGGTAAGACATCTATAAATCAAATTGAATAATTGTCTGTATTGATTTAAATGTTAAATTAGCGTGAAAAGGAGAAAACGTGAGGGGGAATGATGTGAGGTAAAGGTCAACCAGCAGAGTCACCTGGACACTGAATGACGTTTAAATTAACTTTAATACAACATTGTCAACTAAATAATTGCCAGATTATACCAGATCAAAGGTTAGACAAATTGTTAAAGGGAAGACAAGGGATTTAGTAAAGAGCTCAGGAATTACAACCTTAAACTTAATACAACAAAAACTCAATTAATTACTAAAAATTAAGGGTTGGAGTGACCAAATCAATTTAAAAATCAAACTGTTTCTTTGTTTTCATTGGTAATGTATACACTATTTTTATTTTACAATCTTTAGTTATCACAAAACTGGACTTCCATCTGTTGAAGAAAGCCATGAGAAATGGTTGAAAGCTCTGGATGTAGCTAGTAAATGAACCTTTACGATGGCTTACGATTCATCACAACAGTTCACTTAGACTTACACCCCTCCCCCAAACAGCAGCCATCCAATCATAGCTTATAACTGTGACGTAGCAGTTTTGTGGGGGGGGGGGGGGGGTCTTTACATGTATTGTAACTTTATGGATCAACAACAGGTGAGGATGTTGATGTTATGCCTGAGACAAGTAGCTTAGCCTCAGACTTTTAGCAGCATACACACCCATTAAATACATTTAATTATTTATTATTAATTATAATTTATTTAAGATCCTTTATCAAGGTTCTCATTTTCAAATGTGTCAGATGGAAACGTTGAAAAGTCATCAGGAGATCTGGAATCAAAAATCTAGTGTTTTAAAAATTGCAGTGAATTTCAACGTCAATCTACGTTCTCACTGTAACAGTAAGTAAGACAGCGCCTAATGAACAGTATGTTTGAGGGTGGGTTTGTTTTCCCCACCAGGACTACCAGATGTGGCTAGACCTAAGAAACCTGGAGTCCCGGATGAATGAGCGCTACATCACCCACGAGAGCGACGACCTGCGCTGGCATCACCACGCCCAGCTCAGCGGCCTCGACTACCCCACGCACCTCACCAATGGTCCCCGCAGTGACAGTGGACAGGGGATGGAGCGTTACCAGGAGCAAGAGGAGCTGGAGACCCTCAGTGAGAGGGTCAGTGAACTCTGAAGAGGGGGCCACGTGAAGAGTTTTAACTCCAACATGAGACGAAAAACAGCAACAGTAACAAAATGAAAGAAAGCACAAAACTAAAACAATTAAGAATACTTCAAATCCGTTCAATCCAAACTTTTACTAAAATAATGAACAAAACTTACTCAACTACTGTATAATAATGTCCTTTACTGACTTCCTAATTTACAGACCATTAAACCAAATACAGGTCATTTTTTAAAGGATATTAAATTTTCCATTTGCTATGGAAGCACATTGCATTCACTATAAATCTGATGTAACATTTCATAATTTCTTTGGCAAACCTGAGATCCTGTGATACTTTCATCATACTTTTCATCATAATTTTTTTCAACTGGAAGTAAAATGATAGTTTTGTTTTGTTGTCTGTTCATACTTAATAAATAATATTAATATTAATTAATACCCCAATTAATAATAGGTTTATAGTCCTTGTTGTGTAATAATGAAGTAAGGAACCTTTAGTTATATAATATATAATTATATAATCTATAGTTGCAAAAAACATTTTTTTTATTATGAAGTAAGAATGTCATATTCATAGGCAGTTCATTTTCAAGACTTTTCTCTGGTTTTCAGAATCAGGTTCACTGCCAAGAGGGTTTTTTCAAGGAACTTGCATCGGTGTTCAAATAAATAACGTATGTAGTAAAAACATGAGGATCTAAGTACTAATAAAAGAATTACATTAAATCAAACTTAATTAAACTACATGGTAGATTTTTTGTATTTACAAAGTAAGGATCTCATAACTCTTTAATTTTATCCAAAAATTAGGAAATCATTGTTTTAACATTAAGGTCTTACATTTCTGTTATCCTGTTCTAATTCTGGATGAGGATTGTTAAATTATTCTATCTCCATAACCTGTAGAAAGAAGATTTCTCATTTATTAGATAAATCATATTTAAAATTGATTCTTTTTTTTTTTTTTTTTTGGTGATTGCAATGCACTTCCATTGTTTGTAGCCGTGACCCATAGAGTTATTTAGAGCCTAAACGCAGCACTTCTTTAAGACAATCAGAAAACTAAAGATGACACAGAAAAGCAGCTTTGATTCACATAAAACACGACATTTTCCAGTTTGTGCCTCTCGTGAAACTTTTCTATATACTTTGCACTGATGATTACAGTCAAGGTATGGAAATAGGTCACAGCATCATGAAACAAAAAGAGGCAGATCATTTATATTCAAAACGTATGAAGTGTTTTAAAACTTGTCAATAATTTTCAGGCTACGATGTCACTGTGCTATAGCAGAATTTTAAGTTAGGCTCACTTGGCTACTGTACAATTCATGACAAAGTTCTTTTACATTTGACCTTGTGAAGAATGGAAGTTTTAACGTTTAATCGATAAAATAATTTATATATAAAACAGCGGTAAAAATAATTATAACAGCTCCAGCGAGCACCAAAGCTAAGAAAAGCGTTCATCTTAAGCCCTGACAAAAACTTTTTTTTTCTGCATGTCATGTATAATTATTTAAAGCTATGAATGTTTTCTAAATAAAATTTATACATTTAAACTCTTGTTATGACAGTTGGCATTCACAAATGTAGTTTCTGATGTTTTACTCTATAGGGTGGCAGTTATGAAATGTCTGGGCTTTCATTCCAAAAGGAAATATCCAAAATAATGAAGTTACTCACAAACAAATTGACTTTGTCCATGAAAACAATTCACTATACTGATGGAATATTACTGTATTTTCTGAAAATGGATATGTAGCATTTTGGAATGAAAATCCTCAATCGTTCATAAAACAGTGCCAACAAATACCAAAAACTGCAAGACATAAATGTTTCTGTTTGTCTGTATTTTTCTGGTTCTACTTTTACGAACACTGTATCCACAGATATCCAAGAATGTTGTCGATGTTTTTTGCATCACCAGGGTTTCATTTGTTTTTTAATCTTTGTGAAATTTTATTTTACAAATCATTTAAGGCTGTCTGGACCACAGGAAGGCGACAGTAGCAGAGCTCCCCTTTCAGTGGGTTTTGCCAACTGTGGTTTAACAACAAAATGGCCGCCTGTCATTTCGTCTGAAGGCCGTTGAACTTTCATGTCTTTTTTTCTGAGAAAACAGTTACTGATGTATATAAAAAAAAGAGGTAATATCCAGTGTTTTAAAAAAAATAATACAGCATGGCGTGTCAGTTGTTTTCAGTTTGACAGGGGTTTTACCTGAATGCTATGTAGCGTCTTCTGTAAACGGTATGAATGTTGTTAGTTTCTCAGCACATTGACTGTGCGTATAGCCCAAATACATGCTGTTCTAGCTTTGCACAGGATTTAACATCAACACCATAATCACACTGGAAGTTTTTCGGAATGTGTCTATCGAATGTTTACCTAAAAATTTTTGCCTTGTTAGCCTTTTGAATCTAATACATCTTTGGAAGCTTATGGCTTTGGATGACTATAAAAAAAAATGGATGACAGGACGGCTTCCCAAAATTTCTTGATCACCTCATGGTGGCTGCCTGTAGTAGAGGTCATAAATCCTGCTTTCTACTTGCTAGCAGATGGACCATGGACCAAACTAAAAAATCTACATACTCGTCAAATGTATTTTTCACAAAGACTAATTTTTAGGTATTGTAAAACTTTAATTAACAGCCCAGGAGTTTACTTGGTTCACTCACTGAAGTCAAACTATATATGGAACAGGCCTTTAATTTCTTTTCTTTTTGCTCAGCAAAGACAGGAAATACTATGAATTGTTCAGCTTAGATGCTGAGTTGGCAGGGACCTTGATACTGTGGCTCAAACCCCGATCAGTACTGCACAGGCTCCAAGTGATTCCTAGCGCAAAATGGTAGTAGCTGTATTTGCAGTACTTTTGCTTCATTTTTGGACAGTGGGATGTGGAGATATGTCATCCATCTTGATATATGTTGATGGGTTGAACGTTAAACGTCAACCTAAAGAAGTCCAATTTCAAAGCTTTATCATAGGTAGAGTTCTTAGAGGAGATAATAAAACAGTATGTGGGCGTCATAAGAAACCGCTAACAATCATTGGTTTCATTAGGTTTAAAAGATAGTAGCTAGATAGCATGCAAACAGCTTTTCAACTTGCTTTCTGTTTCCAGTGACATATAACAAGGATAACAGGATCAAATATCTGCAAAAACAAAAATCTATTGTAAGAATGGGGTCTGAAATGAACACCTAGTCGAAAACGGAAGGGGGATTAGGGGTCACCTACTGGTTGACTGCACCGACTGTAGAGATTAGCCAACATGAGACCAAAGTGGAAAACAAGTGCAATTTGAGTGTAAAGATAAAGTGATGTGTGACTAAAAACACATTTTCATTATATATAAAAATGCAAGTACTCTTATACGTTAAATGAATACTGCTGTCCAAATGGAGTACTCATAGTCATCCCTAGTTTGAATCAATTGTGAGTCAATGATACAAATACGTTGATGTGATAGAGGCAGCTTGCTGATTAGAATTTTGTGATCTTGTCATATTTGTTTTCTTTACGTCACTTTAGGGTTTTTTTTTCCCTTTTGTTTTTGTGATCATGAGAACATTAAACTTTTGATGTTGAAATAATTATACGCACTTCCTCCTTCAGGCTTGTTGTATTTCTGACTTCCATGCAGTAAAAACTAAGAATGTTATTTAGTGTATTTTAAGTTTTGCACTGAGATCACAGAAGACGACTTAGTCCAAATCGTTAGATGCTTTCAGCATTTAAATTTTCAGTTTGTTTTCCTACTACACTCTTTTGCCACCAGAGCACATGGTGGGCGGTTGTAGTGATCACTGCAAATTAATTGAAAAAGTTTATAGTTTATTGCCCTATGTGCAGCTCAGTGGACGGTAATGATTCAGAAAAGGCCTCCCGTCATGCTCCACAGGACGTTTGTTTACCGATAAGCAAGGCAAAGTTGAACTGGCACATTTTGAACTCCTCCCATACAGAGACAAAGGAGAACAGCATGTATCAGGGTTATTATATTAATATGATACTGCCATAGATCTGAAAATAAGGGCTGTTTCTCTGAAGCCTTCATGGCCTTGTCTTCTTTGTGCCTCTCTTGCGCTGATCAATGCTTTTGACATTTCAGCTTCACCTGGAACAGAAATATCACCTGTCTCATATGTTTCTCTGTAAAGAGGTGACTTATCAAGCATTTGTTGAAATACTTGTTTTGTAATTGTGTGTACAAATGGTCCAACAGTGGATTGCGTGTGTGTTAACTTTTGCAAAGAAACTGGAGGTGACTGGAGGTAAGCACTCTGGTTGTTCATCCATGCAGTTACAGTCTGCTACTTAAAGGTGTAAACAAGAAGTAAAGACTATTGAAAAGAAAAGGTGACCAGTTAACTAGTCATTTCCTAGAGACAATAACCAAAAAAATCAAAAACCAACCAAGTCTGAACTTGCGTCCTTGGGAGTTCAAACTGACTCACTGTCATCATCACCATCAGTAAATAATCAAAGGGCTTCAATAAAACTGTTCTCACAAAGGATGACAACAGATGTTAACCTGCGGGTGAGTCCGTTCACTGGGTGCATGAAACATTTCATGGTGAGGACAGGACTTCAGGAAGTCATTACACCTGTCACGAAAATAATCCCACGCATAACTCCCTGAAAAAACCCAATTTACTGATGATTTTGAGGGTGGCAGTGTTTGTGACTAAGCAAAGCTAGCTGTTTAGTCCAGCTTTTAGCCTCTGTGCTAAGCTAAGCTGAAGCTGAGCATATCTTAACTCCAGCTTTCTATTTACAGGACAGATACAAGATCAGTTATCTAATTTTTGGCAAGAAAGTGGATCTTTTCCAAAAAGACAAATTATTATTTTAACGTAAGTTCACGTCTACACCCTTAGCCTAATTTTACCTCAACAGATTTCTATTAGTTCTTGTAGTTGAGTTGTCAAGGTCCAGACCTTTGAATCCACTCACTCCACCGTCAAGTAGTAGAGTAGAATATTTTCAGATTTTGGGTTTGGGTATCTACAGACTTTAATTGCAGTGGATCATAGTCGAGATCTTGGTCATTTTTTTTTACAGTAAATGCCTGGTTGGTTGGTTGGTTGGTTAGTTGGTTGGTTGGTTAGAGGGACTGTGTAATAAACAGTAATTGCAGATTTGATGCTGTGTGTCTTCAAGTAAAATGTTGATTGTGTAACCAGAATCTTGGTCTATAAAGGCAAAGGATAAACAGTTTGCTGTGCGTTTCAGCTCAGTATTAGTAGATGAGGTTTCCTCTGAATGTGTTTAGCTTCGAGCTCAGAGCTGTTAGCCTCCAGTGTTGAGACGCATGTCCGTGTGCTGAATGGTCGACTGTTTCTTATGTGGCTTCACTCCTCTGGCATCTGTGCTCGGAACAACCTGCCTGAAGTGCTCACAAAGTGTTTGCTATCTGCAGGAACTTTAACAATGTATTTTTTTTCTGGATCATGTTTAAATAAAGATATTTTAAAATCATCTTGGAGCGTTCATATTTTTGCAGAATTAATCTCATGCATGGTTGAGTGTTGTTTGACTTACAGAGATAACGCAGTAATAATTAACTGTCGTGTGGATAATTTTGTTTTTCTCCAGAATAATCATCAGATAGCATTTTGTATAATCAGGGCGAGTTCAGAGGAACAGTGGTTTCTGTAGTAGTAGCCATTTTCATCCAAATGTGTTGCAAATTTTAACTGAATTTCGAGCAATTTCTCAAAAGAAAATGTGAATCGACATTTGTTTGCATCCACTATCATTATGTCAATATTAAGAGTTGATTCAGAAGAAGCGGATGCAACCAACGTCATAAGAGAGTGTGATTAAAAACAGGATGTGAATCAGTGTTTTTCATGTATTAATGTGAGGAAGGTTATGTCAGATCTGTGTGGAGCCATCATGGATGATTTCTAGAGCCATGGGCAAAAAGCTGATCAGTCATATGACTTCACTATTCACCACATCATGACATAATCAGAGTGATATACTGTAGTGTTTTTATCTCAAGATTCAACTCCTTTTTTTAGTAAAATACAAAAACACCACAAACAAAACCTTTTACCATCAAACTTTTCTAACATGATACTTCAAAATATGTCAATGGCTAGTTTGTACCACAAGTTCCACAAGAGAAATTTCATATTGTAGCTGTCAAACATTTGAACAAATTAAAATAAATTATTGGTTGCATAAATTCAAATTTAGCTAGCCTGATTCTTGACTACATTGTTGTTCAGTAGTTATTTGCTGCATCACAAAGTGACAAGCTAACATAGAAACCTTTGTCCAGGATTTACTCATCAAATCCAAAATCCTTTCACAATTTACTTCCCAAATAGACTGTGTCATGATCATTGACTGTATATAATTAGTGGACAAAGCTTGCAGAAGTGAGGCCACTACCAAAGTGTCTTAAACCTGCATTCTTTCAAATAGCCAGCAGGGGCTAGCTCCACTGGCTGCAAAAAGAAGTGCATTTGAAGACCTCAGGAAACAGTTTCCTTATCATTTCATTGTCTCAATCTCTAGTTTTGAATCCAATCAAATCCAAAAAACAAAAACAAGATACAAGCAAACAAGCAAACCAACAAACCAATGGGTGACATCATGGTGGGCTTCGCTCCCTATCTTTCTCCGTTTTACATTGGCAGGGAACAAGTAAGAGAACCTAATCACCTAGTTGATGGATCAACGGGACATGCAGTGGATCTGAATGAACCACCCCCATGGACAGCATGGAACTTCTGTTTAATATTTAATCAGGACAGATCATTTCAAATTGAATATTTTTCCCCATGTTTGAACAGTAATTTGAATTTCTGATAGCAAATTGTAAGGTCCAGTAAATATGCAAAGCAACCCTGTCACCTACAGACAAAACATTATTTGTTTCTTGTCCTTGACTACAGTACATATTTCAGACTTACAGACTTTAAGCAAAAGACAGGACATTTACTTTGAATATATTTAAACAAAACAAACCTCAAGCTAACCAGAGTGTGTTTGTAGCATGAAGCTAATGTAGTGTATTTTCTTATAGTATTTCATCGATCTCTCCTAAGATTACAGCTGCATATGAAGTTCACTTGAAGTGCATATTTGTAAGGATCGGCAATGAACCCTCTTTTTGCGAAGTCTAAATATTCGTTAGTATTTACGATCTCTAACTTGGGAGGATGATGTGCGGTTCTGCTAGAATGCACCTTCCATAGTATCTATACCTCTCTTGGGAGGATAGTGTGTGGCTCCAAGGATCTTCATGCCTTTCTCTTTTTGAGATATAGGGTTTGAAAGATGACCTTTGACCACCTCTCCTTTGGTAATGAAACAGATGTGGTAAAGTTAGTTATGAAAGACAATGACGGAAGGAGATTCCTTAAAAGGGTATTTTTCAGAATGTTTATTCATGATCTTCTGTGGGTATAAGACCTAGCCCAGGAGAAGAAGGAACAATGTAGGAACAATGTAGGACAATTTGATATGAAGATTTGAAGAGATGCATCTTAAACTCACTTGTTTCTTTGAATAAAGTCCTAATTATTCAAGTCAAGATGAGTTGCGGCTCTTTTCTTTTCAAGCATCCACAGACCGACTTCGGCAGCCATGGAAAAGTCACAACACTAACCATAAGCTAACTTGTCTCCAGTGTCAGTGTCTTGAGCTTAGTCCATATAGCCACACATACACCCCATATTTATAAATGCTGTAGTACTTTGAAGAGCAGGATGTAATTAATGTTCTACTCATTTTAATGACAAATGGTTTCAACAATAATGTGTTATTGTTGTTCATCTACCAGAGATCACCATAAATCCCTCCTGCACTGACTCTACCTACGGATGAAGTCCAGGGGTTGAGGTACTTTTACGTTTTGTGGTAGTCATACAGTACTATAACCATCTGTGCTACTTTAGACTTATACTACTCTACTACATTTTGGAAGTCAATATTGTACCTTTTATTTCACCACATATATTTATTAGTTACTAGTTACTTTACTAAATATAAATCAACCAACAAATGATGATATTATAGATGAAGCTATTTGGGCAGTATATACAATAATTGAAATTAGCTTCACCTTTGTTGATACTTGCATCACTAATTGTGATTGAATGGTATATATTAAATCTGAAATAGATAGCCACGATGAGTACTGTACTTAAATATATTTTGAATGCAGTACTTTGTAGGAATACGCTCTGGTAATACTATGTGAGTACTTCTTCCAGCCTGTCGGATAAAAGCTCTGTGTCAGTGGAGGTTTCATGTGCGGTGTGAGCCGTGTAGTTTCCCTACATGTTCAGGTTTGACGGTGATGAGCGATGACAGAGAAAAGGCCTTTTGGGGGGGTGGGGGCGAGGTGGAAGCGGCTCTTTAGAGAGACAAGTGTAAAGGGTCAACGACACTGACTGAAGGGTTAGACACAGACGAGTAATCCCTCCAGCTCACACAAAGACCAGAAATCAGATCCTGACAGGTCCTGAACAGCCTTTTTAAAACAATTTTCATTAATCAAAAAATCTGTTTTAGTAGCAGCAGTTTTGATGTAGAAACAGCACAGACTTAAACTACAGCTTGTACTTTTACTGCTCTTAGTACTGATACTGCTATACTAGAGGAGAATTACAAAGTCTAGTGTAGCACTGGTTCTTGAACAGTGCTACCCATTAGTACAATCACTGCTGTACTAAGAGTACTAGAGTACAGTAAATACTACATGATCACTTATTGTAGTACTGGTTCTATAGTACTACTACTGCAGCTGATGTGGCTGGTATAAGAAACTGTAGATTCTACATGATTCAAGCACATAGTACTACTGTAAGTACTACTAAGCCCACAGAAGCATAACTTTTACTTCTAATGTTGATTATTTCACGCTCACTTGTGTTTTATTCTTTTATTTTTCAAAGTATATAAAGGAAATATTAAAGTTGCTGTAAAAACACTTAGTACTGCAGTACTGTGATCATACTGCAGTATTTTTGTCTGCATAAAAAAAGTCACTGAATTCATAAAAAATATCAAACCTGAACTCTCTGCAGGCATCTGTTGGCTCTGATGATCAAAATCGCCACAAGATGGCGCCCCATGAGAGGCAACTGAGTGTGTGCGTGTCACTTAGTGTGTGTGCTTCTCTATGAGGGTGTGTGTGTGTGTTTTTGTGTGTGTGTTTTAATGGGTATTTGTCTCAGAGTTGTGTGTGTGTGTGTGTATGTGTGATTTCCCATGGTATGGTGGAGTCTTTGTGTGTTTGTTGTCTTTGTGTGTTTCTTTCCCGGTGTGTATTTCTGTCTTTGTCATCTAGTTTGTCTTGTTGTGTATTCGTGTGTGTGTGTTTGTGCCGTCGAAAGCGCCTCCCAACACCTACCGCGGTGCTTGTTGGGACACCGGGGGCCACATGAACACGAACACACACATTTAAGAAACAGCAGACAACAAAAACAAACAAGCCTCCCTATATGCCAATTAAAAAAACACAGAGAGACGGAGAGTGAGGCAGAGAGAGGCGGGTTTAAGACAAAAAAACTGAATTATTTTAGAGACTCAATGTGAGCGATTAAAGAAAAACAACGATTAGGAGAGATGAGTGTCTTCATCGCTGCAGCTCAGAGGCTCACATCCTCGTGAGTTTAAATCTGAACATGAACAAACAAACACGGAAGAAGAACTCAGGTGGAAAAATACAAAGTAGTGAAACACATGTGGACATGCACACAGACACACGCACACACACTTTCCTACCATACGAACAGTGGACTGTCAGTGTACACCTGCCAAGTGGTGACAGGTGTTTCTGGTCACTTTAAAAATACAAAAATGGAATAGAAAATGTAGTTTTAGGGTCTTTTACCACACAATTACTTCAAATGTGCTTTTAATTTAAATAAAGACATTTTATGATTGATGATTGTTGCTGTTTGAAAGTTTTCACACACACACACACACACACACACACACATACACACTCACACCTGTCACATCCTTGTGAATAAATCAAAGCAAAGCTGCTTCCTCGTCATCTACAGACACTTTTAAACATCAACAAACATCATTTTGTAAAAAAAGTAAAAATATGTTAACCAGAAAAAGCAGTTATATATATTTATTTATATATTTATCCATCATTTTACATTCTAGACAATATATTGACACAATGTATTAAAATTAGTATAAGTCATTAATAAATTCACGTTACATTTCAAAGAAATGAAAAAATGTCAACAATATGACGTGTTTTTTTTTTTTTCATTTCAAAGTAAAATGAGACAGAAATGATCAATAAATAACACTTATTATGATTGCTGGTATTGATGATTTAAAGAAATAAAACATCTCAAAATAGAAGAAAAAGAAATGAACTATAGTTGTGATGTTAAAAAATAATAAACTTAAAACAAATTATTTGAATTACTTTATAATTATAACCATAATAAAATAATAATAAACACTAAAAGGCTCATTATGATGATGTTGTTAAAATTAATGATTGTTATTTTTAATTATTAACTTGTTTAATTTTTATTTATTGACTTGTTTTTGTAGATTTGGAGCTGTTTAGATTAAATCAGATATTTACACTCTGCAGAAGCAAACTATAGAACACATGGTCAGTGTGTTTCATGAGCTCATTTCAGTATTTTTAGATCAAATCTGTTTAAATTTGATGACAGAATAAAACATGAAATAAGTCCATGCTCCAGATTTTGCCTTTACGTTTATTTATATGTCTGTCTGGAATTGTGACAAAAGGAAAACAGAAGTGAGGCTTCAAAATGAAATGGACAAAAATCACAAATGAACAATGAACTAAATAAATAAATTACAATAGTTAAAACATTTGTTTTCACCATTATTATTAGGAGTATGACAGCTAAAAGTAAATTATATTTGGCAATTTTAATGTTGTATAAACAGCTATACTGTGCATACTGTACTTTTGTTTTTTAATTCAATTTAACTTTTTAATTTTATTTTTTATACTTTTTACATTTTCATGCCATCCATTTCTTGTTTGTTTCTGCAGCAGAAAGAAGCTTCTCGTTCAGCCGAGAAACAACAAAAAACACTCCTCATTCTTTTGCTGAGACTCTCGTTAAGCGTCCGCCTGCTGAGACAGCAACCAAACCATAAAGAAACCTACATATAACACCTCGTCAATTATTCTACAGCGTGTACAATGAACGCACGACAGGAAATTAAAGCTGCGTGCATAGAAGCCTTCAGAGGAGACGAACATGTGCAGATCACAGGACGTTTAAGCCATTTAGGAAGGAAATGAAATATAAATGTTTGTTTGAATATTAAAGATCAGATGCTGATGCTTTTCTCCTCCAAAATAGAAAACAAAGAGATGATCACTTTTAATAAAAAAAAAAAAATGAATATATTTATTTATTTATTTTATTGTGTGTGAACTTGATGATGGTGTTTAAAATTGTAATTCTAATTTGTGTTTTGATCTTTTATTTATGACAATACTTTCTTTAAATTTAGTTATCTTCATTGAATGTTTATTATTATTAAAGAGCATGGATCAATAACCCACCACATTTATAGATACAAAACTGTACTATTATTACATTTATTATTATTTTAAATGTTATGATGAATTTCTCTCAGACTTTTTTCTTCATTTATTGGCTTCAGTTTATTTCAATTCCCATATTTATATCTGAGGACAACCTAAAACACACAAGATCTCAAAATCATTTCTCTTTTATCCTTTTGAAATGAATGAATTAATGTTTTTAATATTTATCATATATACAACATATAGTCTAATTTGTTTTCTCGTTATTTTGTTTCTCATTTTCTTTTTTATTTACATTTTTAGTTATTTGCCAGTGTAGTCCACGTCTGTGTGAAAATTAAAAACAATTTCAAGAAAATCTGATTTTATTCAACACTAAACACACATGTATTAAAGCACTGGTGTATTTTGGAGTGTGAGTTTGTGCTTTGTTTAATTTATTACTTCAGTTTAAAATCCTTTTTTTTCCTGCTGTGACACTTTTGTTAATCCTATTTAATCTGTGATTTATTAAAAGATTATATTTCACAGTATATCAATAAATATAAACACAATAATCTCCCTTTCATTATCTCTAGTTGTAAACGGACTCTAATTTCTATTTTAATGTAATTTCAGCTTTTTTTCCTCTTGTATTTCACTTTGTGGATTATTATATTTATTAATTCTTCCTTTCAGTTCACAGCTGACATGATAGTCTGCAAACACAAACCTGAATTGTATACTTCAGACCTGCTCCAGCATACCTTTTCACTCCTGCCTCGTTCTATTGTCTCTTTCTTTTATTTCTATTTTTACATGTTGTGTTCCTGTGTTATTCAGAGCACCGAGGCGAGCTGTCAGCTCCGCCGCGAGGCAGAAAAGTCTACAAACCACCAGCCACCATATGTCTCTCGCTCTCTCTCGTTTTCTCGCTTCATTACTCTCTCTCTCTTTTCATTCCCCCGTCTCTGCTTCTTCATCCTTCTCACTGTATTGATTTATTTCTCCCTGTTTTTTTTTATCATTTAATCCCTTGCCTTTCACTCTGAGACATAAAAAAATCAAAAGGGGGTTTATTGGATATTTAATTTTTACAAAAACACTGCAAAAATGAATATAAACTTACAGGATATTACAGTGAGTCTGCTGATGATCGACGCAAACCAACAGTGAACATATTTATCAACAGGCATTAATCACACAAACACCGTCCTGCAAATGTGGATTAATCCACTGCTGGAAATAGTCCCCAACAAACTGGAGCTGCACTGAAATAACCCTTAGCACTTTGACACAGAGCGAGAGGTTCCTAATGTATTTAAAAGGTCCCTAACAAATTTACAATCAATCAAAAACATCAGTATTAGCCTTATGTTTAAACGTAATAAACAGATATTTATCAGACAGATGTCTCTGTGCAGCCTGCTGGTGTGATATTATACAAAAACGAGGTTGAAGAAACATGAGTGAACTCTGAACTTAAGTCTGCTGGAGCTGCCGGAGCTTGCACCAAAAAAAAAAACAGGAAACTCAAAAGACGAAGCAAATATTTACAGTGTGGAAGTGTAGTGTGACCAAACCTTTGGTCTGGAATTGTGTTTCTTAAAAGATGCAAATAAACAGAGCATGCACAGACAAGGGGATTATGGGTAATTTGATGCACATGGGTTGGTTCAAATCAAAACAAAACAAAAAAATCACTAAATCTGAAGCAGGGGTGTTGTGATATATTGACAGTAATCAAAATCAAAACACTGATATCATATTAATACACATGATGTATCCAGCACCTCTTAAATCATTTACATATCCCTCTGCTCTACATTTGTGGTTCCCACTCTGGGTAATTGTTCTTTTTGTTTTTTGCCATCATGATTAGAGCATAATTTTAAAAAAATACAAAACAAAAAAAAGTTAAATGTGAATTTGATTTATAGCATTGTTTTTATTTTATTTTATTTTATAGACATTGCTTTAATATCATGAATTCTTTTTACCATGAAAACCGTGCAGTGAAAATGTGGTCTCATGACAGCCCATTGTGTTTTTCAAAAGACGCAAATGAACAGAGCATGTACAGAAAAGGGGATTATGGATATGTAGATGTTCAAAACAGAACAGAAAAAAAAATCTGAAGCAGGGGTGTGACGATATATTGATGACAACCATTGAATTCAAATATTGATATCAAGTTAATACACACATGATATTATCTTGCAAATAATCCAGCACCTCTTAAATCATTTACATTTCTTTCTAATCTATATTTGTGGTTTCCCACTCCCACTGTGTAATTCTTCCTTTTGTTGGTCTCTGTACACTCATGTTTAGAGCAGAATTCATTTAACAAAAAAGAAACAAAACACCCAAGAAAAGTTAAAGATGAATTTGACTTCTTTATTTTAAAGGTATCACTTTAATATCATGAATTATTTTGATCACAATAATTGTGTAGTGAAGCAGAAGGGAAACCGTTAATACTTGATGATTGTGCAACACAAGTTGTGATATTCTTGTTTCTACAATACCTGTAAATTATAACGCTAGGAAAATACTATGGAATGATTATGGTTCATAAAAAAGGCAAATTTAAACCCAAACCTTGATATTCTGACCTTTCCATTGGTGCTGAATGGAAATCAGGAGGTGCAAACTCATCCAATATGGACATAAATCTTATGAACACTGGTCTGAAGGATAGCTGCACACTTATGTTCCTGCGGAAATAAGAGAATATAATCATGTTTGTATGGAATGTTTAACAATTCAGGAAATAAAGTAAAAGTGTGATTTCGTAACAGCTGTTTTTTGTTTTTTTATTTTATTGTTTTCTTTTCTCCCTTTTGTTGGAAAAACACTGAAGCATTTGCGGTAGGAAGGATGAAACAGAGCGTGACAGGATTGTTCTCTCTCTGGCTCTTTATCTCTGTTTTCAGCACCTTTCAGCCTCTTTTTATTATGTTATTTTTTCTGTCGCTGTCTCACACAATCTCTCTCTTCCACCGTCTCTTTGTCTTCATCTCTCGCTCTTTTCTTCTCTCCCTCCTCTTCATCCTCTCACCGTCTTTCACTTTTCTCTCTCTCTCTCTCTCTGGCAGACAGAGGGATGATGGGTTTGTTGCCGTAGTAACTCCTTCATTCAGCCTCTCTCTCTCTCTCTTTCTCTGTTGGCACCGGCAGCATCACCCGATGACGACACACAAATACAACAGTTTTCCCACGTCGAAATGATTTAGTTGTCTGTTAGGAAACAAAATGAGGCTAGACAACATGAACACCCCTCCCTCCGTCCCTCCATCCATCCTTCCCTCATCCCTCCATCTATCCGCCATGCTTGCTCGCATGTTGATTACACACAGCGGCGGAAAAGACAACAGACGAGTAAAAACAAATGAATCGAGCCTCACAATTATCGCCCTGCCGTCGAGTCGTTTTTCATCTCGGAGCATCTTGTTTCTCCTTTCAGATGGTTTGTTGTTTGTGGTTTCATCGAGATGAGATGAAACATTATTGATCGCTGCAGGAAATGACCTGATGCACACATCCAGGAGATAGATGAGAAATGAGATCAAGGCAAGATGCGGCATGTTGAAAGGGAAAATCTGCCCAAAAACACTGTTAAAAAAAGAAAAGCAATGATGATGTATTTTCAGTGTCTGTCTCAGTTCCATGTTTTTATTTCCTGTTGATAACTGCCCAAGACAACAGCATCAGTCTTCAAATGCCAGAAACAAACCATGTTCAGTGGATCTATAGATTATAACTCCTGTCCATTGCAGCATAAACACATAAACCTTGTAGCTAGTAGAGGTCAGGAAGGACAGAAGATCAACAAATCATCCAACCTAGATGTCCAAATCAGTCATTGCCTTCAAACACAACTTATACACATTTTATGATCAAACATTTTCTTCAAATTCTCGATTCGAATGAGCATCTGATCTGATCTCATACCACTCACTCTCCTCCTCTACTGAGTTACACTGGTAGGTTTTGTTCTTTTCATTTCTCATTTTACGCATGAATTTCACCCGGAACATTGTTTAATTTCCCAAGTGAAACCACAGGTCAACAGTGAATGATTTCAAGTTACTTACACAATCCTTGGCACATGTTGTTTCTTGCAAGTCCAAAACTCCTAAAATGTAGCATCTGTAAACGTCATCAAATTCTCACCCAGTAGACTGCTGTTCCCGTGTGACACCAAAAGTCAACAGTGACTTATTTTAGTTACTACATACATAACATGATGTAACATGCCATCCCATCATGATCACGTCTGTGTTTAGGTACAAGGACTTCTTGGTTGGACAGTTAAAGAACAATGGTGGTCATGCTTAGAAGAAAAAGGAAAAGCATTAACTGTAGGAAAACGTCCACGTCTGGAGGAGGGATCAGGTGGATGGATGGATTGGTCAAACAAAGAGCAGACTTTCACCCAAGAGACATTCTGGCATATCATGCCATATGTAAATCTAACCAAGCTGGTTAATGATGATTTTGTCATGCATGTTTAAAAATGGCAGCTGTTCTTGTCCCATGAGTGACATATTTTAAGTTAAACATAGCTTGCATGATATATCTAAACTTATAAAATGTACACAATGTGATGTAACATGCCATCCGATGATAGCACACTGTTCACATATAAATTCAGGCCCTTCTTGGTTGGAGAGTTACAGAAACAAAAACAGAAACAAACACAGAAAAGGGAAGCAAACTGTGGAAACCCTGGGTATGGACAGGGATGGATGGATGGATGGGTCAAACAAAGAGAGGCCTTTCACCCAAGAGATGGCTGCTTGTGTCCAATGTCAAACCAAAAGTCATCTGTGACTTATTTCAACTTATATACCCTGAGTAAACCTAACCAAACTGGAAAATATTATGTCTTGAGGTGAAAATGAGGAGGTAAGAGACGATCTGGTTCTTGCAGAACAATACACCAAGAAACCCAAGAAAAAGATTGCAGATATGTGGAAACAGGCTCACATTTAAACAACAGAAAACAGAGTTACCTCTGGTCAAGTGTATTTATTTAATCACTTTTTGACTTGGCTTCATGACGCCAGACTCACTTTCAACATTGCTTGGCCTTCTTTGGGGAATACCAACACTTGAAGCAGGCCACTTTGACCTGACACTGTCACTTTGTCCTGATACTGATTGAGAGGGTTTCCCATAAAGGCCATAACAAGTGTTTCTGGGAAATTGTTTCATGCTATTTATTATTAGAATAAACAAATGTTCACATGCTAAGTAAGTAGTTGAAGTGATGAACTAATTCTTTGGCACATGCACATCCAAAGGAAATGTATCTATGACTTATCTAAGTTACGTACATAATCATGTAAAGTGTTTAGACTCACGTATCTTGATTTTATTCCTAAACCTAACCTGAGTAGTTTTGGTGCCTAAATCTAACCAAACTATGACCACTTCATATGTTCTCATGTGGCGTATTTATACGCCATCCCATGATATCACATTGATTACCTCTATGGTTCAGATTTGTTTAGGTTCAGGCACAAGTACCTCTTGGTTACAGAAGAGTTACAGAACGATGTTCTTTGATGATGGTGATGATGATAAAGAAACCAACACTGACTTTAGCAAACAGGTAGCAATCAGCGCTCTAGCTTTTACTTACACAGAATCAAGAGTCTAAGGACAGAAGGTGTCACTTCTTATATAGATTGTAACACCTTCTACGGTTTTGCAGTAAATAATCAGACATGATCAAGTAACACAGAGATGGTTCATATCAGACCTTTTTGAACAAATGTCCATTGTATTATCTTCTTCTTTGAACCATGACAGGATTCATTTCTTCACCATTATTACTTAGCTTTAGTTACCTACCTACAGTACCATACCTGAACCACAGAGCATACGTGTTGCTTTGGATGGTAAATGACAAACATGTTTTCTGAGTTTGAACACTTGATGCAAATATCAGCTTTTGGTTTGTATCTTTGCTGAACTACAAAACTGTTTCAGTTTCTTTCTAGAGCTACCACAGCAGAACCACATGGGAGGACAGACAGGTCATTGTTCACCTGTTGGGATGGACATGAACCTGTGAAGTACCTGGAACCTACATGTGATGTCCTGTGCAGAACCCAAATATAGATGGAGGAATTTGTTTCTTGTGTGGGCAGAGAACACAAAAAAGAACCCAAGACACTGAAAGAACCTTTTTTTTGACGGATATTCTCACACATACCATTGTGAAATCCATATTTTAAGGATGAAAACAACATGATGTGTTGATCAGGTTATCTGACTCCAAATTGGCAATTGGCAAAAATGTGTCGAATGTGTCTTTAAGTTTAAACTGCTGTGAAAACATCTGAAAACAGATTTTTCTCACTGTCTGTGAGGAAAACTGAACTGAGTGTCTCTCTGCTTCTTCGATCGATTTTGTGTCACCACTGCTGTTTTGAGGATTTGAAATGATTTGATCAGTTTTGAATGAAACACTAACCAAACATTTATGCTGTTGACTTGCCACAAGAACCTATAGATCTGTGTGTGACTGGAGGATGATGGTTGATGATGAAATTTTAAGGTTTACTAATAAATAATTACTTTAGATTTAAGTGGCTTACATTCAAGACCTGTATCACAGATCTGACTTACATGTTTTTTTTATAACAACTGTCTAATTAATTATGGTAAATTAATTACGCAAATTAATAAGTGTGTTCTGATTTAAGTATACACTGGTTTACTTATAGCATGAATTATTTCTACTATATTTTGATTACAGTTTGATTAATTCAGGTATATCCAGTTGCCATAATAAATAAATGAATAAAAACTGAATAAAAAATAAAACAAACACTGTTCAGAGATGCAGTCCACATTCACATGATCCAATTTTAAGACCTGTGAACGCTGTGTGGTAGTTTTTCTTGATCAACATCAAATTTAAAACTTTAAATAATTTCATTTTAAAATGGGCTGGTGTTTTCTGCATCACTTCCTTTCGTATTTTTATCAGTCAGTTTGTAGTCGCATCAATTTGCATTAAAATATCTAAAGCTGCAATTTGGTGAAGAAGCAGTGAAACATTTGATAAGTTCTGGTAAGTTCACAATGGCTGTACTCTAATTGAGTCATCACTAATGGAAGTATCTGAATTGAGGGTGTCTGAGAGTAACATTATGTAACGGTGGGGTTGAATTCTCCTGTTTACGACACCCAGTGCAGCACAAAGTTATTCATTTGGTATTTGGTAACATGAAATAACCTTTTCTGGTCACACTGAGTGTTGGATCGCTGACAGAACAGTAGAAATTTCCTGCTGGTTAACCATTGAAAGTTGGCTAACTAGCTTGTGTTGTGTAGATAAATCTCTTATTTACGATCCTTCAGCTTCAGACTGAATTAGAACTGCATCCTCAATTAGCATACAGAGACAGAAATACATAATATTTGTAATTAACTTATGTATTTAATGATTTATTGCTGCATTCATTCACTTAATTAGGTCATAATTAATTAGGCCTTCATATTGTCTGGTGATTAAATCTTGACTACGATGGATGATTTTATAATTTTCCTCAAGTTGAATTCCATAGAAATCGATCTAACCACAGTTTGACTTGATCAGCAGGATCGGAGGTCACGTGCACCGTAAAAATCCGCAGCCCGCTCCTTTAACACAAAGAGCTGCCAGGACGGAGGAGAAATCAAACAGACTTTTTTCTCCGAATGACGCTGATGTTTCTCCTCTTGGCCTTTCTCTCCTTTCTCACTCCGTTTAAAACAAAGCTCTGGCTGCTGTCAATCACTCGGTAATAGCCACGCAAAGAGAGGCGGCGAGGTCGTTATGACTTTGTGAAGCGTCTGCTCAGTAGCTGATTGGATGAATTAGTGACCATAATCGTTAGCAGCCGTGCTTCAGACAGACTCTTAATGTCTCTGTATTAGCACTAATGGAATGCAATTTCAGCTCTCCCTCTGCTCTCCATCACCCCGCCCGGCCATGATCCCGGGGGCACCGCCGGACCGTCGTCTAGGTAACTGTAATCACGTGCTGACGCCAGGTCTCCTTCCTCCTCCTCCTCCTCCTCCTCCTCTTCTATACCCCTCAGTGAGACATAGAGAAAATTAGAGATGGCTCTTAATAAGAGTCCTGGTGCTAAAAGAAAATGACCAATATTCTTCCTCAGGCAGGGAAATGATTTTGAGCTGCAGCCAGTTTTGTGAAGGAGCAGCGGGGGAGATTAGCTCGATTAAGGCCAAATCAGACCTGCTTCCAATTTGATGAGAGAAGGGAAGATAATAGCTCTCAGATTGGTTTCTCATGCAGCTCCGGCCTTCACTGAGGGAATTAAACCACTCTTTGTCTCTCCATCTCTCAGGGTGACTCCACTCCCCCGAACCAATCAGAGATGCTAGCTGCTAAATTAGAAAGCTAATATAACCTTTTCTCCTGAGAATTACCTTCATGTCCAACTTGGTTTCATTAGCTGAACATTTTTTTTTTCTTTTGAGGGGGGGATATGTTTTTTAACTTGTACCATTGCTGCAGAAAATAGTTTCGTTTCTGAGCCACGTTTCTGTTAATATCAGGACACGTCACGTAGTGAACAAGTTCAAGGTATATACAGTATTAACCTGAAGGTAACTATAGCAACAGTACTGATGCTTCAAGCACTGTTAGCAGTTAACTTATTAGTTTGTTTGAATTTGGCATACATGTCCTCTAGGAAACAGTGTTACGTCTAGCAGACCAAAAGAAGACATTCTTCCATCTTTTTCCCCGATAAAGGGTTTTTGTAATTCTGTGATTTTGGACTGCATAAATAACTTATAAATAACATACGTGATAATGTACATTACAATTATACATGAAACATCTGGCGCTCTACCAGGTGAGCTACTAGGGCATCTCTTGATTGGAGAAATAGCTCCACCAACTGTTTAACCCAGTGGACCAACTCTTAACATTGACATATCAGTAGCAAGTTCACATTTTTGTTTGCAGATTATCTCCAAATTCTGTAAAAATTTGCACAACATTTGGATGGAATCCTGGCTAATGACAGTCAATACTTTTGTTGTGTTTCCTGATTTTATTATTGTTACTTCATAACACAAGGTGGCAGTGTTGTAAAGCACATACTGTTGAGATAGCGAAAAAAGCAGAAAAGAGAAGTTTCAAGATGGCGACTACTGAAGTGTAGGCTACAATACGATCTGCTGAACTAATGTTTTGTTGTACTTTCCTTCTTACACTTTTCTTACATCTGTGTAATTTTTCGCATCTATAAAATGCAGAAAATTGCATTGTGGGATTATTAGCAGAAAGTAGTTTAGATGCCATGGATGCTACTTTTTGGGTTGGGAATATCACAGAGGGGCATACAAATATAAGCTGCCTCTCAATTTCAGGCCCACAGGATGCAGTCTTTGATAGTGTGGCCTCCATGGGCTACTGGATTTTGCCAAACTGACGAATGTCAAATGAGACAGTCTACAGTCATTGCCAAGCAAACTTTACAGCTGAGTAGTGTATTACACTGTATTACATTTCACATCCAAAATGCAGCCTGAGTTAAAGGTCCAGTGTGTAGGATTTTGTGGCACTGTTAGCAGTTAACTTATGTGAAGTTGCAGATTGCAACCAAAAGAATACTCTCCCACGTCTCACGCTCTTCTTCTAAGCATGTAAGAAAAACTCTGACTGCGAAATGTATATTTCATAAAGGCCATAACTAGATCAGTTGTAGTTTGTCTGTTCTAATCTTCTGTACAAAGCTACAAAGCTATGTTCAAAATGGCGGACTCCATTGAAGACCTGCTCTTACTCTTACTTCAGATATAAAGGGCTCATTTTAAAACAACAAAAACACAAGAATTCATATATTCAGGTGATTATACTAATGAAAACATACTAATGAATATTATATTCAATTCCTGCAAAGAAATACTCCAAATCTTACACACCGAACCTTTAATTATCTCTTAACTTAATCAGTTAATTAACTGTAAATAACTTAATCAACCAAATCAATCAAATATTTGGTTCAGTTGGAATAACAAAGATGAAGGACCACACCAGTGTTTCTTCGCTTCTTATAAGTCTGGCTCCTCAGAGCCACTGACCTTTTATTAATTCAAATACGTCTGGTATCGTCTTCATTGTTGGCTGGATTATGGGTGGTGACGCCGGACACGTTGCAAGCCATGAATGCTTCTAATTAGCATGTTGTGTTAGCATTAGCAACTTAATCCAGCTCTGATATGACTGTAAGAGATTGGACAGCGATGAGAGTAAGACTCGATTGCATGCTACTTGGTTTCCTGTCAATGCCTTTCTGTGTATGTAAAGGAATTTTAAATCCAGCTGTGGATGGCTGAATCTGCAGTAAAAATGCTAACGGCTAGAGAGGTCATTTGAGAAAGTAAATTCACGTAACGCCTATACATAAGGCATATACTTAAACTTGCACTCATTTGCTTAATTTATGGCCCACTTACTGGCTATTTGTGGAGCTTTTAACTCTATCTGTTCCTCCCGAGTTGTTTGCACAGTTGTAGAGGAGTATAAAGTCAGTATTTGGACTGGCACAGTATTTGTATTTTTCAGTTATAAAAATATTTCAAATGTCAACACAGACTAAATGAATCTACCTGAAGCTCAGGTGCTGTTATCAAATGAGCTCCACATTCTGTACTTTTCTCTGGGTTACTTTAAAGTCACACTAACTTTAGAGAACAGCACAACACTTCCTCCGTCAACTCTAAAACATATATATCTAATTTGCTGCATAAAGTGTAAAGTAATTCATAGCAGACTGAAGTGACTCAATTAGATATTCAGGAGATTTCTTCCTCTGATGCTCGTTACATTTCAGAGGGTGCTGAGGTGAAAAAACTCATTTTGAAGAGACGAGTGAAACGATTGGATGTGACCTTTACAAAGAGACGATGAAGACGAGGAGGTGATCTAAGATGAGAGAAACAGCGAGAGTGGAGGAGAATTAACGGGACTGACTGTTCCCAGATCAGACTCAGCTCACTTTACTTTGACATTTGAATGACGTCACACGTCTACATGTTATTGTGTGTCGATCTCAGTTGTATAAAGAGCCTTTTGAGTGAGTCACACTCAAAAAAAAATTAAATGATGTTTATTTTGTCAACAGGTTCCACGTAATTGTATTAAGTAATTTAAACTCAAAAATGTTATGTAATTGAACCCCTAACGTAACATTTTTGAGCTGAAATAACTTCATACAATTATGTGGAATCTGTTGACAAAATAAATTTAATCGAAGTCAACATTTCATTTGAGTCAAGAGGTTTATTTTGTGAAGTTAACTTACTCATTTTCCAGCATTATTATTTTTTATTATTATTTGACAACAGTATCTGTAAGTTTATGCAAAGAGGATCTGAGGGACAAAATGATAAAATGCTTTGTCAAGGTTCATTAGTAACAGGTGATTGTATCATGTTAGACTGTGAAAGGGACATCCTCAAAAGATTCAGTCATCCACATCAAGGATGGGGTGAAAAACTGCAAATGGACCAACACTGAATGTCTGTGACCTTCGACCCCTCAGGCAGCACTGCATTAAAAACCCACATGACTGTATAAAGGATATTACTACATGGGCTCAGAAAGTGGTCTGACGAGTGCTTGCTTCAGACTGGTATTAGAAATCATGGACATCACATTTCACACATTTACATTTACATACATTTACATTTACATCAACTTTTCTTAGAATCTGGGTTGTATGTTGAAAGATCCTGATCCCATGAACAACTCTCTATGGGCCTTTCCTCAACATTACTGTTGGATTAGGGTCTGGGATTTGACTTGGCCTTTCCAAAACATTAACTGTGCTCTGCTTTAACCATTTTTGGTAGACCGATTTGTCTGTTTAGGGTCACTGTCTTGCTGCATGACCTTTTGTTGTTTCATTTTACAAAGCTTACCCTGACATTTTGCTGCAAAATTCATAGTTCCATCAATGATTTCAAGTCGCCCCGGGTCCTGAGGTTCTAATGCTGTGTAAAGCTCTATTTTCTACTCATCCATCTACATTCTTCCAATAACCTCTTGTTTCATCCACGTGGCCTTCAATAAACTTTCTCCTTGCTTTCCTGCCATACCAGCTTGTTCTTACTCCTACAGTAACTCGTAACAGTGACCCTACACTATGATGCTGTAGGTTCTAGTGTAATTTCTGATCCCTAACCCTGAGTAGCTCAATGATTTGATGTGCCGTCAGTTGAGTGAAAGTCTACGTATGAAGGGAAACAAACAGGACTATCACAGAGGAGACCCCGTGTAAAACCACAAGCAAACATGACTTTCTTCAGGTTGCATAGGCTATGTTATGTAATGAAACAAACCAATTAGTTTTGGTGAATAAACGTAATCAAAGTGCAATCACTTCACAATGTAAACCACCAATCTTAGTCTAACTGGACATTGCATGTTCCACGGCTTGCTCTTGGAGTGATTTCTCTTGGACAACCACACCAAAAGTCACAGTTGAGTAACAGTGGTGTTGAATTTCGAATGACGTCCCTGATAGTGGATTTTTAAAGGCCAAACTCTTTAAAATGAGTTTGTAACCTTTTGCAGTCCAGTGGCCATCAGCAACTTCTGTCTAGACACTGATTCTGATATAAAGACCCAGATTTATATTCTTTGAACAGGGTGCTAAACTCTCATCCATCATACCACTGATTCCAACACAACTCTAATTAGCCCTTTAAATGAACAGATATCCTGCGAGGACAAAGACAAAAACAAAGACAATATATGATTGTATGATTATTATTTATCTACTTTTAGGACTCAATTAAAAAGATCTGATCACATTTAAGGTCACATTTGTGATGAAATACAGACAGTTGTAATGTTCAAACAGTACTGTATAGATATTTACCATCAATCTGACAACAGATTTAAGTTTCTCACTTTTCTAGTACAAACAAATCAAGGCAGTATACGTGTCAGTATTGTTGTTTTTAGCAGCTTTATCTTCATTATTTTGGTTCTAGCACTTATAGTTTAGGAAAACATACCGTTGTTCTGTTTCAACAGAAAAACAAAGCAAGGTTAAAAAAAAATGCCAGCTGTCTTCTCTCTGAAGAAATGTCAAACGCTTGTTTAGTTGAGTTCAGTTGCAGTTTGTCGTTGTTGTAACGTTGTGTAGGTTTTGTTCTATTTCAGGGACGAGATGATGAGATGATGATCCCTGTGGGGAAACTAGATATCACAGCTGATGTCAGAACGTTTCAAAGCTTCTCGACTTTAATTGAAAATCATGTTGAAAAGTTTAATTTCAAAAGCAAATTTAGACTTTGAAAAGTGTCTCAAGAAAAACAACAGCATCATTAGAACTCTGCCAGCTTCCTATTCTCACTCAATTAGAGCGTGACTCGTGGAAATCAGACTGTAATTACACTGACTGCTGCTTTCAATATTTTTAAAGCACAGAAACAATATTATATCGCATTGATTTCATTTTCCTTTTTTTAAAGAGAAGTGGTGATGAGTATCAATCATTTTGTCAATAATTAAATGTAATGTTGTCCATATGTTTGATCAGAGTTTGCACATAAACAAAGAGTGGTAGCGGTTTAGTCGGTGCCTTCAGTCAGCTGAGTTCAGGGAAAGAAATCATATTCGTCCCACTCTGCCACTCATCACTCTCAGGAATCAGTCTGGCGGCGTAATGAGTGAGAACTCACTGGACACAGGATGAGTCATTAACAAGTTTTTATGGTTTATCAGGAAATGACAAACTAAAACATCATGAAGAATACCCGAAAACACTGAAAACATGACTTTATGTCACTGTTGGTCCAGATACTGGAGGACAGAGGACAGATCTAGACTGAATAGCGCTCGGGAGAGTCATTAGTCATTTTAAAATCATTCCCAGTGAATCAAAACATAAAATAAAGTCCGGATCTTTGTATTGTAGATAGTTTAAGTTGTCGCCAATAACCAGAACCAGAAATATACATCAGTATGTTGATATCTATGATTTTATTTTGGTGGGTTTAAAGGGGGGTTAAATGAAGATTTTGATTCATGGAGACTTTAAATCTGGAAGTTAAAGGAGGTTCAACTCCTCCATCTTGTTTTCATGCTGCCTGTCTGCTTCCTGTCTCTCTCTCTGTCTCACACAGATTAAGCAGTCTCGAGACACTTGGACGGGCCTCCAGTTGAGGCAGGCGGGACTAAGAGCTGTCACATGTCAGCAGCGAGGGCAGCAGCTGATTGGTCGGTTTGGCAAGCGAGGGCAGCTTTACTGTTGTATTTCCCCACATCAAACACCTTTTCAACCCGTTGCTTTGACAACCGTCAGCCAGCAGCTGATTGGAGCTGACTGCGGCAGGTTCACACACTCCGGCCGTCCTCACACAGGTCTGATTCAGTCTGAGAGAAAACATGCTCACAGGGAAAGTGATGATGAGATTTCATCTTATTTCATGTCAGATTAAAGTCACAGACTCTAAAAATGTTAGACGTGAAAAAAAAAAAAAACATTTATTTAAAGCTTTTTGAACTAAAAACTGAAAACTAAATCAAATGACCACCTTCCTTAGTTACTGTTGCTATGCTGTTTTTTCACGACCTGCATGATGTCAACAGGAAGGAGGTGCTAGGGCCGATTTCTGGGAACAAGAATGTTAACAAACATGGCCTCTGAAGCAGTGTGTACGATACTGGCCGTCCCGTGTTTCACCGTTCCAGCACGACAACATTCTTTTTTTAGTTTGCTATGTTTACATTTAAAGAGCGCTCTGTGCTCCTATTGGTCGACGTCACCAGCACGGCTTGGAATCTGTCAAAATCATTTTTGGTGAACAGTGTCTCTGTCCCATGTCTAATCATTTTCTTTGATTTATGAAGCAAAAGGATGTGTTATAATGTATTAACATCATTTAATATTTCTTTTTCTCAGTAACCACACTGTTCATAAAAAAGATGGAGTGAAAGAGCATGAATTACTTTGACTAAACGATGTGATTATTACGTGTTTCTGTTCTTCACAGGATCATAAATCAGCATCCGAGCGCCGGCGAGTTAATTTAGACTTTTGGAGGAAGTAAGCCGCCTCCAGTCGTCTGACTGCCAGAATCACACGAGGAAAAGTTTTTAAAAAAGGTATTTAAAATCTATTGTGTGTTTGTCATGAAACACTGATGCCTTCTGCCAAACACGCAGGTTATTCTGCACCAAAAAAATATATTTTTAGATCATCATCATCATCATCATCATCATCAGGAGCCAGGATGAATTTATTCTCCTCCTGAGAGGCGAGGCAGCCACACTTTGATTTTTCTTGATCAGATGTCTTTTCCATCATCTCCATCACCGACCTGCAGCCTGCTCTCAGTGTCCCTGATTTGCACTTTGATTCAAGCACCACTGGCTAAAGCAAATTTCATCAAAGTTGTTTCCTGAATAAAAAATGAGGGCGTTTATTTCGCTCTGTGGAGCGCGCCGCTGACAGCTGACAGAGGGGCTCGAAGCGAGCAACTGATCCACGCGAGCAAGAAAATGTGAAAAAAGCCAACAAAACCAGCACTGATTTGATCCAACACGGCCAGGAGGTTTATTAGAACCCAAAGAAGAAGAAGAGGAGTGAGGAGGAAACACGACGGCAGAGTCACATTCTGTCGTACAACAACTAAAAAAATGAGAGATTTTTCTTTCTTTATACGCTGAATGACCAAAGCTACCTGTTACCATCCATGAAAGACAGTCTGAAATTCTGATGCAAAAATTTAGATTTAATTACTGAATTATGTTTATTAATGGTAATAAGTGATGGCCACATCCTCCTGAGTGGCTTTTAATTTGAAGAGGATACAGGAAGTAAAAAAAAAAAAAAAAAAAAAAAAAAAAAAGGCAACCCAAGAAATCAGAATCAGAAACGGGGAGTTTGTCTTGGTCCAAAACAAACAAAACAAACAAACAAAAAAACTAAAAGAAAGAAGTAACATTAGTTCATGAAGTAGCTTTTAAAATGCAAAGAGCTGTGCAGTTGGTACACAAATGTGCAAAGTATTCATCAGGTTGTGTGCAAAAGTTAAGAATATGTAAATGTGGAAGATATTTATCATGTTATGAAACTGCACACTGACAGTACGAACACGAAGAACATGAGACTGAATTTAGGTAGAAGTATTGTTGAATTTAAAAGATTTAGATCAGATTTTAATATCACGGGAGCTGAAATGTTTCATTAACATTAGAGTTAGCACTTATTTAAACTGAATGCTTTCAGTTCTTTCAACTGTCATATTGTTTTTGTCACTTAACTCTCTCTATGTTCTTTCATCTTTATGTTTTCTGGCACTGTGTTTATTGTTCTGCACGAATGTAACAAATTACCTGGGAGTGAAAACCTGATTTTTATCAGACAACATTGAGATTTACAGGCATCAGTAATTAAACAGACAGAAAGATATTAATTCACCCTTTACCGTTTTGATGAGTTTTCACCAGCATCTGTAGGGAAGAAAAGTATTCAGCATTTTTAAAAATGAACGTTGATTGAAGTCAAACCTTTTAAAGCTGCTCAGTGTTTCATTTGTCATGACTTCAGAAAACCTGCTGATGTCTTGAGAGGCCAAACCAGTTCAAATATTTCAAAAACATTTTGTTTTCTTCAATGCTTTTCTTGATTTTCTAACTTTACACTTTGTAGGTTAGGTCTTCTGAATCTTTGCATCTTGAACACGTTAAACATCATGAAAAAAAAGAGTAGAAAGAAAAGTAATAAATCTTCACGTCAGAAGTGATAAACTGTTGGATGGAAAAGTTATTGAAATAATTGATTCTGAAAATATTTTCAGATTCATTTTCTTGATTTTCAGCTCTTCTTCCTGCGTGCAGATGAATATTTGAATCAAAGAATCAGACCTTCAGTCATGTGTCTGTCGTGATGAGGCGATTTCATACACTGCAAAAAAATAAAAAAATTTGCATGCAGGATTAATTTAATATCGGTATTCAGGTCCGACAAACAAGAAGAAAAAAAAAATAGTTCAATAATTTAGAATTAATCAAACTCGTGTCCATGGCTGCCTACAAATGGCTGTTTATAGATGAATTAGTCACTTTATTTCATAAGTAAATTTTAATAACCAAAAAGCGGCTGGGAAAAACCAGGCAAAACACAAACAGAAGACTCAGAGAAACAGGCAAATAATCCAGAAGCATAAGCCACAACACAAGAATCCAAGAATGGACAAAAAGCATGAATGGACAGACAAGGAAACAGGACCACTGACGCAGGGACAGGGATGGGCAGGGGCTGTAGTTGGCCAGGCCGGCAATGGAGGAGCAGGGGCAAGAGTCGGCCGAGAGGTGGTTCACTGACCCAGCTCAGCAGAAAAGCTGCAATTGGGCTACCAGTCCATCCATGTGCTCCTGCCGCTTCAAGAGTTCAGAGAGAGCTTCAGCGGAACTACAAAATAAAACAGGAAATACAGAAACAAACTCAAAACTATGACACCCATAGTCCAAAAACATCCAGTTCAATAGGTTATATAGTAAATCTAAATCCATAAGTGTGAATGTTTGTTTGTCTGTGTGTGCGGTGATAAACTGGTGACTGCCTCAAGTCAGCTGGGATTTTTTTTAAAGTGTGGGTTTTATTATCTCTTAAATTGGACCCTAAAAGATGTATACAGAACAAATATAGTGGGTCAAACCATTAAACACACGAAGGGTGGACAAAACAACAAATAAACATGAGCATGTTTCAAACTCAATGAACGATGGAAAATACAAATTAAAATGCAGAAGCTAAAAACTCCCTCCATGTTATGGAATTTGGTTCAGTCCAGGTGTCCACATCACATACTTTTTATATTTTTAAAGAAAACACAAATGTAAATTAAATGTTTGTCTCTTTGAACTCAGAGTAAAAGTGAGTGTGAGTGGACACCAAAGACATAATTAATGATTAATGCTGATTAATCCGTTGCCTCATTAACGTGAGTTCTTGCAGGTTCTCTCGAAGAGTTCCCTCGTGTTTCCTGTTTGGATCCAAACACGCTGGCTCTGTGTTCAGGTTTCGGCCTCCGTTCTTTCCGAGGAGGTCAGATATCTGACGGTGCTCCACCTTCCTGTCTGATAACCAGCCATTAGCTGATTGGACGCCGCCAATGTGTAATAATATTCCAGCAGGCTGTCGTCTCTTGGGAAGGGTGGGGGTTTATGGGGGTGGGGGGGGTCAGTGCTGGTGATACTGGTGATGATGGTGGTGGTGGAGGGAGAAGGAGAAGGGGGGTCCATCCATCCATCCGACCAAATCAGCATTAATCAAGACTGCTCGCTTCATTCCTCCTCGTATCAAATCAGACAAATGATTACCGGCATTCAGCCGTCGAGGGCCGTCGAGGGGCCGAGCTGCGCCGCAATCAGACCGCCGCTCGCTTCCTGGAGATCCCGCCACAGAATCACAGTGTTTTTCTTTTCTTAACTAATCGTTTAATAAAAACGATGATGATTGACGTACAGAAAATAAAAGAATTGCTTGTTTCTGGGGGTAAAAAACGCCCCAAATCTGCACATCACGAAATCTGAAGCCGAGAGTATTTAGATCCACCAGTCCTGAAAATACTCATCATTCAGTTTTTTTTTATTTTATTTTATTTTTATTTCTCCTTCCCTCAATCAAGTTCTGTTCCAGCAGAGATAATTTCATTTTCACTGTGGTGTAAATACAGCAAACTGATACGAACACCACAGAAGAAGAGAGAGGATTTAATCAGGACTCACGTTTATGATCTCGTGAGTTCGGACCTGCAGGGACAAAAACGATGATTTCTTCACTGATAAATCTGTAAATATTTCAGTTGAACTTGTTGGTTTGTGTTTTCATAATGACCACAGAGGAAATCAGTTCACACACATTTGTACATTTAGTCTGAAGTCTGAAACACTCAGACTGTCCTTTGAAGACATGAGAACCAGACTAAGGCCATCAGTACCTCCTCAAAATGTCTCCGGTTTCCAAAGTGTCCTCATGTTCCCTGACGTCTCAATCCCACTGGGGACGGCTGAGACGCTTTCCGGCTGCACCACAGCCACCGGAGCTGTGACATGCCCGTTCTAGACAATGATTGTGATTCTACCAGAAGCGTCCCCGGATGCCACGTCAAGCAGCACAGAGCAGGTCGAACTGACAGGAAGCCAGGCACAGAGACGGTATAGGGAATCCAGTTGATTTTCAAAATAAAACTCCAGATCATAAAAACATACACAATGGAGACTATTTAACTACATAGCTACTTCCTCATGGTAGAATTTGCATGGAGAATGGACCAAAACCGCACCATGGCTGCAACATCACACAGCTGTCAACAAGTGCTTGCTAATGGTGGGAATTGTTGAGTGCTACATGCAGCTTAAAGTCTCAGTGCTGTTGTGCTCTCAATCAACACTCATCGAATGACTGTTGTCCACTCAGATTAGTTGGTCTGTTGTATAAAATGAGACCTTTTGTACAGTTTCTGTCAGATGCCCCAGTGCATGCTGGGAGGGCTTCCCCACACACCTACAGAGAATTTCTTGTTTTTGTCCCAACCAGCGAGGTTGATTGAATAAAAAGACTTCTTTCTCTCTCCTTCATCTTCTTGGTTTCCCTCAGTTAACCACCCCCCTCCCCCGGCACACCCACCCAACCACTCTCTTGTGTTTGCTCAGGTGAGCTACCTGGTGTCAAGTTTCGCTGTCACAATACGTGTTTAGAAACAAACAACAAAGACTTTTTCACACGCAGTCACATTTAGTCACATGAAAATCAGATTAAATAAAAAACTAGTGAAGAGACGTGAGCACATTTCTGTTTTACGAAATGTCTTTAAAGTGGACTCAAAGATGAGCAGCAACCAGTCACAAGTCCGTCTTTGACTTCCTGTCTGTGGCTCCAAACCCATTGGCTCGAATGAAGACATAAATCTATAAAAACACAAGGAAACAGTGTCAGTAATTTTATTTTGCTGTAGTTTTTATCAAACAAACTGAGGGGAATGGTGTATTTGTTGGGGACTATTTCCAGCGGCGGATGAATCCACATTTGGTGCTCTACATTTGGACAGTATATAAATAAATTACAGTGTGTGTGATGAAGGAACATTATGGTTACTACAGTTATTCACTGCCACTCTATCAGATTTTTTTCCCACGCTCCACCTGTTCCTCCGGATCTCCGGGAGAGTGCCTCACCACTCTCCCCAGGGACCAGCTGTGGTTTTGGGCCGTGCTACTGCAGTGGGTCCCTGGTAGTCTAATCCCTGCAGGACCGGGAGGTCTGAGAAACACGGCGTGAGGCTTCTCCCAGACCGGCCAGGCTGTCATTAAATCACTGATCTGATCATTAGAGGCTGCCAGTAGTTAGCAACAGAGCTACAGGGACCCTGCGATCGGTCTGCAGGGTCCCCCTCCCATCTGAGCTGCATGTTCTTCATCATTTTATGGTATTAAAATTTTAGTGCTGCAAAGAAGCAAATTAATGAAATTAATGACCAAAATAAACCAGAAAGTAGCTTTAAAAACCACCAGACAATGATAAAAAGGGGTACTGGGACAGGCAGGAGGTTCAAGGGGAGGAGGAGGAGGTCCACAGGGAGTCCTGTGCAGCTCTGTCTGACAGTGGGAATGTTTGGTATTAACAGGCCGAGGCGGAGCAAGCACAGGTGACAACAGATTGTGTTTCAGGATAATTGAAGGATCGGTGGATTAAATGTGTGATGGTGGATCAACAAACAGCCCAGAATGTTCCGTCACAGCGTTTTCACACAGACTCCGGATCAGGTTTGTTGTCACACATGAGGATCCAGCTGAACCGTCACATGTAAACACGGAGAATATCATGTGACAGTGAAACAAACGGCCAATTGTCCCTGAAGTGGCAAGAAAAAAACACTGAAAATATAAATGCAACTGACATGCGTCACACTCAAAGATCAAAGACAATGGCTTTTCTCAAAAGTCACACAAAAGGTTTATTTCAGATCAACACTGTGTAACTTTTCTTTCATAAACTAATGTCTGTTAAATTATGTGGGTGCTACACTGACTTGTAATCAGGTGAATGGTATCTCTGTCATTCGTACGTCTGTTCTCACAATAAACTTTGGGCTCCGCTTGGTGAAACTGGATCATATTTTATGGAGAAAATGTTTTCTGCTTTTCCCTCTGATGTCCTCTGGCTGCTCTGCCTCAACTCTCTGTGATTTACAGAGTTTCCTGATGGACAGTGAAGTAAACTGCTGCCAACTGTAGCTGCTGTTAGCTAATGTTAGCTCAGTTTGTTAGCTGGGCTGCCCAGACTGTGAGCTCAGAGCACCGGGGGAGTGTTAGTGTTTGTACCACAGGAGTTTTGGACCGCCGGGAAAAAAGAAGAGGAGATTTTCAGGCCCAGGACACAGGGGAATGCTGATGGGGAGCGGAGCATGTGTCGTACCAGAACCAGAGCTGGGAGAGCGGGCAATGTAACCGGGCTCAGCAGCCTCTATGGACATAATGACAGAGGAGAAGAGACTGAAGAGAACACTGATGGAGGAAGCTAATAAGAGAAAAGGAGAGAGTGATCGAGCAAGAAGCCGCCGGACAAGAGTAAATGTGGGACTGACTTTTAGTGGTTGGTGAGAGCTTGGTGAAATAAAAGGCTGAAAGACAGACGCCGAGCTGGACTGACTGCTGTTGGACTAGTAAGTAATATTAGCTGGCTGCTATGTCTTGTGTTGTTGACCTTGTTGATGTTTGGCTGTTAGCAAAGTTGTCGACTCGCTAGTTTTTGATCATAAGTAATGTAATCAGAACAAATACACGTGTACAGCTGAACATATTTACCACAGTGGAATTACACTCTGTATTACAATCCACTATGAATGCCTCCATTAATGAAAATTTTTGCCGAAATAATGAAAATTAAATTAAAAAGCTTACCGGTGATTGGTTACTAAAGTACGGTCTGTTGACATAAAAGTTCCTAAATTTTGGAAAGAGTTTGAGAAAATAGTCCCACTTATGAGCTCAAAAAAAAAAAAAACTGGTTACCATTTTAAACCAAAGCTTTTCCTGTAACATTTCTTCTTGCTCTGTTTAGGAGTGCCCAGATAATCTTTTTTTATTTCTTGACATCTTTATCTTATTTTAGTTAATACTGTAGACATAGGCACAATATATGATAGCACATTTAATCTCCTTGAGAGCTGAAATGACAGTTGAATTAATATTTTCCTTGTCTGATTCATCTGACATTAAACATAATTTTTTATTATATTTCGACCACTGATGACAAAACGAGACACCTGAAGGTGTCACCTCGGACTCAGATTGAATTTTAATTATCGGAGCATGCAGTACATCTTGGTTCAGTGAAACTTGATTAAAGAAGAGACAACCGTTTGGGGTCGAGGGACACGGGGACATCGTAAACAATCCCACGACCTGATTTGGACCTCTGAGCAATATTTCTAGAAAGTCGGGCCCTCGGGGGACAGCAGCAGCAGCATCAGGGGCCAGTGATACCTGTTGGCCCCTCCCCTCTCTTCCTGATTGACAGATGGCTGCTCCATTAGATGAGAATGATAAGTGGCTCCCCGTCAGCAGAAAGGACTTCCTCTTGACCTCTGACCCCCGACCCTGACTCTTGACCCCTCTCAGGAGTCGACCAACAACCCCAATCCCCCCCCCTTCTCTCTCTCTCTCTCTCTCTTTCTCTCTCTCTCTCTCTCTCCAGTTTGTGTGATAGTCTCTCAGCCATTCACAGGCGCAAGCAGCAAGTCAGGACTAAGTGATGTGGAGGGGAGCTTTTGTTCCTCTCAAGGAGGAATCTGTCGAGGAGAAAGGAGAAGAAAGAAGACAGATGAGAGAGAGGATGAAGAGGTGGAGAGGCTGCTGTGCTGTCTTCAGAGATACTAAGAGAAACTGACAGAAAAACAAAGATAAGAAGTTTGAAACCAGATTTACCATGTTTTGATTCACTGGAATTCCTTTGTGGAGCATGAAATGGGCCATAGAAGTCAGGCCCGACCCGGCCCTGGCCCGATAGAATTCGACCCGAGCCCGGCCTGGCCCGTTTTGATTGACAGCTTTGTAGAGCACGAACCCGTTTGCAGCCCGACCTTATTCAAATGTGCACATATGGTATATCAGTCAAGAATGAGTCATTTGTGCTGTACATTTTGAACATTTTATATTAAAGACTACAAACGTCTGAACAAGAAAGTAGCCTAGGCTAAAATAAATTCTCTGACCAAGGAAGTAAAATAGGCCTACGGGTAATTTTTGTAATATCGTTGCACAGCCGTGTAATTATCCTGCACCTTATACACTTAGTCAAACAGGCCTATGGGCCTGTAAAACCAGTCTTTCTTAACCAGTTAAATGCAGATAGATTCTAAATTAAGAGGGTTTTTTTATGGCAATAACAAAATAACATGAAAAGTTACACAAAATTCACATAACAAGACAAATGAAAACTGGACTTGCTTACGGCTGCTCAATCTCCACAGTCACCAAATTCGAATATGAATATCCACGCCAATAATGAGACTTTCAAATAAAATTAAATCAACCTCAGTTCTAAATTAAAATGGGTACTGGTTATAACGAAACTAAGAATGTGCAGAGGGATTTGCTTTGCCGTTTCTCTCCACAATCCGGCCTCAACGCGACGGTGATCAGCAGCTGAAAGTTAATAAAAGACTGCCAACATTAACCTATAAACGTTGTCTGTGCATTTTGCATGTAAAGACTTAATTACTATTTAGCTACAGCCTTTCAAAAACGTTTACTCACCAAGATTAGGCTACATGTTTTTATGGAGGAAAATGACTGAATACACTGTAGATGGCTTCAGAGCAGTTCTGCGCTGACTGACCCTTTCGCTGCTGCTACTGGCCGGGATGCATAGCATTGATCTTGCCAACTTTGCAAGTTTGCTTTGTTGATCTTCCACCAGTCAAGAATATCCACTTTGTTTTCCATGACAGCCATTTCAGTGTAGCGAGCGACCTCGTCATCTTTCCAGTCAGCTTGCTGTACATTTTCCCATTCAGCAAAATGCGCTCTTTTTGCTGAAAAAGGGGCTTCGACCTCGGGGTGTTCCACATCTCGGCCTTCAGTCGTGGCATGCAGAAGATTGCGGACATGGGCATATACAAAGCATTCCTGTCTGAGGGTGACAGCATTCTCAGCTGGTTAAATTTTGGCCAGAGGAATGTTGCGATCTTGTGCAGGTCCTGTATGATCACTTTCCGTGTGAGCCAGTCTTCGTTCTGTGGTCTGTGGTATGGCCGCAGAGCTAGTTTAATATTTGCCCCCTCATCAGTCACCCATACAATTTTGTTGAGAGAGGAGACGTGAAGGCCAAACTTCGTCACCAGTAGTTTCAATATCTCCCGTCTGATGTTCTCTCCTGTCTTTGCCTCCTCCAAAGGGAACATTGCAGTTGTCAGCGTTTTATTCACCAGTTCCATATCGTTGTTTATGAAATGGCATGTGATTGTCAAATAACTTATCTTCCGGTAATCATCTGTCCACATGTCTGTGGTCATTGCTACGGTGAAATCTTTCAACAAATGATTAAGTGTCTGCAATAAAGCTTCCTTCTTTTCTTCTGCCATATCAGTACACCTGCTCGCAATCGTCTGGGGGGTGGGAATAACGGAGTCGGCAGGAACCCTCCCGTATGCAGCCCCGACATTAATTAGTTCTTGAGCTAGCTCTGCAAATCCCTCACCATTTACGACATTAAAGGGCCTTATATCTTTACAGCAAAAGCTGGCACACTTCTCGGTCACCGTTTGTTTCACCTTTGCAGGCATGGGCTTTGCTGCTGTAACAAACGATGATATTGTAGTTTGACTTTGATCATGGCCATGTTTTGTACAGCTCCGATCAACGTGCCTGGTCAGTGATGAATTTCCTGATGTTTTGCTGTCATATTTCAACAAAACGTCGCATTTTTTGCATTTAACATACCCCACTGGCTCATTATTTTCATTTTGTACATGGTCAAAGTTCTTCCACACCTCAGACCTTGCTTTCGCTGGCTCAACCAAAACAAAGTCACCACAGGCTAACCTCCGTTTCACCTCCTCAGCATCCATTTTTGCACCTGTCTCACGCAGATCTAAATGCATCACATGATCGCTCATTTACCGCGCAAGCCCATAACGCAAGCCCGAGCCCGGCCCGGGCCCGATTCAAATGATAAAAATTATGTTCGGGCAAAGATTCCCAGCTCTATTCCTTAGTGCTACATTTAAATTCTTATTAGAGGAACTTTTATTTCACTTTAGTTGTTCTACTACCGCATACTTCTCAAACTCAGTTTGTTGTACCTAGTATCAGAGTGTAATCCCTCTGTGGTAAATATGTTCAGCTGTACATGTGTATTTGTTCTGATTACATTACTTATGATCAAAAACTAGTGAGTCGACATCTTTGCTAACAGCCAATCATCAAGCAAGGACAACAACACAAGACATAGCAGCCAGCTAATATTACTTACTAGTCCAACAGCAGTCAGTCCAGCTCGGCGTCTGTCTTTCAGCCTTTTATTTCACCAAGCCCTCGCCAACAACTAAAAGTCAACTCCATCAACGTCCTCTTCATTCTTTTCTCCTCAGTTATTATGTCCATAGAGGCTTCTGAGCCTGGTTACGTTGCCCGCTTGCCCAGCTCTGGTTCTAGCATGATACTCCGCTCCCCATCAGCATTTCCCCTCACCTGAGAACGTCCTGGGACCCTGGGAGCACTTAGGGATCTGTGTCTTGCTCAAGGAGGGGCATCTCTCCAGCTAAAAGTCCACATTCTCATTGTGGTCCATGCTAGATTTGAACTGGCTTCCCTCCAGTTCTTATGTCAAGACCCTCGAGAGTGAGCTACTGCTGCAGAACACAAAGAACAGTTATTCAAATGTTTATTCAAGTGGTCTTTGTTTCGTTCTACACCTTACAGGTGTTAAAAAATTTAATGTGTGTGTTCAGAGATGCATGAATCTGGAATCAGCAGGAGAACAGTGTGAAGCGATGAAGGTTGAAGTACTACTACTATACTAGGACTTAAATGTTTTTTTTATCTTAATAGTCTCCAAATTTTTTGATGAGCTTTGTTTCATGGCTGATTGTTTTAAGGTTTCCTTCAGTCACATATGGAAGCTCTTATAGGACCCCTAGAACATCATCACTGACTATTAAAACATCTTAAGGTATACCTAGAACATCCTAAAGGAATCCAAATGTTCATGACCCCCTGAACCTCCTCAGTGACCTCTAGAACTTCTTAAAGGAGCCATAGAGCCACCTCAATAAAGAACTTCTTAAAGGAACACTAAAACTACATCAATGACCATCAGACCCTCCTAAAGAACACCTAGAACGGCCACTAGAACAGCTTAAAGTACTCTTAAACTCTTATCAACCACACCTATAACCTCATCAGTAACCATCAGACCGGACATGATCTAAAGGTCATAGAGAACCTCACTGACCTCACCACATATCCTTAAATGTATCCTGGTTGTTTCAAGGTTTCCCTCAGTCACTTATTATCCAAATTATTATAGCTCTCTCTCACCTGCAACATCATAGTACTGTAATTATTTTTATTATTATAATTGTTATTGTTTTATGATTTAGAAAAAAAAGCCTTAGTACTTTCATCAGACAGACTCCTCGGTCCTGGAGTCCAGATTTGAAGCTCCAGTGGCGGCTGCAAACAGGCTCAGGTCCTCCAGCCATCCCAGCCCCCCGCTCTGGACTCATAATTATAATAATTCAGCTTTTTGTATTGTTTCCTCCCTCTTTATACTTTAAAGTGTTCTACAGTAATAGTAGCTCTGCCAGGAGTGGACCGACTCTCTCTCTCTCTGTATTAATAAGCAGTGCAGTACTCAGCACAGCGCGTGGTAAAGCTTCGCCATGATTACAGTACGCCATCAAGAAAATTAGTTGTTTCCCACACACAGCAAAGCACAGCGAGGGGTTTGCAACATAACAAGTTGCTTTTGTTTACAGCGGCTCGCTAGCTGTTTTCATTATGCCGAGACAAGCCCATAGACTCTGAGCCAGCTGCCACAAATCACACGTTCAATTATTCTGCTTTGCTTATGAGCATCCAAATATTTAGTCCACTTACCGCGAACAAAAACAGTAGTAAAGTGATTACAGCCGCCGAGGAGTCAAGTTCTCCTCCGAGAGGGAAACAGGAGGAAGGGAAAGAGGAGAGAGGGATGGAGGAGGGAACGTGGAAACAGTTTTTTTTCTTTTCTTGGTTTATTCAGCTTCCAATAAACAGACATGAAGAAAGTTACAGGTCTGAGATCACATGAAGGGAAGCAGCAGTAAAATGTACCCAAGTACCCAGAAGTGCTCATTGCTGCATGAAACTGGACAGAGGGGAAGTAACTAAAGGAATAAAAGGAAGGAAGGGGGAAAAGAAAGATTTACAAACAAAATGAAAAGAGTTAAGAAAAGTCTGAAAAAAGAGAGGGAACTTAAGAAGAAAGAAAGGAAAGATGAACAAGAAACGATAAGGGAGGAAGGATTGAAGGAAAGAAAGCAGGAAAGACAGAAGGGGAAAGGAAACGAAGAAGAAGAAGAAGAAGCAAGGAAGGAAAGGTTTACAAAAAGAAAGGAGGAAACCAAGTGAGTCGGCTTAAAGGAAGACAACAAGGAAGAAGCTTTTTTTTGTCATTCTGGCCGCGGTCAGAGGTCGTGACCTCTGTGGGGTCTCAGGCCTTTGAAGGGAAAGACGAGCCGGTCTCAGAACAGATCTTCAGATCTTCAGCAGAGGAACGCGGAGTCCCCAGCAGGCCTATGGAGAAGGATTACACGCTTTGATAGAAACACTTTAAATATATTGTGGACTAATCCTTTAACTCAGCACTGAGACTTCCTCTGCAGCCGCTGTGTGGTCTGACACCAGCTGTTACAGGTTCTGTTCAAGGAACGTCTTTGGAACAAATTACCACAAAACAACAGTTAATTTATTTCTTAATATTACTGACAAAAGATGATGTTTCATCACATCACAGGAAGAGCTTCATTGACCAGTAGAACCTCTTGCATGAACCCCACAGCCACCCACATCTTTCTCAGCAATGACTAATTATTATTACTTACCAGAAGGACCCAAGAATCTCTTAAAGGTGGGGTAGGAGATGTTTTCTGGAGCATTTTTTACCATATTGCTCTTCACGACCCCATTGCAGCCAGTAAAATAGGTTTGTCAAAAAAATGAAATGTTTTAGTCCAGTCTAGAGGGCAAAATCATGGGAAAACACTGTCCAATCACGTTGATGGGGCTGCTCATTACGATTGGTTCCTGACATGTTCATCAAACTTCAGTCCCCTTCTCCCTCCCCCTCTGCGTGTTCACCCATTCATGAATGAATAGAGACCCTTCCATTACTTTGAAGGCGTGGTTTCGAGGGGAGGTCTGAAGAAAAGCCATGGGTGTGTATTTTTCAATATAGTTTGCTGGAACCGTTTTCCCAACATCTCCTACCTTTAATTTAACATTTCCCCAACTTTAAACAAGACAAGAACACAAGACCTTCTTAATTCAACCCAAATCCATAGTGATGACAACATCCTCTTATGGAGCTTTCAGTGACCATCAGAACCTCCTAAAAGGCCCCTAGATCTTTGGAAAGGATGCCAAGAACATCCTAAGGCACCCCAAGACCCTATTAAAGGCCACATTCATGTAGATCTTTCTAAAGGCAATCTAGAACATTTAAAATGACCCCTGGAACCTCCTCATTGACCTCTTCAGTGACCACTACAACCTTTTGAAGTACCCATAGCCCACCTCAATGAAGTGGCCATCAGACTCTTCTAAATGACACTTTTTTTTAAGATTATTTTTTGGCCTTTTCAAGCTTTATTTGACAGAGACAGCTGAAGAGTGACAGGAATGTGGGGAGAGAGAGACGGGGAATGACATGCGGGAAAGAGCCACAGATCAGATTTGAACCCTGGGCTTCCGCAGCAAGGACTGAGCGTTTACACACGAGGTGGCTGCTCTATCAACTGAGCTCAATGCCACCCCCTAAATGACACATTTTAAAGATGACTAGAATCTACCTTTTGTCCGCTAGAACCCCTTAAAGTACTCTTAAACCCTCTATAACCTCATCAATGATCGTAAGAATCTCTTAAACTAACACTAAAACCATCAGACCCTCCTAAGGACCTAGAACCTCCTATAGGAACTGTATATCATCATCACTGACTATTAGAACCTCCTCACTGACCACTTTAACCCCTTAAAGTACTCTTATTAACTCTCATTAGTGACCTCTATAACCTTATCAATGATTGTACCTCTTAAAGAACCAACAGAAGGTCATCAGTGACCATCAGACCCCCATAAAGGACACCTCCACCCTGCAGATGATTCCTCTAATAGGTGATAATGACAGACTTCATTGATCCACATAGGGAAGGTTCTCCTTTGTTGCTTCTCCACAGGGAGGTCAGAGGTCAGCTACAGAGCAGGATTTGACTGGGGTTCGTAAAGACATCAGTTAATGACTACTGACCAGTGACGACAAGCATCTCTTGTAGAGCCCTAGAACTTCCTCAGTGACCATCAGATCCTCATAAAAGACCCCTGGATATTTATTAAGGATGTCTAGAACCTACTAAAGCACCCCTAGAATGTAGAAAAGGCCACTTTCATGTGGTTCTACCTAAAGGTACCTAAAGGTAGAACCTCCTCTGTGACAGCTACAGCTGTAGATCTTCATCATTTTGTTTGACCAACAGTCATTTTGTGAAGCAGATCTTAGAGTTCCCCCACCTGCCAAATCCCACATGGTACTTTTTTTTACTTATAGATTCACCTTTTTGGTTTGTGACCATCAGTTCTTAACACTTCCGGCAAAGAGTTAGGTCCTAAACCCTTCAAATGGTTTCATTTAAGTGAATGTTAGTCCAAAAAGATTCAGACCCCTCAGATTTATTTTGTATGTTGACGCCACCAAATGAAACTACCTATAGTAGTTAAGTATAGCAGTGTAAGTATAAAGTAATTAAGATGCACAGCTACAATAGTAAATGTTGTTCAAATGATGATGCAAGTAATACTTTTGCATGCAGGACAACACAGTCTAAATACTCCATTATAAATTATTTTAAGTAAAACATCTTAATAATTCTATTAGTAGTGTTTGGAGATCAGAACTGTGTAAGGAGAAATTATGAACTGAAAAAACTCTTTTTCAGAGTTTTCAGGCTTAAAAAGAAAGATGATGTTTGTTCAGTTTCGGAGAAAAGAGAGAGTTTGACATTTTCTGTTTTTCTGCTGCATTTCACAACAAAAAAGCAACCAAACAAAAAATCAAGAAACAGTTTGTAACCTCTGTAAAGACTCCCAGACTCACACCTCCGCCCACACAAACAACACAAACAACACAGCAGACACAACAACACAACTGTTTACCAGATTATGTGTGGAGCCAGCAGCCATGATGAACCTGCAGAAAACCCCTGCACATGACTCATCCAGCATTCTCGGGACTGACAGCATCATTTGAGAGTGAAAGCAGAGTGGAGAGGAGGTGACGGAGGCGGAACATTATTAAAAGAGTAAAGAGGGAGACCAAGAAGCCAAAAAGTGGAAGCGAATCCTCTGGAGGCCGAGCAGGCGGGAGGAAAGAAATGTGAGAGAGGTCGAAGGCTGGACGCTGAATTTCAGAGAATTTAATTTGTGGTGTAAGACACGATATAATCATCTCTACCCTTCTGCTCACTTCTGAAAACCTCATGTCCTCAAACCAAAAGTTTCTACTAACAAGTGCTGTGTCTTTATCTCAGCCTGAAATGCACTACTTCTTCTGTGGTGCCACAGAGCTCCATTAAAAACACACTGGAGTTTATTTACACTAGACTCTAGAGCTCCAACTGTGGATTAATCCACCACTGAACATAGTCCCCAACAAATGCACTATTTCCTCATGTTTCTTTGATAAAAAACAACAGCAAGTAGCTGTTTGAGGAAATTACTGAAACTATTTTTTTGTGTTTTTAAAAATTTACTTCTTCAGTAGGAACCAATGAGCTGACAGCCATAGTCAGGAAGTTGGACAGTGTTGAGAGACGGACAAAAAAATAAAGTAACTGAACTAAAATTGTAAAATTAGATTTTACACACAATGATTATTTTCTTTAAAAAATCATTTTATTTTACTTCTCTTTATCTTGTGTTATAATTACTCATAACTTGCATGCTTCATATTCTTCAATAACTTTTCTTATAATGCTTAACATCTATTGCATGCTAATTTATGCTAATATAAATATAATATAAAGTCTTTAAATTAAATTCACTCACATACACAAGGTGGAAAAAGAAATTAATCATAAATAAAAAAAATCAAAAAAGCATTCGCCTACATATACCTCTCAGGTATATGGTAACACAGGAAAAAGTTATTGAGTAATTTATCAGTGCTACAGTAAGTCATGCTGATGTTAAAGAGTCCGACAGCTGTTGGAATGAAGGAGCTGTGGTAGTGCTCCTTCGTGCGTGGTGGGAGTAAGATTCTATGAAGTTTCCTGCTTTTTCATTAAATGTGTGCACATTTCCCTGAAAATAAACATACACATCTCTTCTCTGGCTGATATGATTTAAGTTTTTAAATAATACTATTGACATCCATTATATCCAGGAGAATCTCACTCATATTTAATCATGCTCACTATGACACAATGATATGTTTATAATCTCTGATTGATGACGTGTACAGTCCATGTGTTATTACGAGTTATGTAATGCATTAATGTATGGAGGCCCATTCACTCCCACTGTTTTTATAACTTATCTGACTGGCTGACTCTTTAAACTTCTCTCTCATATCTTCAGTCTCAAAGAGAAAAAACTCTTCACACTCTTTGTGAATCTTGCTTATTTTTCATCACCTTCACCTTGATTGGTGAAGAAACAAATGAATCTGTGCCTTATCTTAGGAAACCAATGAATATTTTCCAACATTATGACTCCTGTTTAACCCACTGGTAAACTAAATAACAGCACAGATAAAAAAATGTACTTTTAGTTCTAAAATTAGAACCAAAGATGCATCTTTGCAAAAATGTTGTCATCCATGTGTATACAGTTCAGTACATAAATGGTCAAAATATTCTCCCAGTCCCTAAAACAGAAGAAGGTGCAAATGAAAAATATGAGTGTAAATAAGTGTGATACATTAATCGGTCTCTACTTGGCTGCCCAGTATTAAGCAATGATGTCTGTCAAAAAACTACAATCCATCATAATTACTACTTTTGCAGCTGAGTGTTTCTTAGAAAACAGCAACGAGCAGAAATACAGAACAAAATACAGCAGAGGAACGGATCAGTCGAAGGTAGGAAGGAGGAGCATGTGTGTGTTTAAGATCATCCAGCTCCATCTGAGGTTCTACCAACTGACTGAAGATCTAAAGGTTCCTCCTGGGTTTATATTATTATCAAGTGATTCATAAATTAGCAGTGTCACTTTAAAATCTCCAAAAAAGTAAGTGGATGCCGGCGTAAAGATGTAAGGAAAGCCAGCCGGTCGGTGTTGACACTTTGTCAATAACTCTAAATATACTTGTGGTGAAAGACGCATGATAAATATGGCTGCTGGTTTTCAGACGTTTAACAAATGTATTTATGGACAAACTGCCGCAAGACGCGTTCAGTGTCTCTGAACTCGCTGAGCGACGTGACGAAAATCACCAAAAAAACAAAAAGTTCTGAGCGTCAGTCCGTGATGGAAGCAGCGGCAGCTCTACAGCCCCCCAACACCACCACCACCACCCCCTTCATCTATCCATCCAACCTTCCCCATGACCCTCACCACCACCACCACCGCCACCCGCTCCCCCCGCCCGTCCCCATTAGCTGCAGCTATTACAGCCCCTGAGAGAGAGTCATTACCGCTCCCATAATCCATGATGATGAAGCTCTCAGCTCGAAACACCGGCAGCTTGTACAGGCTGCGCTTGATTGGCAGGATACAGGGGGTGAGGAGGGGGTGAGGAGGAGGAGGAGGAGGGGGTGATGGAGGACTAGTGGAGGTTTGGTATAGGGGGTTTGTGTGATGGGAACTCCACTCGAGATGTGAATTGGCTTTGCCACTCCAATCAGGCCGCTGGATGACAAATGAAGTGTGTCTCTTTCACTCTCTCTCTTTCTCTCACCCTTCCTCTTCTTCTCTTTCTCCCCTCCACCACCCCTCTTCTTCCTTCCTCCCCCTCCTCCTCCTCCTCTCCCTTCACACTTCTCCTCTCTGTCCGGGTGGAGAAAGAAAAGGGGAGTTCATGTGGGAGCGCTTGACAGCAACACAATCACATTTCTATTCAGCTCCCCCGCCTGCCTGTTTTACCTTCCCGGCAGCCGGGCATGCCATGCACGCTAACACACAGGCCGGCCAGCCAATTAGAAGGCAGCGCAAAGAATCTGTGAAAGACACAAAAGGTCTTTAGAGGTTTGGACAGGTGTCTCATTTGGCCGCGGGACATAGTTTCGAGGCTTTTTTTATGTCTTTGGTCGAATTTGTGGGCAGAAAGCGAGGAAGGTTATTTGTCGCGCTGTCATTTTTTTTAACGCCCGTCTCGTTGTCTGTCTGTCGATCCTCGCAGCCCCCTCCATGGGAATGATGGGTAAATTTGAACTGAAGAAGGAGGGATGGAGGAAGGGGTGGGGGGCTTTGCTCCAAGCCGATGGAGTTCAGATTTAAAAATGAAATCAAACCTGATTATTTTTTTATGATTTGTGTCGGGTCACCCCGTTTATTTCTTTTTTGTTTTGTTTTTTTGGTCCCACTTTGTGAAAACAAACTGAACGCGACTTCTTCTTCTTCTACTTCTTCTTCTTCTTCTTCTTCTTCTTCTTCTTCTTTTTCTGCGTACAGTAATTACAGTGGGCTCGGAAAAACAAGAGCAGAGATAATTGGTTTGTTGGTTTGCGGCTGAGTTTGTTTAGCAGGGTTATTATCCAGCAGCTCCATTATGGCTGGCAGCACAGAAATCCCTCATTAGCATACACAAATATATACAGAGAGGATGTGGGAAGAGAGAGAGGAGAGAGAGAGAGAGAGAGAAATGCACTAGTGCTTAATACCAAACGCTCCCTCGCACTCTCTCACTCTCACAAACACACACATGCCACGCACGAAAACATGCAAATACAATCCACAATAGAGCGGCGCTGACACTGCCTCCAGCTGTGAGGAGACGTAGGGAGGCGTCAGGAGGAGTAAAGAGGAGAGACGGCGGAGGGGAGGAAGGTGGCGTGAACTATTTGTTCAGCAGACAACGGAGGAACGAGGGAAGAAGAAGAAGAAAAACAGAAAGACAGATGTAGTGGTAATTAGTGCGAGGCCCCGGCGGCGGTGGTTTTGCCGCTGGTGGAGATGACAGTGGAGAGTGGCGGAGGCTGACAGTGGCTTTCACCCTCCGCCATCATCGCCATCACCTTCATCGTCGCCATCATCATCATCAGGGCCTACACAAACCAACAATCGCTGTCAGTCTGTGTCAGAGCGGCGTGTCGTCGTAGCACAATGGCTGCTGTCAGTTAGCTCGAGTTCATCTGGATCAACTCAGTTTCTTTTGTTTGTTTGGGAAAAGACGGATTTGTTTGTTTGTTGTCGTGTGGTTCTTTTTGTGAGTTGACTCCAGTTGGTTGCTGATTATTTGGCTCGTTTGCAACATGCACACGTGGTCGTTCTTGACCCATGGAAAAAACTACGAGGGTGAAGGTAATCGAAGCTTTAAAGGTCCACTTGATACTGTGTTCTTTCTCAACATCAGGGTCCCGAGAAAACAGCTAGAAATGGAAAGTGGTCCACTTTAAAACCTTTATGACCCTGAGGGAATTTGCTTTGCACAAAGAGCATGTAAAACATCAAAAATGACATTGAAAACATGAGAACATCATACAGAAGCATCATTTGGGAATTGACAAAGACATCAAGTACAAGTTTCTAAATGTAAACTGGACCTGACCCTCTTTTAGTCCACAACCTGGTCATGGTAAACATGGTAAAGTGCGTATTTGGACCATAGAGTGTGCAGTGGTTCTGCTATGATCTTCTAAACTAAACTTGTGCTCTTTCATTTACTGCACAATGGTTCCCCAGTGATCTTGAGACCCAGTTTAGTCCAGTTTCTTCTTGTTTAATACAGACAAAACTCTCCCCTAAAACTTAGAGGTCAATGCACTCTGAATAAAACAAAACTAGCATAGTTAATCCACATTAAAACTTATAAGTTTCCTTTGACCCAATGTTGACCCTTTGCAAACTTCACTGGACTGGATTCAGACCAAATCTGGCACTGTGGCGAAAATACCAGTAAAATACCAATGTCAATCAGACCGGTCAAACCCTCCACAGTCTGCCTGAAATGTCTCTGAAACTGAGACAATCCAGGTGGATTCATGGACTAAATTCTGATGCTCTATCTGTTGTACCCAGCTTCCAAATCTGAGTCTCACTCAGAATTTATGCTGCAAAATAGAGACATGAAGTTTCCTTTGTTTTGTGTCTGACTGTTTGAGTGAGAGAGCAGTGGTAGAGCGACACAAACAGTGATGACAGTGAGAGAACGCCTGTATTGAAAAAGTTGGCTAATCAGCAAAATAAACAGATATTTTCTGATTGTTTCATAGCAGTTACATACAACACAAATAAACACACAACCACTTACCCAGCCCCCAAAGACTGCCGCACAACTCGGTGCCGATTCGCTGCAACACCTGATTTGGTCTGAATACGGCCTTAGCATTGGTGTTAGCATCCCATGTGATATGAAGACTTGGGACACACATATGAATACAAACGGTGTAAAAACAAATTCAAATTCCACTACGCTGATTAAATAAAAAGAAACTGCTTGTTGCTGTTGTTGTTTTAATAACACCAGCAACTAGTAGGCAACCAGTGCAAGCATTTTAAAATGGGGGTTATGTGTGCCCTCTGTCTGGTCTTCATCAGTACTTGGGCTGCAGAGTTCTGTACCAGTTGCAAGCGGCCTAGTGTTTTTTTTGGGAAGACCAGACAGAAGGGCATTGCAGTAGTCGAACCTCAAGGTGATAAAAGCATGAATTTGTTTCTCGGTATCATTCAGAGTAAGGTCTGACTTTCTCAGATGATATTTCTCAGATAGTAAAATGACGACTTGGTTACATTTCTGATATGAGCCTCAAAATTGAGGTCAGAATCTAAACTTGTCAGGTTTTTGACCTGGTCCTGTGTGTGAAGGCACCCAGGCACTAAAAGTGCTGAGACAGGTGGTCTCTCTGAAGGTTTAGGTCCGAATATTATTATTTCGGTTTATCCTTATTCAGTTGCAGAAATTTGCTTGTTTGCCATCCAGTCATTTATTTCAGCTAAGCAATGTACTAAGTTAATAATTGGGCTGACGTCATGAGAAGATACAGAAATGTACAATTTGTGTCATCTGCATAGCTATGATGATTCAATGTTGTGCTTTCTGATGATTGAAGTGGTTGTATGTAAATGCTGAAGAGAATAGGACCCAAAATGGAACCTTGTGGGACTCCACAGGTTATGGCGTTGGTATCTGGGGAGAAATCACCCAGGGACACAGAAGTCCCACCCAGTCAGATATGACCTGAACCATTTTAAAGCCACTCCGAGAGGCCAACCCAGGTCTGTTTAAAAGGCTATTATGATCGGCTGTATCAAAGGTGATAACCAGAACAGAGAGCTTGTTGGAATCATTGTTTTTGGCCAGTGCAATCAGTCTGTAATTGCTAATTGCTAAAAGGAATCCAAGTCCCACAAGGTTCTGTACTAGGACCACTTCTATTCAGTTTATATATGCTTCCTCTAGGGAATATTATTAGGAATCACTCCATTAATTTTCATTGTTATGCTGACAACACCCAATTATATTAATTGATCAAGCCTGATGAAACCAATCAGCTAACTAAACTCCAAGCATGCCTTAAGGATATAAAAAGTTGGATGACCTACAACTTTCTGATGTTGAATTCAGACAAAACTGAAGTCTTGTAATTGGACCCAAACACCTCAGAAACTCTCTTTCTGGAGACTTGGTTACCTTAGATGGGATCACTCTGGCTTCCAGCTCCACCGTAAAGAATCTTGGAGTTGTTTTTGATCAGGATTTGTTCTTTAATGTCCACATAAAACAAATTTCGAGGACTGCATTCTTCCACTTATGCAACATTGCCAAAATCAGATGCATCGTGTCTCAAGCGGATGCAGAAAAACTAGTCCATGCATTTGTTACTTCTAGGCTGGACTATTGTAACTCTTTGTTATCAGGCTGCTCCAATAAGTCTCTTAGGTCTTTGCAGCTAATTCAGAATGCTGCTGCACCTGTTCTGACAGGAACCAAGATCAGATCTCATCACATCTCTCCCATTTTGGCTTCCTTGCATTGGCTACCTGTTAAGTCTAGAAGAATTTAAAATTCTTCTCCTTACATATAAAGTTCTTCATGGTCAGGCACCATCATATCTAAAAGAGCTCATAGTACCTTACTACCCCTCTAGACCACTGCGCTCTCAGAATGCTGGGTTTCTTGTGGTTCCTATAGTTTCCAAAAGTAGATTGGGAGCCAGAGCTTTCAGCTATCAAGCTCCTCTCCTCAAACTAGCGTTCTGGGTTTGGGAGGCAGACATGGTCAACACCTTCAAGAGTAGACTTAAGACTTTCCTTTTTGATAGCGCTTATAGTTAGGGCTGGCTCAGGTCATCCCTTAGTTATGCTGCCATAGGACTAGACTGCCAGGGGACTCCCCCTGGCTGCTGCTGTGGTCTGCTGCTGACGTCCACTATATATAGCATAGTTTATTTTGTTTAATAATGATCAAATGAGATAAGATAGAACAGTCACAGGGAACATTTTACTGCTTTAAATACATTTTACTGAGTATACTCACATACTTTTACTTGTATCAGAGTATCTTTATGGTATGTTATTAGTACTTGTACTGCAGTAAAGATCTAAATACTTGTGGTTTTTGGGTGAACTGAGCCTTTAGTCTTGTTTGCTTTAGTTTCCTGTTGTTTGGTTGTGTTGATGCAGTTTAATCAGACGATTTGAGGCCTCGGCGATCGGCAAGCTGTGAGAGCTCGCTCAGTTTGCCCAGAGGGGGTGAGGATGGGTGGAGGATGGGGGAGGAAAGGGGGATGCGGGGATTCAGAAAAGGTAATGTGAGAAAGCTGGAGGTGACAGCCATTGTGGGAAGGTGTGAACGACAGAGAGAAGAGAGGAGAGAGGAGGAGGGAGGACTGAAAAGTGCTCCTTGTCCTGTGAGGAAGAGGGACCTTTTGAGGAGGACCTTCACCTCCTTCTTTCTGCCTTCCCTGCCTCCCCTCCTCCTCTCCCCCAATCCCCCCAATTAGACAAACATTAACATCAATTAAGGGCCCTCACGGGAACACAGGCTCTATATAATTACCTTAATGGGCGGACGCTTTCTCTCCGTCCCTCTCTCTTTCTGTCTCTTTCTTTGGGCCCTCAATCTCTTAAACAAACTTAGAGGGCCTCAGTGGGAGGGGGAGGGAGGGGCGGAGGGTAAGAAAACGTTGATCGGCAGCAGGGGGGAGGCAGGGTGGTGGGGGTGGGGTGGGGGGGTCGTTTCCCGTTGGCTTTTGTGGTGCTGGTCTTTCTAAAAAGGCCCCGGCTGAATTGGACCTATTGGCCAACAAACAGAGGAGCTGTTCCCACAGAGAGCCGGGACCAGGACAATACAGACCCCCGACCGAGAGGGGGAGAGGGGGGAGAAGGAGAGAGGAGCAGAGGGAGAGAGGGCGCGGTAGAGGAGAGTAAGGAGAGAGGGGGGAGAGCAGTGAGGAGATGAAGAGAGGAGAAAAGGGAAGGGAAAGGGAAAGACAGGGGAGAAGGAGAGGACAAGACAGGAGAAGAGAGAGAGAGTGGTGATGAGACGAGGAGAAGAGAGGAGAGCAAGGGAAGGGGGGGGCAGGAATGGAGGGAAAGGAAGAGGAGAGTAGTAAGGAGATGAAGAGGGGAAACATGGTGTTGGTGATGGTGGTGGAGAGATGATGAAGTGGAAAGGGGAATGAAGTGAGAGAAGAGGGGAGAGTGGTGAGGAGGTAAGGAAAGGGGAAGATGGGAGAAGAGAGAGATGAAGAGGGGGAGAAAGAGAGGAAAAGAGGGGAGAGGAGAGTAAATGAGAGTAGGAAAGGTAGAAAAGGAGGAAAGGTGAAGAACAAGAGGTTAAAGGAGGCCAGAAAGAGACAGAGGAAATAAATTAAAAAGGGAGGAAAAAAAGAAGACAGAAGACGTGAGGAGGAAGTCTGAAAGAGGGAGAGAAGAGAAGAGAAGAGAAGAGAAGAGAAGAGAAGAGAAGAGAAGAGAAGAGAAGAGGGCATTAAGAAAGTAAAGGAGGAGAGGAGGGAAGATGGAGGAGAGAAATGAGGAGATGAGGACGGCAGCAGAAGTAGGAGAGGATGACAGGAGGAGAAAAAATGAAGGGGAGAAGTTGCCACAAAAGAGGGAGAGAAAAATAATGAGAGAGAGGGACAGATGGGAGAAGTACTCGGATACTTTACTTCAGTAAGTATTTTGAAAATACTCCATTACAAGTAAGTGTCCTGTTTTGTGAACTTTACTTTAAGTATGTAAATATTAATGAGAAGTGACAGCAGATTACAATCTGTTTGTTTATTTCAGAATTTTTTGGCTCCCCCAAAACAAATAGTTCCTCAGCTGGACTGGGAAAGCACTGTTGCCAAGCAACACATCAACACTTCCTGAACGCTAGCTTGTTAGCTACTTTGTGTAGTTGTACATTTTAGCACAGGCCAGCTGCTTTGTATCATGTATGAACCAGTGAAATAACACTTTTTCGCATCCTGACATTCAGATAAAATTTTATTTTTAAATTCACCATGTATCTGATCCACCAATCAGCTCTTATTTTAGTGAGAAATCTTCATGTTTGAAATGGTTCACCTCATTCTTACGCCGTCTAAAACTAAAACAACATTTATCTAACAACGCTGGTAGAGAGTTGTTGACTTGTTGAGTTGCATAAAGTTTGTACAGAAACACAGTTTATCTTTATGGATTATATTGATGCTGAATTGACAGTCAGACTGTCGACATATGACGTCCTTTATCTGGTGTTTGTAGAGTGATGTGTTTTTACGGACACGTAATGAATTGTTCAGATGTCATATTTCTTAAAGGGAGTTTGGTGTCACATTTTCCCCGAACAGCGCAGGGAGCTTTAGTTTAATTCAAACTGATAATATGTTTATTTTTGAACATTCTGTCAACGCTACAGAAACATTAGGTAACTGATATAGGTATGATAAGGTTGACTGCTGTTGACCACTGTTAGTTATTAGTTTGATTAATGGTTGTGTATTGATTACTGACGATGGCTGATCAGGTTTATTATCAGCTGATCACACACACTGTCAGGTGAGTCTCAGGTGTAAACAGAGGTATCTGTCAGTTCTGATTGACCCGTCAGTCATCTGCCTCTAGAGGGCAGTAGGTGTTCAGGACCGTAATGTGTGTGTGTGTGTGTGTGTGTGTATGTGTGTGTGTGTCTGACCCTTAACTGTCTCTCGCTCACACACACACACACACACAGAGTTGTAGTTTAACTAATAACTCAATAAAGCCCTCAGGCTGTGTGTGTGTTGGTGGAGAGGTGTGTGTGCTACTGATAATTTATTATTTGAGATTACTGGAGTGTAATTTAAAATATGTTTTGCATGTCTTCTGATATTTGGTTTACATAGCCACATTCACATGTAGCATGCATACATCCATGATTAGTTTTAAACTGATGAATGGTTCAGAAACTTTCTTGACTGACGTCACTCATATGTTTCCGAAGCCATTTCAAAGCAGAAAATATACGTCGCTGACTGACATAAGTTGGATGTTCTGTTGCTGATGTATGACAGGCCAAATGACACCTGAGTGCTGAAACAAGACATCACTTAGCTGTCAATCAAAGTACTGGACATTGTTAATTCTTCATAACTTTTAGCCTTAATATAATTTGAACAGGTGAGTTGTATATGAATTCACCCTCAGTACAGTTGTCATCAACGCAGAAATTAGCTATATAAAACTGTTTTTTGTACCAGGCTGTAAACATGTTTATTTCTGCTGTGAAGTTGGACATTTTAACATGGGGACTTAATGGAGACTGACTCACTTCTGGAGCCAGTCTCAAGTGGACGTTTGAGGAACTGCAGTTTTTCGAACTTTTGCATGGCTTCATTTCACAGCCACAGAGGTTCTCTAAACAGGAAATGTTAGGAAGAGAAATGCAGGAAATCAGAAATCAGGAGACCAAATGAGCTCTGTTCTGTTCATAAATTACAGGTGTTTGAGCAACCAGGCTCAGCCTGCCCCATTTTTGGATTAGCCAGGAGCCAACAGAGGCAGGAGTGCCAAGAGAGCTTCAAATATGTATTTTTAATGACATTCTATATAATTTTAGTCTTTGATATATTACAATATTATTCCTCTTTTTTTTTTTCTGACATGATTTTTCTTAACTCCTCATCTTCACCTCCTGTCTGCTCGCTAATGTTGTCTCAGAGACATTTCAGATGTATTGACTGTAAACAGAAAACTTTATCTCTCTCTAACTCTTGTGTTTCTTGGGATTATTTGGCAGTGAAACGTGACAAACGGTGAACATTAGCACCAAAGCTGTCAGCAGACTTAATTAATCAGACTGATTTCATGCAGCAGAAGTACAGTGATTTGAAACGATTGCGGTGCGTTCGAGGAGTTTTTCAATGAGTTTCTGATGGTGAAAGTGCAGGATTTTTTTCCCCCTCCCTCCAAATTGCGACTAGAGAGGCATGCTACATCAGCGTTCACATTTACATTTCACACTTCAATCATTTCAGCTGATAGAGTTATAAAAGAGGGTTCAACAGCCGCACAAACAGAAATTCTCAGATCAACAGTTGAACTTATGATGAGGAGGTGAAAACATGGATCAGAGACAGAAGAGAGACCCATAAAAATGTCTGTTTGATGATCATATTAATATGAGGTCAGGGGTCAAAGGTCATAGCAGCCAGATGAAGAGGACTGGGCAGATGGGACATGAAGAACTCTTCAAGGTGTCAGTTTGTAGCAGCAAATTCTCAGGGATATTGATTGGCGTTTACAGCAGTGAATAGCAAGTATGTGTTCCTTCCAGTGAACACAGTGAGACCTGGGACCAAACACAACCCCTGAAACTAGCAGTGGTCAGTCGGTCAGTGAATACAGTAGCCTACCGAGGTAGGCTCCTGGCATCCCTTAGCTGTATCAGTTCAGTTAACTACATGGCTGACAATTAGCGGTTTGAACTAAGCAATCTTTCCATAAAGTACTGGTAGCTAATGTTAGTAGTGAGTTGACTTGGAAGAAAAAACTAAGTCAGAAGATTAGCTAAAGTTAACTTTGCATCCAAGACAACTATAATTACTAAAGTAAGCTACATTAGCTATATCTCTAACTAGCAAAATCTACAGTATAGCTTAAATGACCAGTTAGCTATGTTTTGCCTTTTTCCAAAACTAGCGAGTTCCGTAACATTAACTTATGGTAGCAGTTAGCTATGTTAGCACTATCTCCACACCAAAGGAATCCAGGACATCAGAGGGAAAGCAGCAAATATATTGTGAATAAAATCTGATCCAGTTTCACCAAAATCACTGAATAAAGTTATAAAGTTGTGCTTTTGTACAGTATGCAGTGAGGCTTGGCCATAGATGACTGTAGCAGCCCTCACAATCACTCATAGACTGTATCAAACCGTAAAATTCAAGTTGATTATCACACCGTACTGAAGTAAAAGGACACCACTGGAAGCCTGGAAGGTAAGAGAAATATGAGTTTGTCAATTTAAAAAGCTCTTGTAAGCTTTCGGATAATGGTGCAAAAATAAACACCGGTGTGATCCTTTAAAGAACAAAGCTTGCTATTGCTGCATTCTGGCAATTTCAAAACTGCAACATGACAGTGAGAGGCCCCAGAAGAGAAGTAGTAAGAGCGTGCAGCTGAAAACAAGGTGACATTTGTTAGTGATTGGCTGATTGACGGCGAGGAGTTTATTGTTGAGCAGCCAGTTGGACACACGGCTCCCACTAGAAACTTGGCTCATGCTGAGACAGCTGTATTGGAAAATGCATCTTGTGCCAACTGTGGTAATATCTGTGTTCTCATTGAGGACGTGTTTGTGTGAATTTGTGCCCTACATCCCTGTCTGCAGACTCCTTTCTGCTCCAAACGGCATTTAAACTCATTCACAAGTGGTTCACTGTTGCTGAGGTGCAACACTGAGCATCTTTGTTAAAAAAGCACCAGAATATTCAACAGTTTCCTTTTATTCTAGGTGTTCTTCAAATGTGTGCTGCTGAAAACAGGAACAAAGAAAAAAATAACTACAAAATACAAGCTTTGACAAGACTTCCATGTCCACAGCAGCACCACAAGGCTGTGATTCTAAATTACACCACAGAAAACTTAACTGTGGTTATTTATTCTTGGATCCTTCATAGGGTAAAAGAGGAGTGGGCCATGTCTCACCAAGAAAACCGCATTAATGCATTAATCATTTGGTCAAATGCTTAATGACCCACATTTTCCCGTCCGCAAAGACATGCAGATATGCAGCTATGACATATCCAGAGCAGTGGATGGAATTTTAACATTAAAAGGACCAAAAAGGTCTTAATAGTCTTTCATGTTCATGTAGAAGGGACTGACAAATTTGAGGTATTTGTACATGCCATTGTCGTCTGTACTGCAGTATATCTTAAGTAGTGAAGTGCAAACAAAGGACCTCCTCCTCCTCCTTCTCTTTTCTCCTTCCTCCCTTAGTCCTACATATTACTAGACAGACTGGAAAACTGAGCAAGACATACTGGTACAGTACTAAACTGGTTTGAATCCTGTTTGAAAGACAGGGACTACTTTGAGTGACCTGGTATTTTCATGTGGCGTTCCTCAAGGCTTTGCTCTCAGTCCTCTTCGGTTTAAAATATAGATGACCAGATTATGAAGAACAAGAGTAGAATAGTTCAGATATATAGTGGTGGAATGAAAGTACATTTACTCAAGTACACATTTAAGGTTCTTTTACTTTGGGTTTTTCTACTTTTTCAGCCTCAGTTGTACATCTGAAACCTCCTCCCTTCCGTCTTTCAAATGTCAGAATTCAGTTCATTTGTTTTTAAACTTCCCAAAACTGACAACCCAACAAATACATCCACTTCATGCTGTGATTGTCATTGGTCGGCTGTGTGGAGGTGTGACAGTAGAATCACCTCAGTTTAAGTTACTTGTTCGGTTTAGACGATTGTTTAAATCTTTGAATCGCTTTCTTGTCTTCTGATTTGAACAACCAGACTGTGTTTCTCTCACTAACTGATATCCAATTGGTTAACACTTCAATAATTCCCTTTTGCATCTCCAACATCCTGTTTCAAAAAGGAAATACATCATGTCACATAAACTGGATGCGTTCATACTGTATTTTCATTATGACTGTAGGCCTTTCTTGTTCCCTCTCTGACACTAAAGTGTTATTATTTATGCTGTTACATGAGAGACAGGCTGGTGTCTGAATGTTAAACTCAAGTCAGCAAGGGTTATGCAGTCGTACAACCTGCTGTTGGTGGCGATTCAAAGACCTAAATTACTCCATTGTTACACTTTAAGACTCTGCAGCACATATGTGCCTTTTATTTTTCCACCGCTGAAAGTGATGATTTAAGCTGTCATGTTGCCGAGCAGTTTAACAATGGTTTTATAATAATATTTCAGAAAACTCAAAAAACATCCTGGACTGGGTCTGTAAAGTGCTTCAGTGTTTGTGTCTTTTGTGTGTGGCTCAGCGAAGGTAACGATTTAATCTGACATATTTCGGAGCAGTAGAATAATAATATTTCAGCGTGGTCTTTCTTAATTGCGGGGGAGAACAAAAGGCTGCAGGCCATTCATCTGAGGCTTACTTTGACACCGGCTGCTCCGGGCTCTGCAGGGGCTCTGTGGAAGGAGTTGAGGGGGTTAGACGAGCTGCTGCTCAAACACACTGACAGGGAAACATTAGCTGGTCCTGTGGCTTGTTGAGGTCACGAGTTTGATTCCCCGTGTACTACGGTTCATCCTGGTGATGTGCTCTTGTGCTGAATCCCTCCCTGAACTCTCTGAAAAAGACTGAGGGCTTATAGACATCAGGGGAAGGTCATAACTTGTGCTTATGGAGTGCCCAAAATTTCCAAAGGGTTCATCCTCAGGAAAGCAAGAAGGTGGTAATAAAATTTATGGCACTCTCAATTTTGTCTCAATGATGGTACTTTAGAAAAGTCGATGGTCAGCAAAATCATCAGGATTTATCCTCTGAGGAGCAGGAATACCAATAGCAAATATAGTATTTTGGACTCTAGTCACTGTTTTGATGACTTTCAATTCAATTGATTTTGGCCAATGTTTGAATAATATCATTATTAGATACATGCCTTGTCTTTTCTTTTTTTCTTTATAAAGACTAGATTGTCTCTTTATGAAGACAGGGACAGGGTCTTTATGAAGACTTGACTAGCCTTAACTAAGATTTGGGACTTGAACCAAATGACTTGAAGTCACATGTCTTTTCGCTGGACTCAAGCAGGATTTTACAACTTAGGAATGCTCTCATGGCAGTAACTTATTTGTATTTATGATTTAAACTTGATATGTTGGAATTTAATAATGGTAGAATAATAATACTTCATCTCGCTGATGATAACCTTTATCCCCCAGTCAATGTTGTGACTGGTTTGGTCTGATGTTCACAGACAGCGGATGTTGTCTGTCCAGGATCTGATGTAGTTTTTCTCTAACCTTGTCAGACAACTGAACGCGCAAAATTACATGAAGAATCCATCTTGCCAGGCTTAGTGTCCTATGAGCAACTACTGGAAGCTACTCCCAGAGCTATGGGTGTGGTTCAACACTGCGTATGTGTGACGATGTGTTAGCATAGATGCTGCTAGCATCAGTTATATCAAAACAGGAGAGCAGAACGACACTGAAGGTTTTTCTCGATGGAAAAGATATATGGCTATGTTATATGGTTCATTGGTCTGACTGGTTGAAGCTTGCCTGTAATGGACCATGTCTGGAGACCGATGCTTCATCCAGTCACCTTGCCTGTGATTATCAGGTTAGTCGATCCTGTCCTGAGGAGGACACTCTGACACGCTGCTGGGCATCAAACCACCAACCCTGTGATTAGTGAATGACATCCACATAGGTGCACAAGTAGTCTTATACAGATGTCTAAACTGGGACCCTGTTGCGAAAGTCCGTTGGTGGGCAGATTTTAAAAGTGTCAGTATGCTTCAGTCACTGTACTTGTCTGATAGTCAGACAAGCACAGTGACCTTACTACATCTGAAACACACTTAATCCACAAATTTTATAACAGTTACTTTCCTCAGTGATTTGTCAGACCTACAGAGGTGAAAAGGTGAGTAAGGTTTGAACTTTCTGTCACTTTTAAGGTGAACAACCGACTGCAACACCATGAATGTCTTCCAGGAGAGATCGTGGGGGGGCGGCTGTGGTAGAGCAGGTCGTCCACTAATCAGAAGATCTGCAGTTTGAGTCTGCATGTCGAAGTGTGAACCCTAAATTACGAAGGCTGTGCCACTGGTGTGTAAATGCGTATGAATGGTTAGCTCCTCAAACTGATGAGCAGTTGGCACCTTGCATGGCAGCCAATACCATCAGTGTATGAACGTGTGTGAATGGGTGAATGAGACATGTAGTGTAAAAGTGATTTGAGTGGTCGGAAGACGAGGTGCTATATAAGTACGGTCCATTACCATTTACCATCTGAATGCATGCTCTATTTAATTAATTTGTAAAATTCATCGTATGACTGTCCTTTTTCAAATTGCCTGCATGTCTGGCTGTTCTGAACAGCTATAAACACTTCAGACACATAGTCACTCTAGAGTGAGTCTGTCAGTCCAGATCACACATCTAAAATTTGATGCTGAACGTCTGCTGACATTTAGAAGTGGTCTTTACAAAACATCTAATCGAGAGCCTGCTACGAACACCCACTGATGGTAAATGGTGCTCTAGAACAGCAGAACAGTTCTCAACCTTTTAGAGTTTGAAATGAAGCCGACACAGAAAGTGCCAAAAACTGCAGTTCCTCAAACGTCCACTTGAGGCTGGCTCCAGAAGTGAGTCAGTCTCCATAAGTCCCCATGTTAAAATGTCCAACTTCATAACAGAAATAAACATGCTTACAGTCTGGTACAAAAAACAGTTTTGGTCTCTATAGCTAATTTCCCCGTTCATGACAACTGTACTGAGGGTGAATTTATATACAACTCACCTGTTCAAATTATATTAAGGCTTAAAGTTATGCAGAATTAACAGCACTAACACTTTGATTGAAAAGTAGGTGACATCACAGGTGACTGGTTTCAATAACAAGGCTTCATTCAGCCCGCCTCAGCTTCACAGACAATCCAGGCAGTGGAGGCAGGACTGCCAAGATGGAGACGATCAGAGCCACCACACTGAGCTTCACAACAGCTCTTCAGAAACCTGTGTGGGACGTCACAGAGACGATGTCCATGTTTTATACAATCTGTGGCAACTAATCATGGATATATGTGACCTGCGCTATGGATGGATGTGACCACGTAGCAGGCTGATATTAAAACAAATATTGTCCAAAGTCCTTCATATATCTCTAGTACCACCGGTCTGTACCACCAGTGGTTCAGGTACCATAGTTTGAGAACCAGTGACAGTTAGTAGAAAAGTGTTTCTGAGCTTTCTGTTGAAGAAATGAACTCACAGTATAAGCAGCATAGATGATATGTGTTTCCACAGAGCAGTGTCATAACCCTGCCGGCAAACTAAAATCATCAAGGAAAGAAAGTGGAAAAGAAAAAATCTAAAGTAAATGAATAAAGGTTTGGGATGAGGGAGGGGATCAGACCTTCATGTGTTACAACTTCCAGATTCAGTTTAAAGACGAAGAAATGGAACATTGGTTCAGTGTGATTTTCTAGCCGAGGAGAAGTCAAATTATGTTTTTGTGATGAAAAGCGTATTTTCGGGTGTTTTGTGTGAATACAGTCTTAGAGTTTTCTGAGGGAGAAGCTAATGATTTAAACTTGACATGTTGGAGCTTAATAACGGCAGGATAATAATATTTCAGCTTGGTCTTTCATAATAGCGCCGGCAAACGAGAAAGAGAGAGAGAGCGGACCATTCATGCGGCATGATGGGTAGTTTGACACGGGCTGCTTTTCTGCTCAGCACGATGTTTTCCATTTAGAGATGACTGGCGCGCGCGCGCACACACACACACATATTTAAAGCATCCACACAAATCCACACATGCACTCCCATGTGTATGTTCCTCATAGCGAAGGCTAACAAATGCTAACATATGCTAACACACACACACGCTCTGCAGGCCTGTCATTCTGTGCCTCGAACGGTTTGATGAGCATTTAAAGCTCGCTCTCTTGACACACACCCCTCATCTGCGATGACAGCTAGCAAGCTATTATTAACACACACACACACACATACAGGTATGCACATCAAAGTGACAGCTCGGCTATTAACCTCCGGCCCTGACTGAACCCTCATATACATCACAGCAGGGCATACACGCATGTCTATCCGTGTGTGACTGACAGCGGATGGCAGCAGCTCTGCAGCCACAGTGTAAAAACAAAGTGAAAAGCGGTCGACAAAAAGAGCAGCGCTGCCGTCGATGTCATCGGTAAACACTTGGGGGAAATATATGAAAACAGAGACAAAATAAACACACAGCTAGTTAAATATTCAAATGTCACCCTGGTGCTGTGCATGAACTCGGTTCAGACTGTTGTGATGCCTCAAGATTGGACTTCTGAGGTCATCATTTCAACACCAGAGGTCAGGTACACGTCGTGATCGGCGTGGCAGGTGGTTTAAGACGTGAGGACTCTGTTGCTAGGCGACAACAAAGAGGGAGGTGTGGATGCGTGCGGGTATTATGGTTAAAGAAAAACAACAATTATTACAAATTGGGTTTTATTTTTGTAGCTCTGGTGAATTCTATCCGTAATAACATTCTAACTCAGTGGGTTAATGTGCCTAAAGTGAACACACCTGAAAGGTCAGGACTAGAACAAAGAGAAGAAAGAGAGAGGACTCCTCATTAATACTGCAGAGTTATAATATTATTACTCAGTTCTGCCGAGAAGTTTTCGTCTGTGTGACTTCGGTACTTTTTATTTGTTTGTTACAGTTTTGGGGGGGTTATGCAAATCTGAGCTCATGTTGTGTGTGTTGCTCTAACTGGTAGTAGCTATAGACTGTATAAAACCTGGATGTAGTCTCCATGACGTCCCCCACAAGTTTCTGATGAGCCGTTGTGAAGCTCAGTGTGGTGGCTCTGGTTGTCTCCATCATATGTTAGCTACTGGCTGATCCAGAAATGAGCAAAGAGGTGGCGCGTGGGTGGAGCTGAGGCTGGCCAAATGAAGCCTCATCACAGAAACTAGACACCTGTGATGACACCCAGCTGTCAATTAAAGCATCCTTACTGTTAATTCTGTATATCTTTAAGCCTTAATATCATTTGAACAGGTGAGTTGTATATAAATTCACCCTCAGTACAGTTGTCATGAATGGGGAAATTAGCTATAGAGACCAAAACAGTTTTTTGTACCAGGCTGTAAACATGTTTATTTCTGCTGTGAAGTTGGACAGTTTAACATGGGGACTTATGGAGACTGACTCACTTCTGGAGCTAGCCTCAAGTGGACGTTTGCGGAACTGCAGCTTTTGGCACTACCTGTGTCAGTTTCACTTCACAGTTTTTTGTTGTTGTTTTTTTTTTTTAATAATTCCTGTGTTGGCTTCACTTCACAGCCATGGAGGTTGATGCTTGTCACTATAGGAAGCGTGACCTCATGGCTACGTAGTTTGTGATATGGGAGGTAACGCGAGTCAGAGTGACAAACTGAACATCGCTCAGTGTAGTGTACAGCTGCTGGACTCACTTCTGGAGCCAGCCTCAAGTGGACGTTGAGGAACTGTAGTTTTTGGCACTTCATATTCACTTCACAGCCACGGAGGTTGCTGCTTGGTTGTAGGTCATTTTGGACTGCGCCTGTTGATAACGGCCCTTTGAAAGATAAACTAAGAACAGTGTTAATTTCGTCAGACAAGACGAGACGAAATATGTTCATCAACAAGCCATTTTCCCTTGACTAAGACGAGACGATGACGGGACAATACAATGTTCTAAAAACACTGACGAAAAATGTCAAAAACATCCTCTTTGTTTTCGTCTACTATATAAGAAAAAAAGCAACATCCAGTCCTCCTGTTATGTGTTTGTGCCAGCAGTTCTTTTACTGTAGGCAACGTCATGGCCACACGTTTGATAGCACATGTGTCCGTACACCGACAGCGTAATCATGCTTGGAAGGAAAAGAGACTGGACGTGTGGTCGCATTTCCATTATTTAGAAGCAGAGAAAAAGTCATAATGCCTCGTTTTGACGGATGGGAATATGTGCTGGAAGAAAATTGCTGGTAAAAATACCACCAACCTGAAAAGGCACATTAACCTCAGCCACCCAAATATTAAGGTAAGCTAACTGGTCTGGCAAGCATCTGAATGCATTGGTAAGCTAATCCTAGCAGCTAGCATCCATGCAAGTAGCCACTCAATAAGGTATAGGGGTATTATCGATGCATGTATTCGTATTGAACAGTTTTTGTACGGGGCGCTTTGGTGTGCATCATCAATTATTTTTTTTAATTAATTATTTTAGCATTAGATATATTAGTAAAGCCAACTGTAACCAACCAAGTATAGGCAACTGAAGACATCATCAATAAAACGCATCTTAATAACAATAATATTTAATACATTTGTCATATATTTGAGAATATTTTATTATTTTATTTTTTTTATTATGTATTTATTAGCTTATTATCGTTACACCACAAGATGAATTCATTCAATTCAATTCAATCAAGACAGTAGCAGTTAACAGTTAGCAACAGGTGAAGCTATTGGTTCATCGGGAACTCTGGGTTGCATTGGTTATTGTTTGAAATGAGTTGGTCTAAGCCTACATAAACATATGTGATATTGTTAAATGGATGCACCGTATGACTGGCCTAAGTCATTTTTCATCTCTCCTCTATTTTTGCAAGAAACAGTGGAAAGACAAAGACTTAACAATCTGAATATCTCAAACAGAAATATGATGTTTGTTTTAAGTTAATGTGGTCATGATGCCTCTTTAATTCATTAGACTACAAACACAGAATACAATCGTTTGAAAGTGATTGTTTCATTGTTCTATGTCTGTTGTATACATGAGTTTTAGGTCAAAGCCATTTGAATCAAAGCTTCTTATTTTCTGACTGAGAGCACCTTGGATTTGCTTTTCTCTTTTGTTCTGTGGTGTTTCAAGATACAAACACATTGACAAGTGTTTAAAAACTCTTTCTGCTTTGACAGCCTGCCAGACATTCACACACAACCCAAATATAAACTGAATTTCTTCTTTTCTTCCTTCCCTCTGAAGAGTCTGTATACTGAGACTTAATTGCTTTATTTCTTCTTTTTTTGTAGTCATTAGATGTTAATTTTCATTTTCCATCACTTTATTGTTATGTGTGGAGGCTGAACACGTACGACGAGCCACTAATTACAGCAGGGAACTGATTAGAGCTGAGTGGCCACCAGATTAACAGCTAATCGAGCGCTAATATCTGAGAAGGAGACAGCTCCATATTTGATTAATGAGACAGCTAGCTTAATGTTGTTATTTCTACACACAAGTACAATGACAAAGACAGGACGTACACAGAAAGTTGACACAAACACAAAGCGCTGATTGTTATTGTACACAGAAATGTGCTATGTGTGTGTTTGTGTGTTTGTTACCTTGTTTTCTGGGGTGAAAAGTTTTAATTTTCAAGTACTTGTGTTACTCTATGAATAAACCAGAACATTCACAAAAAACACAAGCTAACGTTAGTCTCCTAATGTCAACCCATTACAAAACAGTTCAACACCAAGTACAAAGTCAAAGCTAACATATTAACATATTATATTGTGGCTTTTAGTTGGCTAACATTAGCTTGCTTGCTAACTGGTATTACTAATCCAAAAAGCAAGCTTGATGGGGTATTTTGACACATATACAGACAACCCAACATGTTAGCTCACGAACAAACATCTTTTAAATAACTTAAATAACTAACCCTGATGATTGCAGTTTAACATTACTTTAAACATGTTTATTACCTCTGTAATTACAGTGGTACAGTGTATAACAGCTAGCTAAACCATATGTTATAGGTTTATCAAGTCAGATGTATACAATATGATGGGTGCAATACAAAACAAATAATTAACTTTAATTAATTAATTTATATATGCTATACTTTGTGTTAAGATTAACAATGTGTATTCAAATAAGGAGGGACATTCTCAAGATAGCAATGTATAAATTAGGCTATTAAATTTAGCTTTACCTATCGGCTGCAACATTGACGTGATAACCGCATTAATTCATCAATAACTATAATCCAATTATACAGGCTATATTTTTCTGAAATGGACCATGCTACATAATAAGTGATTTTACTTTTATTAATTTATATTTTGAAGTTACATTTTTGTGCTCTTGTTTCTATGAGTAGGTATTTTTATTTTACATTGTTACTACTTTTACTCAAGTAGTCAAGTATTTCTTTCTCCACTGCTCAGAGGTCAGCACAGATAGTCTGCTGTGATCAGCGGCTCCATTTTGCATGAACAAAAAGAACAGCAACTGTCTATCTTTCTGATGTGACAACATGAATAAATCAGCGTGACAGTGCAGTGTTTTATGAACGCCCCCGAAACTTAAGTATAAGGCCCTCCTGCGCACACACATTGCGGGCAGATCATTACAGATCGAATATTACATTTTTCCCACATTTAAATATTGAATACATTTTGACTCCTCTAACACCTACTCATTTTATCCTTTTTGTGCCTGCGCCATGAGAGAAAATACTGAAACTGACCTGGATAATAGCCGTGGTGGAGGAAATATTCAGATCCTTTACTTATGTAAAAGTAGCCTATAAGCTGTAAAAATAAGCCCTGCATTGGCAATATTGTTCCCATAAGACTCTGCAGAATTTTATCTATTAATCATGTTTTATTGCCAACTTGTGAAGCAACATAACTTGAAAAAAGAAACCTTCCATGACTTTCTCGGGTTTCTTTACATGGACTGACTTCCGAACTCAAGATGAATTTTCCGTTTACAACAGCGTGCAATGCTAGCAAATGTTAGCTTAGAAATGTCCACTATTGTCAACAAACAACCGGCACCCAACAATGAGAGGATGAAGCCATTTTATTATCAGACTACTGGGTTGATCTGGCTGGTAAATTGGTTGGCTTGTTGTTTGCAGGTTACTTTGTCAGCTGGTGCTGTGAGGCAGCTGGATACATGTAGCATGGCTGGAATGCCCACTTCCGTTGTCGCTAGCAAAATACTACTGAGTGGATATGTTATTTATAACTTACCAAATGACTTCCCTAGTTAGCATGATCAGTGATACTAACTAGCTAGTGATTCATGTTGTAATAAAGTACAAAGCAAAGGTGTAACTAGAAATTAATTTCTACTAGCAAAGACTGATGCAAAGGCCTAACTAGCTAACTGTAACCAAAGCTAAGTTGACATTGGCCGGCTTGGTGTGGCGTGAGTCTGGTATTGGCTGTTTCATGTGTTAACTGATGGGATTTGCAAACAACAAACTAGTTAGCATCAAGGAGCCAGTGGTTTAGATAAAACACAGGAACACCACAGATTGTAACATTATTCTTAATTGTCATTTATTTTCCAGCGTTTAGTGTTCATTTCCATATTCAGTCTCTTGTGTGTCTCTGCTTGCACTCACACTGTTGTTTCTTACCGTGAATATTTGTGTTCCTACTGCAAAGAAAAAAAATAAAGGAAGAGCATCAAATCTTCACATTTCTGACACTGGAGCTGTCAAATGTTTTTACATAAAAAATAAATATGAAAATAGTTGCTAATTAATTTCTGCCAACCAACTAATTGATTAATTTACTAAAAGTTATAGCTGTGTCTAAACTGTTAGTTTAATTTATAACAAAACATCAGAAATTGGAGGTGCACTGAAGTGCAAGTAGAAAGTGGCATGAGAAGGGCAGTACAGGTAGCTTGAATTTGTATTTGTAGTAGAGTATTCAGTAAATGTGCTTAGTTACATCCCACCACAGGATAACAGTGAATGATTACATGTAAGTTGTGATCACATGAAAACATTTGACTCAAGTGCTGCTCCTGTGACAGATATTACCTGTATCCTGCCTCCGGAGCCAGCAGAGCTACTTAACCACTTAACAACAGATTAGTGAAATCATCAGGTAACTGAGGAGGCAAAGTGATATTTGGATTTACACAAAGAGCTTCAGTGTGAGCAGTGAGGCCTCCATAATCCTGCTGCTGCTGATCCCATGTCTGCTGCTAAAAACTGGATGAAATCAACACTGTGATTCTTTCTGTGGAGGAAGGTAGAAAAATGATGAAAGCAATGTTATCAGTGATCAATTTCAAAATAGAAGTATGAGGCGTGGAGCAGGGTTGCATTTATCTCCATGTTGCAACAAACTGTCGACTTTAAAATCAACGTCATGAGTTTCACAATGAAAACCTGCAGAGTTTAGGTGAGGTTGTAGAAACACAAACTGTTAATAAATCTGCCTCATATTTTACTCCCTTTTAAAGGGTCAGTTCACCCAGATGAAGCAAAAACATATTTTCCCACTCATCCCTGGTGTTGGATCCATTCCTGGATTGATCAACCAAATACAGAAGGTCGCTGTTTGCGTCCTGTGTGATTTCAAGTCAACTGTGACTTATTTGAAGTTATGTATTTATGTATTCTATGTATTTAACTTACATAACGTGATGTTTTTCTACACCTAACCAAAGTGTGACTGTTTCATAAAGTTAACCATATCCAAAACTTATAAAATGTGACATCAGTAACAGCATCATCTCATTCTTACAACAAGTCACAACAAGATTCATCCAGCAAGTCAGTTTGTGTTTATGTGTGGTATTTATTCATATTGCTAGAAAACTTTATCATTACTTGGCTAGGAGTAGACATCATCTCTGTTACAGGTTGGTACTAAGGCACATTGACATGACTGATTGTTTTCTAAGTATTATGATCAGATCTTGTGAATTGCCTCAAAATATGAAAACATTTTGATTACATTACATTATTATCGCATTATTATAATTTAGTTAGGTTAGGAAACTGTTGTATAATCACAATATTACACTCAAGGGTGTGCTTTACTTTGTTACCACTGTACTTTAAATAAAGTTTTCTGTGCTGAAACAGAACTCATAAACAACATGAGTGTGTGTTGATGGACACTCAGAGGTTTGTGTGTGTTGGTCAGAGTACAGGCAGATGATCAAGTGTGCGTCACATTTTCATCTGTTTTGACGGACAGAAAGTTCAAAGCAGTTGAACCTTTCGTTGCATCACCATCTGTTTATCCAATCAGACCCGTTCTTAAAGGGACAGTACAGCTTATGAGTAAAACTCTTCTTCCTCTGAGTGATTTCTGCTCCTCCCGTCACGTTCATGCTCAAAAAAATGACTGAAGCATCGTGAAAATAGAAAACAGGGAGTTCAGGATGACAGAGGACATTAAAAATATTTCTGCCTCCTCTTCGTCTCTCTCCTCCTCTTCTTCCTCGACTATCAATAAAGGTGTTGATGAGAGCAGACTGATGAAAAGACGGAGACTCAAACACATGAATACAATCTGTCACTCTCCTATATATACCCCCGACTCTCTCTTGCTTCCTACATCCTTTCCCCCGTTTCCTTCCTTCCCAACGCCTTTCGCTTCATTTTCCCTCGCCTGTTTTCATTCTTCGTGTCATACTTCAAATACCTTCACTCCACAAACTCCATCACTGTAATTCTCGTCCACTTTATTCCTCACTTATCTGCTCTGTGATGAAAAAGTAGTTGAAGTGTCAGTTGATAGGTAAGCGCTGGAAACAGTTGATCTGTCAGTTGAAATAAAGGAGACTTAAGCAATTGAACTGTCAGTTTAGTAATAACAGAATGTGGTTGATCGTTGATGAGTTTAAGTGTACCAGATAAGAGCAGTTGAAATGTCGGTAGATGTCTGAGGCGTAAAAAACCCAGTTGATTGGTCAGTTGATGAGTGAGCACTGAAGGCAGCTGAAATGTCAGTAGATGCATAAGCCACAAATAAGCAGTTGAACTAAATAAGAACAGTATGTACTGAAAGTAGTTGAAGTGGCTGAAATGTCAGTAGATGTCTTAGATGTAAAAAAAGTAGTTGTATTGTCAGTTAAAGTGTAAGAGGTGAAAGCAGTTGAAGTTGCATTTGAAGTGTAAGAGATAAAAGCAGCTACAGTGTCAGTAGATGAAAAAACGGCACTGAAAGCAGTTAAAGTGTACAAGATGTGAGCGGCTGGACTGTCAGTTGAAGTGTGCTAGTTGAAAGCAGTGGCAGTATGTGAATTTTCTGTTAACAAGTAAGAGATGAAAGCAGTTGAACTGTCAGCTGACTACTAAGTACTAAAATTAGTTGTGCTTGATTAAAGCAACTGAAATGTCAGCAGATGTCTAGAGAGGCAGCGGACACACGCAGAAGTATGTTATTGATGTAAATGTTATTATGAAAGGAGCTTCAAAGTCAAATGAAAAGACGCTTGAAAGACGTTCAAAAAAACAAAACCATCACAACCAGTGGAGAGGAGTAATTCTGCACACCACATGTCTGGAGGAGAATGCATCACATTTACAATCTGCCCCACAGTGACCTCAAGTGATTTTCTTGTAATATGATAATTGAATCCATCTTTGATTATTCTAAATGGGATAATCCTTAATTAATCAGTTTCTGTCTGCATGTGTCTTTAGTAGTTGAACTAATATCAAGTATTGACGGGTATTTTGAAGTTTAGTTGTCTCGTCTCTGTTTGTTTTTTAGTGTTTTGTCAGCTGAAGGTCATGTAGTTTGATTTTCTTCTGCTCTTTATGACTTCCTCTCTTTCCTCCCCACCCCATCTCCACCTGAGTTTGACTGTCAATCAAACATGGACGGGGGGTGAGGAAGAGGAGGAGGAGACAGATGGAGGTGAAGGAGGAGGCCTCGGTGCTGCTGGCACTCAGTCTGTGTGCATCTATATGTGTCTATATATACTGTAGTGAATATATGATGAGACTAAACATGGAGGATGACTGCAGATGGAGCTGACAGGGTCACGTCTGCCTGATCTGTCTGTCTATCTGTCTGTCTGTGTTTGCAGCTCTGAACACTGTAGAAAATATACATTTTGTTTTTTAGCACTTGTAGAAACAGAAACTCTTTTAATTTTTCAAAGACTGGTTATTTTACTATTTTAATTTGAGAAACCAGGGCAGTGTTAGTGTTTGTACCACAGGCATTTTGGACCACCGGTAAGAAGAAGAGGAGGTTTACAAGCCCAGGGGGCGGGGAAATGCTGACAGGGTGGAGCTGGTGTTGTACCAGAACTGGAGCTGGGCAAGCGGGCAATGTATCCGGGCTCAGCAGCCTCTATGGACATAATGACAGAGGAGAAGAGAGCAAAGAAATCACTAAAACATAAAGCTTTACATTTGCTATAGCAGGTTTATGACAGGTTATGTTGCTTAATGTGAACTTGTAACAAAGACATCTCAAACAAACTTTGCATTGATTATGACTTAATGTAAGGACACTTAATGACAAGAGTCATAAACATTCATAAAGATTCCTTTATGTTCCTGACAGGTCATGTCAGTCTTCGCCAACATTAGCTGATATTAATGTGTGTTTTACAAAGCATTTATTATCTATTTTCAGTTTTATAAACATTAGTTGCAACTTTACAATAACCATCAAAATATGCGTATAGATGGTTTACACACTGGTTATTAACCAATAACACACAGGTACATCTCTGTAATGTCTTAAAGGTGATCTAAGGAGGTGGGATAAGACAATCAGAAGAAAACATTAACATCTGATGTATGTCACCATTTCACAACATCAGAAATCCATTTCATAACACACACACATCTCATATCTCTTATCTCTCCTCCTCCCTGTTTTTCTTCATCACCTCCTCCGCCTTCATCGTCTTCTTCTGAAAGAGAGAAAAACTTCAGCGTGAAGTGTAAGAGAGAAAAAAGAAATGAGGTGAGTGTAGATTTGTTTTTAGTTTATTAAATATTAAGAAACAACTGATGATTTAAGTCGTTCTGTCCTCCGTCCGTTCGTACTGTGAGGATTTGTTGCTCCTTTCTTTGATATTTCTGAAACAGTCAGTCAAATGTTGATGGTATGTGGATGTGTATCCACGCAGTCTCATATAAAACCGGCATCTCCTGACACTGCACACTGTGGCCTGGGACTCTCCCGGACAGACACACACTCTGGAGATGTAGCCTTTACAAATGGCTGTGAATGTGTTTTGAGAGATGATTAACTCTAAAGGACTGTGTGTGTGAACAGTGTGGACTGAGAGTATGATAGCTTAGCTGTTAGCTCTGCCTCTCTGGGTTGCTAGCGCTCAGCTAAAGTTACAACACTTTTTACATCTACACAGAAACTTTAACAAACAAGCCGTGTATTTGCTTCAAGTTATTGTCAAAGCTCCAGCGGACTCTGTGTGTAAACAGCGTGGACATGGAGATGTTCATAGCTGTTAGCTCTGTTAGGTCATTTAGCTCAGACTACCAGCAGCTGTATTCCTGCTATGCTGAGCGATGATCAGTTTGTCACTCTGACTGGCATTACCTCCCATGTCACAAACTACATAGCCATGAGGCCACGCTTCCTATAGTGACAAACATCAACCTCCATGGCTGTAAAGTGAAGCCAACGCAGGAATTATTAAAAAAAAAAAATGCAGTTCCTGAAACGTTCACTTGAGGCTGGCTCCAAAAGTGAGTCAGTCTCCATAAGTCCCCATGTTAAAATGTCCAACTTCACAGCAGAAATAAACATGTTTACAGCCTGGTACAAAAAACAGTTTTGGTCTCTATAGCTAATTTCAGCTAATTTCGTTCATGACAACTGTACTGAGGGTGAATTTATGTACAACTCGCCTGTTCAAATGATATTAAGACTTAAAGTTATGCAGAATTATCAGCATGGATGCTTTGATTGTCAGGTGGCTCATCGTTACAGGTGACTTCTTTGAGCACCCTTGCTTCATTCAGCCCGCCTCAGCTCCACTGATGATCCACGTCTTTGCTGATTTTTAGATTAGCCAGCAAGCGGAAGAAGCAGTACATCCAACATGAAGGCAACCAGAGCCACCACACTGAGCTTCACAACGGCTCTTCAGAAACCTGTGGGTGACATCACAGAGACTATATCCTTGTTTACACGTTTACTCACACTTGTGAAGAATTTTCACAGTGTGGGACTCGTGCTTTTACTTCTTCCACCTCTGGTAGCAGTGGGCAGCCCCACCACATCCACGAAGGACTGGCTGCAGGTCTAAGCTACAGCAGCAGGTTTCTCTGAACCGACAGCAGAGCTCACAAACTCAGCAGAATCACATAAACCGTGTGTTTTGACTTTCTTTGTGGCGTTCAAATATAATGTGTTGATATGATGGTGTGCAGCTGTACAGTGTTTCTGCATGTGTGTGTTACCAGCTGTTCCTGTATGTGTATGTTACCTTCTGAGTGTGTGTTTATTCTGCAGGCCAGATTTCAACACACACATGCACACACACATACACATATGCACACACACTCCTGCGGGTCATGTGGATGTTCGTCCAAATCTCCCTTCAGCTCAAATCCTGAGAAAATAAACTCTGAGAATGTTTATTATTACTGACCTGCCAGCTGGGAGTGTGTGTGTGTGTGTGTGTGTGTGTGTGTGTGTGTGTGTGTGTGTGTGTGTGTGTGTGTGTGTGTTTGTGTGTGTGTTGAAATCTCTCCAGGTTTAAGATAATGAACTTGGCCGACCTCCACAAATCAATTTGTCTTCTTCATTCTTCTTCTTTTCCTTCCTCCTCACCAACCTTCTGCTCTATATTCATCATCTTGTTCGACTACATACCTCCTTCCTCCTCCTCTTCCCGTTCTTCTCCATCATTTTTTCTCCATCATTTCTGTCCATCTTCCTGCTCTTTACGCTCATGTTTTAACCTGTCTGTTATTTCCCTCTTCAGTGGTGCAGTTATGTTTAGATAGATGTCACTTTGCTGAACCAACATTACAGAGTGCTGTGTATAAACAGAGAAGAAGAAAGCTGAATACTAGAATTAAAGCAAACAAACAGAATATCAGAAAAACAAGTCAAAACATTAAAGAGGTTTTGAATCAGACCTGAAGCTCCCTGTGGAGTTTCTGTTTACATTCAGTGTTTCTCAAAGCTGTTTTCTTATCCTTTAAATCATCATTTACATCCATGTTTGCCAGCTTCTTCTCCACTGCTGTCCATCAGAGAGAGTGTGAAAGTTTTATCACATCATGCCAAAATGCTTTTACAGTCTGTCACAAACTAAAGTAACTTGATCTGTTTTACAAAGCTCACTTTAAAATGTAACTATGTTGTTCATCAATGCATAGCCGTAGCAACAACACAAGACATAGCAGCCAGCTAATATTACTTACTAGTCCAACAGCAGTCAGCCCAGCTTGGCGTCTGTCTTTCAGCCTTTTATTTCACCAAGCTCTCACCAACCACTAAAAGTCAGTCCCACATTTACTCTTGTCCGGCGGCTTCTTGTTCGTTCACTCTCTCCTTTTCTCTTCTTATCTTCCTCCATCAACGTCCTCTTCAGTCTCTTCTCCTCTGTCATTATGTCCATAGAGGTTGCTGAGCCCGGTTACATTGCCTGCTTGCCCAGCTCAGGTTCTGGCACAACACTGGCTCTGCTCCCTGGCAGCATTCCCCAACGCCCTGCTTACAAACTGAGCTAACATTAGCTAACAGCATCTACAGTTGGCAGCAGTTTACTTCACTGTCCATCAGGAAACTCTGTAAATCACAGAGAGTTGAGGTGGAGCAGCTGGAGGACATTAGAGGGAAAAGCAGAAAACATTTTCTCCATAAAATATGATCCAGTTTTACCAAAATCAGTCAAATAGTTGGTGGTGTGTGACTTAGTGCTGTAAAGCGTTACGTACTTCTCCTGGCCCGGAGCCCAAAGTTACATAGTGTGAGAACAGACGTACAAATGACGGAGACACCATTCACCTGATTACAAGTCAGTGTAGCATCAACAGGATTTAACAGACATTAGTGTATTAGTGAAAAGTTACATGATGTTGATTTAACGCAGCAGTAATATTAATCCAAAACCATCAGTATTTTCACAGTACTGTTGAAGAAACCATTAAGTCCAGTTTAGATGTTTGCTGTGGTGGTGTGTGTGTATTAAAAAGCATGGTGGCACACTGGTGAACTGACAGTCACAGAACATATCTGAGCCAGTGAGTTGACCCAGAGCAAATGAAGTGGAGCACTTTTATACAGAAAGACAACCGTGATGAAAGAATGTGTAAAAGGGAAGGGTACAAAGGGTAAGGGAAGGTACTGGGGTAGGTAACAAAGAGCAGGGGGCGGGGGGCATTTGCATTAAGACCTGAAGTTCAAGTCAAGCAAACAAAAGGAGGACAGGCACATCTTTAGCATGTCACAAGACCAAGGCCTAAACACCAGGGGGCTGATGTTTGTCTGCACTGTCCCCAATGTGTATCGCATTGATCAAGGAACCAACCCAGTAGGGCTAAAGGCTTCCCCTAGACATTACTTGATCCAGTAAGTCTATGTTAAATGTGTATTTTCTTCATCAGTGCTTTTACTGAAGTAATCTGATTACTTCTGTTCAATGTATTGACCTCTCATTAAAACTGTTGTAAACACACACACCTGCTTTCCAAAACTCCACAACGTCCTGCTGGATCTTCTTCTGACCTGGAGTGTATATCAGTGAGCATCAGCTGACACACACACGCTGCACTTAGCTACACATATTAGTGTGAATGCAAACACAAGTACACACACACACACACACAGTGATCCCAGCTTGTCCTGTATGAGAAGTGAGAACTTTGGCGTTGTTTCACCCGTAGTTGTAGTTAATGATGTGTGTGTGTGTGTGTGACTGACTATGTATGCTCTTATCACCTCTGCCTCTTACACACTACACCTCAGGGCCAACATACACACACATACACACACATACACACACACACACACACAAACACGCACACACTGTGAAAGCACAGATGGCCTCACATTCATGTCTCCTGCCAAACAGATGGACCTGGCTGGATTCATTCAACGATGGACACACACACACACACACACACACACACACACACACAAACAAACACACACAGTTACAAACATGTACACATGACACACACACACAAACCGCCTTATTAACCACAGTGTGTTGAAGATTTCAAGCACATTCACACTTACAAATACACACGGCTACACACACGCATACAGTGGCTCTTGTCCAATGCTTGGTGCCCCCAGCCTGTCCTAACACACACACACACACACACACACACACACACACACACACACTGAGGCGGTGGCGGCTGTCCAATCACAGTGCCCTCAGTGTGTTTCTGTGAGTCGGAGATGTGAAGTCTAATTAACAGAACAGCATCAATATTGATGAGGGCCATTTTATTCCATCTATTCCCAGTCCTGCTATTAAATTCACTTAAGTTTCACTTCCTGTTCATAAACACCATGCAGCAAATCAACAGGGTCAGAGGTCAAGGCGGCGGCGGCGGCGGCAACGGTGGCTACTGTAAGAGTCTTCTTCTATGTTTCAAGCAGCTCCGCAGAGGCTGAGTAACTGTGTGTAATATGGAGAGGGGTGGGGGCGGGGCTAATATTAGTGGGCGGGGTTTAGAAAGTCTTTTCAAGTTTTTTTCTTTTAATAGATATGCTCAGTAACTACAGAATGATAGTACACAGTGTGTGGTGAATTTACTGGCTCTGCAATGGATTTGCTGGGAACTATTCTCAGTGGCGGATTAATACACATTTGGTACACCAGTGAGTATTTGGTGTGTAAATAAAGTACAGTGTGGAACACCTCACAATATATAACAAAAATAGAATATAACATATAACAAGACTTGTCATGTTTTTGTTTCCTTTGATGGAGACCTTTATATGAACAGATCCCCTGGCACGGAGTCGGCCATGTTTCTACTTGGGTTGACACTGTCTGGTCAGTTGGTTTATTAAGCGTGCATTCATATAGGATCAGGCATTGCAGCAACACGTAGCTGGGTTGTCGGGGGGGGGTCCATACCTGCTGAATGTAACCACTGTGAAACAATCAGGAAATAACTTTTTATTTCTCTGTTACTCTGTCTCTCGACCAAAGCGCTCTCTATCTCGATCTCTCTATCTATCTCTATCTCTCTCTAAATCACCGGACACAAATCAAGACACATCAGTTTTACCCTTCATCAAGCGTGACATGTAGTAAAACTTTGCAAGGTGAAAACACAAATACACAAGCTACACTTGGAGGCAGCACACTCTATGTTCTCAGCTGGACAAACTGACATGAAGCGAAGGAGGAAAAACAGACTTCAGTATTTAACAACCGCTGATTCAAGCTGAATGCAGACACAAACAGGAGATACTGAAAGAGATGAGTACAGCCGCCGGAGAACGCCTGATCTTTTTAACTCCACCCGTCTAGGCTGAGAGGCAGACTAAAACAAACTACAAATGCTCAAGGACTGTTTGGGCTGTCGAGGTGTTGAGCTGTTGTTGAGTCTTTAGTTTGATACCATCCAGAGGGTTTCCCATAATCCATCAGCACTTTACTCACACCTCTAACACATACACACGCACACACTCTCCATCCGTCCATCAGTGTTCCTCGTCTCTGGGGACACATCTGAGGTAATAGAGAATGACGAGGAATTAGCAACGTTTGCTTTTTTAACAGATCGACTGCGTGCAGTACCCCACACACACACACACACTTCGTTCACAAACTGTATGACCGACTAAAACAACATGGAGAATATAATTTGAACATGTGTAGCCATGTGAAAATCACACACACACATACACACACACACACACACACACACTGCTATAGATGTTTCAGGTTGAGCAAAAAGTAAAATATTTACTTCTGAGATGTGCTGGAGTATAAACTTAGAATAAAATAGATATAATCATGTACTGAAGCACAGTAATTGAGTAAATGTACGTAGTTACTTTCTACCACTGTTAATCTAAGAGCCCAGCTAATCTAAAAATTGGCAAGCCTTCTGTAATAGCCCACCTGTCAATCAAAGCATCCACACAGTTCTGCATAACTTTAAGCCTTAATATAATTTGAACAGGTTTCACCCTCAGTACAGTTGTCATGAACGGGGAAATTAGCTATAGAGACCAAAACTGTTTTTTGTACCAGGCTGTAAACATGTTTATTTCTGCTGTGAAGTTGGACATTTTAACATGGGTACTTATGGAGACTTCTGGAGCCAGCCTCAAGTGGATGTTTGAGGAACTGCAGCTTTTGGCACTACCTGTGTCAGCTTCACTTCACAGCTAAGTTAACCAAACTAACAACACGTTCATCTGTCTCTCAACACTTTCTCAGTTCTCAGTTCATTGGTTCCTACTTAAGATGTAACTCTTTAAAACCACAAAATATAGTTGGATTTTTAAAAGACAAAACTAGTTTTTAATCAAACAAGCAGGAAGAAATTGTGTGTTTGAAGGGGACTATTTTCAGCAGTGGATTAATCCACATTTGGTTTTGTGGCACCAGGACGTTTTAGTGTTTTCTTCAACTTGTACAGTTTAATCTTTGGTTGGTTCGTGGTGTGAACGTAGGGTCACACAGTCCAGTGACATATTTGTTTTAGCAATGTATGTGTGTGTGTGTGTGTGTGTGTGTGTGTGTGTGTGTTGTGGGGGTGTTCAGCTAATTGCGGTGTGTTGATTGACGTGTTCAGACTGGAGGAAAGATGAGAGCAACCTGCAGTATTCACTTTCAGGTTGGATGTAGATGTGTGTCGGCTGATACTGGATCTTTATGGATGAGTGTGTGTTGGAGCGCTCCGTCCTCACGAGGTCAGAGGTCATCATAAATCCTGCAGAGGGAGTTTCCTGCTGGGAATCACTCTGAAAAAAGTCCAAGTTTACCTCAAATTAAACATCAGAGTTTAGTCTGCAGTCAGCTGTGATTACACACTGAAGATAATTTAAATTCACAGCTGATACGAGCAAAGTGACTTCAGACGTGTTTGGACTAAACTGGAAATAGAACAAAAGAACAAACAGTTTGGAGAATTTAGATTCAGAGGCCAAAATGTTCTTAGAAGGAAAAACAGATGAGTCGAAATCCTTCAACATGAGGACAGTTTTTAGCTTTTAATGTTTCAGCTGGTCAAAGTGGACCTAATTTAATGACTTTATACACTACTGACTACATTGTACTTTTTTTTTTTTTGGTCTTATAGACCATGATGCATTGCTGTAGATTAAACTGCCCAACAGTATTTAAAGTAATTTAAACCTCAACCTCAAAAAGCTCGACCTAAACATCTACACACATATGGATTACTGAATGGCCCACTGGACACAGGCCCAAAAGGTCAAGGTCCATTCTGTACTTCAACTGCAAAATGTATCATGACCAAAAGAAGACCAAAAATTGATCATGAGGAGAGACAAAGTACAGACAGAGACAATAATTGACTACAGAAAGTTAAAATATTACCACAAAGAGACCAAAACTACAGAGAGATGCAAACAACTACAAAGAGACACAAAACAACCACAAAGAGAGACAAAACAACCACAAAGAGAGACAAAACAACCACAAAGAGACAAAACAACCACAAAGAGAAACAAAACAACCACAAAGAGACTAGAGAATCTGGCTCCACTCTACTGTAGAGGAGATAATGGGCTCATTGTCTCATAATCGATCAATTCATTTACAGCAGTAAAATGCAACGTTAATACAGCAGTAATACGAAAACAAAAAATTCTGATATAAAACTAAAGCGCAGATATAGAACATGTTACTGCAGTATATTGTGTACATGTCTCTGGCACCTTTAATGCTGTCTAAAGACTTTAAGCAAACTACATTGTCTCACTATCAAGGAAAAATGTGTCCAAATTAAATCCAGCCTTAAATTTTAATTAGTTCAATGTTTAGTTTTCTGAGCCATAAAGGTTTTTGAAAGCACCATCCTGAATCATGAGAAAGGCTTGATGAAGCTTTAATGGATGAGAGCCAAACCTCTTCTATATTTACACCTCCACTGCTGAGAGTAAATTTAACTTCTGTACGTGTCGCACAACACATCAAATATCTGATTGGACAAAAAAACAAAAAGAAACAGGCTGAGAGCCAAAGGTTGTTCTTCTTCACCTCCTCTCGCACTGATCAGGAGGTATCTTTAGCGACTGCAGTGCTTTCTTCTTCAGTGGTGCTGCAGATCTGGTTCAGATGGATCAGAGTTAAACACCCACCAAGTTTTTTTCTTCTGGAAAATAAAAGAAAAACCTGAAACCAGAAAAGTGGAAATGTAGAGGAAGGGTGAGGAGAAGCAAGAAAGGAAGGAAGGAAGGAAGGACACAAAGACCAGGTCCACAATGTTGATGTAGTGAAGAAGAGGAGAAGGGAGGAAGGAAAAGAAACGGTGAGGAGAAGAAGAAGTGAGGAAGGAAGAAAGGAACTTCCTTCTTCCATTCCCTCTCCCCCCGTCCCTCCCTCAGCAGTGTTATTTAACCTTCTCCTTCTTCTTCTGTGGTTTCTGTGGAGGATTAGTGTTACTTTGACTGGTTAACATGTTGGAGGAGAAGAGGATTAACAGACTCACTGAAGGTTTAACACTCTGTGCGACATTCCTCCACTCAAATCCTGTTTCCCTCTTTCATTCATTTCTTTCTTTCCTTTTTTTCTCTTTTTTGTTGTTTTTTTATTTCAAAACGTCTGAAGTTCACTGTAGAAATGTGAAGTTCAAATGCGGTAAAAAAAAGTCAGTAAATGTGAAAATGATTCTATTGTATGGAGCCTAAACACAGAGAAAAGTTGAAAACATAGTATTATCAATACTGTCTGCTGTTTCGGTGGAATGTGAAGTACTCGAGTACTTGAGGTACTTTACTTGAGTATTTTTCTGTGAATATAAATTCAGATTTTAGGTAAATTTGTATTTTTTACTTCAGATTCAAATTTTTATTAAAATCAATCCATAAATGATGATGTATTATACAACACTTAACACTTAATTCATCAAAAATATCAAAAATAGACCAGAATCAGTGCAGTGGACAAACATGTTTCTGTCTGATTTGAAAGTAAAATGGATTTATCAGCAGGATGTAAAGGACAATATGTTGAAATGTAGTGATTTAAACACTGCACAAACATCACAGCTTCCTCTGAGTTTGTTTCCTCGAACATGTGGATGATCAGACATTCAGAGATTAAAACTTTAAAGTGAGAGAAGAAAGAAAAAATAAAGAGGACGAAGCAGCTTAAAGTCTTTTAGAAAAAAAAAGTTTAACTTCCGCTGACCTGCTGACTCTGATTAAAGGAAGATTTCTAAATTTGATGTTTAAATATGTAAATGAGGCACTATCTGATGTAACTTTAGGTGAAATCTACACAAACAGACAAAGTTAAGTCAAATAAACAGAAATGTGGATTTATGTGGATTTGTGGATTACTTGTAACAAGTATTTCTACACTTTTAGTAGAAGATCTGAGTACTTCTTCCAGCACTGCAGTAAAAATATCACCATTAATGAGGTTTTTCTTGTCAGCACTCGTGAGAAAATTTTTCTCCTTTCCCCCCTTGTGATGAAGATGAAGATGATGATGGTCTTTGGTATTTGGACTCATGTCAGACGAGTGTTTTTCTCTCCGTCTGAAAGGCGACCTCGTCAAACGCTGACAGCTTGTCCCGAGGTCGCCGCCTCGCTCTGCTGTCCCTCTGAAGGAGCAGAGAGGGACGGCAGGACGGAGCTTTGTCCGCAACCACAAAGGACGACAAGACACCCGGCGGGCTGTGGATTTAACCCCTGAAAACACACTCTGAGAAGGGCTACAGGTGGAGCTGCACTAAAGAGAAACAAATAATGAGACAGCAGGAGCTAGAATCAGGACTCTCAGCTGATCAGTCAGCTGTGGGAGAGGACAGAGGGAGGGAGGAGAGAAAGTGGGGAGGAAGGAAGGAAGAAAGGAAGGGAAGCAACCATAATTTCTCTAGTTTAATATTTTTTGTTTTTGTTCGTTTTGTGCTGCATTAATCTGTTCTGATCCACACGTGGACAGCTCTAGATACATCAGTTATCTATATGCAAATAAACATTACATCGTCTGCAAAGTTTTTAATCAGCAGCGACAACACGCTGGGACAAACAGACAGTTTATGTTTCACACAGAGAAAGAAATAACTTCATGTTTAACATTTGCCAAATTTACAAGACAGCCCAAATAATTAAGAATTTGTTGTTGACCGTTAAAAAAGTTTAAAAAGTTTCTCTAACTCTACAGATCACAGAATTGTAAATTTTTTTAAGGGAGTTTGGGAGCCTGTATTGGTTAATGTTTTCTATATTTGTAAAAATCTGACATGTTTACCATCAATAAAATCAATATGAATTGAGTTGAAACTCTGTGTTCAAACATCTCACTGCTAAATGTTGGCATGTTGAGTATCCACTGCTCTAGAGATGCTGCGACAAATCAGAGAAACAACCTAATGTGTTGGATTTAATGCCAAAATGACAAAAAAAGGCATGTGTGATTAAGAATTTCTCAGAGACAGTATTTCACAATATTTCTAAAGTCTCTCCAAACTCAACAAGTCACAAAATTTAAAGGATGCTGGTAGTGTTGCCGTGACAAAGAGACAAAAATGATTTCAACCTGGAAAGAATTCAATTGGTTGAGCGTGTGCTCTAGAGTAAACAGACAGTGTGTATATCCTGCTAGACAGTGTGTTTCACGTGGACTTGCAGGAGGTCAGGTGAGTATGCGGTCCTTCAATGTGGATCAGGTTCACACTACAGAACATATGTGGTCACATGAGTCCATGACCACCGCGGGAAGTGGTCTGATCACAGCGTGTCCTGGTGGTCATTTGTATCTGGGCCGATCACCAAAGACTCATGTTCATACCAGCTGTGAATCGACAGACACATGGACTTCTTTATTCCATCCCTAAAATAAAGGACGTGAAGGTAAAGATGGGATGAATGGAAGATGGAGGGAGGTAAAAAAGAAGGGGGAGTGCTGATGGACAGACACACAGCAGCTCACCTGCAAACACAAACCTTGTCTTTAGTTTAATCGACACAAAGAGACAAACTAATTTCCTCCAAAACAAAGCTGCACCCCCAACCTCACTGTGTGTGTGTGTGTGTGTGCGTGTGTTTACTTCCTCCTCACAGCCAATCAGAGGTGGAGCTGAGCTGCCAGTGGTGAGAAAGACAAAGCTGCTAATTAGTGTTGCGGACAATCAGGAGGTCAGTCGCACAGCAGGACGCAGCAAACACGCACACACACACACACACACACACACACACACACACACACACAAACACACATCTCCCTGCTGAGCCTTTGGGTTGTGTTTCCTGTTTGTGTGTGTGTGTGTGTGTGTGTGTTTTGAGGTGATCGTGGGTTAAGAGGGCGGCGGGGCAAACAGCAGGTCGACAGGAAAAAACGGTGAATCTTCCTTTAATCAGAGTCAGCAGGTCAGCGGAGGTTAAACAGTTTTTTCCTAAAAGACTTTAAGCTGCTTCGTCCTCTTTCTTCTGTCACTTTAAAGTTTCAACCTCTGAACATCTGCTCGTCCACATGTTCGGAGGAATCTGTGATGTTTCAACAGGATCACTACATTTCAACATGGAGTCTGGATGCACATTGACATATCGTCCTTTAAATGCTGCTGATAAAACCCATTTAGACAATTTTTACTTTCACATCAGGCAGAAACATGTTCTGGTGAGTTTTTTCCCACACTCTGAGCCACAAATCTCTACTTTAGCAGCACTTACATACACCAGACCTTCCAGTCTGATTCCTGTCCTAACAGAGGGCTTGTTTAGATCAATAAACAGTCTCTTCCCACACAGGCCATCGCTCTGATGAACAGTTGACGGCAGACACGCAGTGCCAGAAAAGATCCCTGTGTCTCAAACATCCAGTGTACCTGTAAAAGATTTATTCTCACCGTTTAAATTCAGTTTTGTTTTCTCAAACATGTGGATGTCCTCCTACCTCATGTGCATTAAGCAGCCTACTGCATAAATCTGATTGTTGTAGTGTTCTTTGCACCATTGACCTAACTGTCTACAAATGTTGTTGTTGTTCATATGTGTTTATGTTTACATCATGGAGCTTGTTGTCTTTGTTTTAGCTGTTCGTATATCTACGTGAAACTGGAGTCAAACTCAAAGTGACAGATGTATTGTCTTCTTTATTAAAACATTATCTTCAAATGTCAACGAGTCGAGTGAATCTAGAAAATAGAAAATAACTAAGTATTAAATATAGTAATAAATAAGTATGTTACCACATTATCATATTCTAAAACACCACAATTAACACTGAAATGAAACCAAGCAGCAACCTCCACGTCTGTGAAGTGAAGCCAATGTAGAAGTGCCATGTTTATGTTTACAGTCTGGTACAAAAATCAGTTTTGGTCTCTATAGCTAATTTCCCCGTTCATGACAACTGAACTGAGGGTGAATTTATATACAACTCACCTGTTCAAATGATATTAAGGCTTAAAGTTATGCAGAATTAACAGTGTGGACACTGACATCTTTAAAAGCACCTCACAGATATAAAGTTTTCTTAGAGTTATCCAGTAATCAGTAATCAGTCTTAAAGTTATCCAGTGATATTTGTCTGTACATCCATGAGTAAACTGCAAGCAAATTCGGCTAACTGTTAACTGCCCCCATGGCAACATTATACTTCCCATTTACATCTCTGACATCATCAGGGGAAATGCAGTTACGTCCAACATGGAATCCCAAATATAAAAAAATAAATCAGGTTTGAGGGTAAGCATGTGAAAAATTAAAATTAAAAAACATGATTAAAATCAGTGTTTCACACCAGTGTCTCTAATTTAAAAAAATATATTTTTTTTGCTTTTGATTTTTTGAAATTAAAATAAAAAAATCTTTATTTTCAATTTTTTTAAATCTAAAAATTTAAAATTACCACGTTTTAGCTGAGAACACCTGCATGATGATGATGATGATGATGATGATGATTTACAGCAGTGTAAACCCCCCCAAAAAAGAACCTGATGAGTGCGACGCCATTTTGACTTCACCCTCCCTCACCTCACACACACACACACACACACACACACACACACACACACACACACACACACACACACACACACACACACAGCCTCCTTCACCAAATGGCAGCAATCGGCAAATCTGTCACTTTTCACCGCAGGTAGCGATATAATACAGCCTGTGATTAATTTTAATGAGACACTTTATGGAGGAGGAATATTGGAGAGAAAAAAATAAACTGACGCGACTACGAGAGAGAACGAGAGAGACGGGGGAGAAAGATGGGGTACATGGGGGAGAACGAGGGTCAGAAATGGAATAAGGGATGGAGAAAAACATCAGTACAAATTAGAGGTACTTGAACTTACTATATACTATACTATACTATATCTCAGTAAATCCTGTACTTTGTACTTCACTATAAAATATATAAAGAGTTTTTAAAGTGTCATGTTTTGGTTTAAATTAAACAACCCAACAGTTCATGATAAGTCCAGCTGAATCCATGCTCTGTGAAGCACTTTGGGCTGCATGTCTGCATGAAAGGTGCTATATAAATAAATAAAGTTTGAGTTTTGAGTTTTACTGACAGAAAATGAAGCATGAGCTCTTTTGATGATGGTTGAAGCACATGGCTCTGTGCTGGGAAATGAAGCCAATGAGGAAGTGCTAAAAACTGTGATTCCTCAAGTGGCCACTGGAGGCTGGCTGCAGTGAGTGAGTCACTCCATACGCGGCCAACTTCACAGCAGAAATAAACATTTGTCAGGCATCACTCAGCCTGCCTCACCTCCACCAATGATCCACATCTTTGCCAATATTTACATTAGACAGGAGGCACAAGAAGCAGTACATCCAACATGCTTCAAAACAGCACTTTGGAAACCTGTAGGTGACATCATTCAGGCTTTGTCCATTCTTTATACTGTTATTGGTCCAGCCCAATTTGCAGTACGTCACCCACTAGCTCATATGGTCACTTCTGACGTCAAAAAACAAGATGGCGACATCTGTAATGCCAAATTCAAGGCTTCAAAACAGGTGACATCACGGTGGGTTTGACCTCTATGGTCATTAGCATCGAAAGGACCCAGCTCAGGTGGATGAATATCTGATCAGGATCTTCCTGGACTCCTTCTTTTGGAGGTTTGCCAGGCACCTCCAACTGGCAGGAGACCAGATGATTGGACGGATGGATGGATGGATGTCTTTGTACACCAACGGAGAGACAAAGAAAGAAAGACAAAAAGAGAGACAGAACAAACCACACTGAAAAGAGACAGACTCTGCAGGATCCACACACACACACACACACACACATATCCACACACACACACGCTCAGAGTAAATTAATAGCACTGTGAACGGTAATTTGCAGTGAGACAAAGACGTGTTAAACTCGCTCTAATTGCTGACAGCGTCGCTGCAGCAGGAAGCCATTTTGTGTCTCAGACTGTGAATCACCACGATATCACGACATTACGAGAAGATTCTCCTCTTCATCACTTCCTGTTTGAGACTGCACCTTTCAATCAAACGGTATGGGTGGAGCTAAGGCGGGCAGGCATGTTTGATGGAGGTAAAGATATATATATATATATATAGGTTTACTTTAGTTAAACTCAACTTGAGATGAGTTTATACTGACTTCAATTTGGTTAAGTTTAGTTTGTGGAGTTAAGATTTGAGTTAGAGTTGAGTTGAGTTTAATCTAGTCAATTTAGTTTATTTAAGTTTTATTTCATTTAAGTTTAGTTTAATTATTTCATTTAGTTTCAATTTAGTTTGTAAGTCTATACGGAAGTTGGAGTTTACATTAGTTTAGTCCAGTTAATTTAGTTGAATTTGTTTAGTCCGGTTTTATTCAGTTTGTTAGGTTCATATTTGAGTTGGAGCTTACATTGATTTAGTTTTGTTAATTTTGTTTAGATTAGTTAGCTGAGCACAGAGTTTATTTAAGTTTAATTTAATTATTTTGGGATGATATCGGATAAGGTGAGTTTGAGTTGACTTTTGTTTATTACTTTATATTAGTAAAGTTCAGTCTGAGTTGAGTTTTCATGCACTGAATGATGCGTGATGTGTTCAGGAACACCGTTGTTGATCTCTCTTAAGGTTAAACATCTCATTTGTGATGAGAAGCTTCAGGTCGTCTGGAGGTCAAACCTTTGTTGTTTGTGTCCTTTTGAGGATCCATCCCGCCTGTTTCCTCCATTCATGTGAAGTGTGAGGAAGTGAGGAAGTGGAAGGAAGTGATGATGTCACTACAGCATCAGAGGGTTAATCCTCCTCTTGACCCTCCAGACGATACATACATACAATAAGTCAGCAGAGGTTAAACCCTACTGTGTGTGTGTGTGTGTGTGTGTGTGTGTGTGTGTGTGTGACCCCTCTTTATCGGTACTTGAGTTTAGGGTCGAGTGTCTGACAGACTCAAGAGTCTCTCCAAGTCTTTGATCTGAGTTTCATGATGTTTTCAACACTGTGGACACAAAGTTGGAAGTGCTATATCTATATCTATATATGAATGAATATCTATATAAGAATGCATAAAGTGTCAGTGTTCTAGAGTCTCAGTATCACAAAAAAAGCTTTTTAATATGTTTTGCATATTTGAATGGATGTTTATTTGTGATGAATTTGAGCCGAGCCTTTTTTTAAATTAAAATTTATATTTGTAAGGTGTTTATAAAGATTGTATGTCTTCAGTAGGAATCATAATCTGTATAAAATCTGGATGTAGTCTCTATGACGTCACCCACAGGTTTCTGAAGAGCTGTTGTGAAGCTCATTGTGGTCGCTTTAACTGTAGCAGACGCCTGGTTACTTAAACCAGACATCTGTAATGGCACCTACCTGTCAGTCAAAGCGTCCACACTGTTAATTCTGAATAACTTTAAGTCTTAATATAATTTGAACAGGTGAGTTGTATATAAATTCACCCTCTGTACAGTTGTCATGAATGGGGAAATTAGCTATAGAGACCAAAACTGTTTTTTGTACCATTGTATTGCAGTATAAATGCCCAGTGTATTTAGATATTTCTGCATACTGGGCTTATATTATTAGGCATACATAATTCAATATGATCCATAATCGGGTCTGGCTGTAAAACTGAGACAATTGTGGATTCAGTGAGTCCAGTTGTGTTTATCTGTGAAGATGTTAGTCCTTTTGACTAACATCTAACTAACTAACAAGATGTTACTTTCCTTTTCTTTTCTTAGCTTCCTCCATCAACGTCCTCTTCAGTCTCTTCTCCTCTGCCATGTGCACAGAAGTCAGCAGCCTCTATGGACATGGCCCGGTTACATTGCTGCTCACCCAGCTCAGGTTCTGGCACGACACCGGCTCCACTTTCCCATCAGCTTTCCCCCATGCCCCGGGCCTGAAAACCTCTTCTTCCTGGTGGTGCAAAACTCCTGTGGTACAAACACTAACACCTCCCCGGTGCTCTGAGTCACAGTCTGGGCAGCTAACAAATTGAGCTAACATTAGCTAACAGCAGCTACCATTGGCAGCAGTTTACTTTACTCTCCATCAGGAAACTCTGTAAATCACAGAGAGTTGTTGTGTGATTTAGTGCTGTAAACTGTATTATTACAGATTTATGTCTAGAAAACTTCTTTGTTTTTTGATCCACTGTATCGCCCTGAAAAGGACAAAAAATATGTTATTTAAAAGAGGCTTGGTTTGGAAGAATCACTTTAATGCTGCAGTGCAAGTACAAAAATCCTCCCTCCACCCCATAATGTGCTGCATTAGAAGTATCAAGTAGCAGAAAAAGAAAATACAACACAGTACTTCAGTAAATGTACTTCATGGCTCTCCATCACTGTCATTGGTTTCGGTCTTTTCATGACTTGCCACTGAAATCGAATGTGATTTGAAGGTTTTCTAAAAGCTGTTGGTTGAATCAGAGACTAGTTTTGGTTTTTAAACGAACACATGCTGTTTTGTGGTGTCTTTGTGGAGTCTGATGGGTTTGGAGCACTTTAGATGACATCATATTAGTGTTATGAACATGTGATATTGAGTTTATGAGTCAGTCCAAAGACTTGATTTAACTCTGTGGTCATTTCTGAGGCTGCAGTTTGGATTTCATCACATTACAAGACGTTTCTGTTCTGAAACTCTGTGTCTCCATCCTGTCTCAGACTCCTCTGATTGGATCAGCCGGATCGAGTGTCACTGCCAAGGAACCAATTAGCCACTGACACTGACCTCCATCCCCTCCACGTCCTCCCCCATGGACCCAAGCAGCGTCTTCACCCGGCACACGGCACAGCTGTCGGCGTATTAGCCTTCCGCCACCGCCGCTAACCGCGCAACCTGCTTACCCCCCACCCCCATCCGCCATTAAAAATGGATGTGGAGGGGCTTTTAAAGTGGATGGGGGGAGGAGGAGGAGGGAGAAGATTGTGCTTATGGAGGGGAAGAGGCTGCTGTTTTCCAGGGAAAATATTGTTATTGATCCCATCCCGTCGTTTTAGACGTAAACCGATCCGGCCTCAGATTTTTCTCAAAGTGTCTCGTTGTAGCGTCCATCATTGCAGAATCTGATACCTCGTTAACAATTCTGGACTTAATGCAATGGGATGGAGGGGAGGGCTGGGGTGAGGGGGTGAGGATGAGGGAGGGAGGGGGAGGAGTGAGCGTCCCAGGAGAGCAGCCAGATCATTGGGCTGTTGTCGCGGCGACGAGGACGATGGAGTCGAGTTATGAAAATGAAGTGGGCGTAATTGATTGGGTTGGTAAAGTTTTTATTCCTGCTTATTGATTCGTAGGCAGCGAACAATATTGATACCAGCAGAGGAACAACTCGATATGAAGTGAAACATAAACACAGCGAGGGGAGGGAGGGAGGGAGAGAAGGAGGAGAGATTGAGAGAGAGAAAGAGAAGAAGAAGAAGAAGAAGACGACAGGAGGACTGAAAAAGTAAAAACAAAAAGTGAATCAGAAAAAGATTTTTTTTTTAAAGAAAGATGAGGTGTGACAAATGAGAGTCAAAAGAGACAAAAGAACAAAAAAGTGAGAAGTGAGCAAAATTATTTAATCATACATACATAAATCATTGAAATTAATAGAAAAAACATGCATTTATAATAATGTAAACAGAAAAAATGAAAATAAAGCATAAACAAGCAGTTAAAATTACAGTTAATGCAACGACAGACATGAATAACTTTAAATTATTTACACTGGTGATGATCAGAAGCATAGAGGAGGTACACTACAGTTAAATTTGTTTAACTTTGAAATGAGAGTTTACTCACCTAAATTCAGATCAGCTGTATAAATCGTTTACCACCTGATTATCATGCTGTTCGTAAATAAGAAATTAATGTTTTATTATGTCATGAAATCAAATTTTGTGCTGTGTGATGACGACTTTTGCAGATAATCCAAGAGTTTATTTATTGGGGAGAATTTTCTGAACACATAAAGAAACACTCCTTCAGTTTATCACAAACAATTAACATAATCTTCTGAAAAGTAACTAACTAATAACTATAATAATATAATATAATAATATAATAGGCAGACAGTTCCAGCTATAAAACACAGTGTCATCAATAAACAATGAGTTTTTTTAAAATCATTTTAGGGAATGACTTCTCAGAGTTGTAAAATTCTGTCTGTGAATACTATAAACTGCTGTGCTGTGTTTTTTTTAGCACATTCTTCTGTTACTCAAACTTATTTTTCATGTCTCAGCAGTACCTGTTTCAACACAAACAGAATCAAAGTGAATCAACATGCTCCTCTCTTTAGTTTAGAAGCTCAACATTGTACTGAAGATATTAAACTGTCAAAGCAAAAGCTGTGCTCTCTTGTGACGCATGAATAACATTGCAATGTGTTTTTAATGTAATATCGCATGTTATAGCAGCTTGTTTTTGCTTTTTGCGTGCCATTTAACAATGTTTACTGAGTGATATTGACAAGACGGCGTGTCATAGATCATGTTCCTCCATCATGACAGACATTTAATTCAGCAGTGTAGGGGAAAAGGTTTATTCCTTTATTGTTGGTTGCCTATGAATCCTGAACAGAGCCAAATGAAGAACCAGAGACAATTTTCTATAACATTTTCCCAATGATTTAACATGTTATAAAATATGCTGAAATATGTTTAAAAAAATATATACCCCATTATATATCATTTGTAATGTTTAGTCTTAGTTTGCATAATTATATTGTCACATAATAAGTATTGTCTGTGAAACACTGTGAAAAAGCCAAAGTAACAGCTACACGCTTTGAAGCTAAAGGGAAAGGACCTTGAAGGGCCGAGGCCCTGAGCCTCTGCAGACCTATGAAAAGTCCCGAATCAGGCCTGGTGATGCTGATAGTATGATAAAGGCTGTGGCTCAGGAGGTAGAGCAGGTTGTCTACTAATCAGATGATCAGCCTCCTTGGGCAAGATACTGAATACCAAATTGCTCCTTGTAAGTTGCTTTGGATAAAAGCATCAGCTAAATGACTAAATGTAAATGTAAAGGCAGATGGAAATCCTCCTCCAAGGGTGGGGCATGAGATTGTAAATTATGGAGCAGGAATGGACTAATTTGGCGTCTGCATGAGCAAAAATGGGAATCAGGAAATCCAAATATGGAAGAAGCAAAGTAAAAAGTGCTGACACCATTATTTCTAGGAATGGGCACTGGGGAAGCTGGTAAAGAGTAAAAATAGATCTTTGAACTCTTCTGGTCCAGATTTATGATCTAGATTTTTCCTAATATTTCCTGTTTGGAGCCACGATTGCAATATTCTTTAACCATTCATTTTAGCTGTTCACCTGTAGTTCACCTGCAACATGATGTCTAGAGTCGGCCTTCTACCTTTTGGCAATGTCTATCCTACAGACCAGTAAGTTCCCAGACTCTAAGGTCATGGTTT